>CM077638.1:54449128-54943286 GCA_039660915.1 Euphorbia tirucalli
TTCTTGATCCAATTAACCGGTTGCCGACGGTGTGAAGATGCTTGGAGGTGTACCTCTATTAACGAACCCGAGCCGAAACTAAGAACGTTGCAAAAGGGGAAGGTTCAATGCAAAACAATCTACCAATCGATGGTTCCAAGATTCAAAGAAAACAAAAAGGTCAAGCTAAACCCTAGCTACAAGTTTTTGCTCTACCTCTACAAGTTGGGAAAAAAGATCCTCTCCAACAAAGAAAATAACCTATTTGTACGGCTAGCTAAAAACCACAGAAAAGAAAAGCTAAAATTAGGGCAACAGCAGATTTTCGGGCCTCGGCACGCCGTGCTGGTGGAGTCGGCACGCCGTGCTATGCAGAGTTGGGATCGGCACGCCACGCTGATTGGAATGGCACGCCGTCGTGCTGCTTCTCTGGAACTCTTGGCACGCTGGTTGGCTTGGCACGCCGTGCTGCCATTGTGGCACGCCGTGCCATTCTGATTTTCAGCACTTCAAGCCCTTCTTTGCCGCCGCTGCTCCAACTTCCGATCCGGGTCCTAATGCCTGTCCAAAACAAACACAAAGGGACATAACCGCACCACAACCACGGACCATAAAACACGAAAAACAAACACGAGGAATACTAAAAATATAAGAAATCAAACCAAGACATAAAAATCACAAAATACGAAAAAAAACCAATCAAACATTCACATAAATGATTCTAAAAACTACCACTCAAACCACGAAATTGGCTAAAAGATAAGGTCGAAACCGACCTTATCAACCACCCCACACTTAAAGTCTTGCTTGTCCTCAAGCAAACAAAACATCTCCAACTCCCGAAAACAATGAAGCAAAATTAAAGATCAAATAATCGATTTTTACAAAATCACAAACCACAACCTCAATTTTATCCACAAGTCAAGCATACTCAATCAATAAGGCTGTCACAAAGAATTTAACATTTAACCCCAATCTCATGCACACAAAGTAACTCAATTAACTATCAGAATATGATTTGCATCACTAAAATAGTACACTCCTAAGTCACTTCCCAATCAATCACATAGATAAAGATCAATAGGACTTTAGAATTCATACAATTTTCTTGGGGAGGAAAACAAAATTATCACGATGCATTGATCGATTCCATTTGATTGACTTTATAACTTTCGACCTTACTTGAGATGTCACTTAGCTTTTCCGAACAGATAACAAAGATGGAGCAAACACAATGCACCCGACTTACTCAACTAAGCACATTCAATCAAGCGGCTACTAGCACTATTCATAACTTCACCTTGTAAGTGAAGCCAGCGGAATAAATTTCCATTTTTCATTCTTGACTTTTTGTCAATGTTCATTAAGTACAGATAATTAGTTTCCCTTACCCCAAGGTTAATAAAAATAAAACACACAATTTGCCTATTTCATCTCTTTACTCATGCTCAATCAAAAAGAAGCTTCTTGGAGAGTATATGTCTAAAAGCGATGCATCTCAACCCCAAAGTCTATATTATTCCAAAGGTGACAATCAAATGGGGCCTCATGTTGCATTCAATGTAAACATCCCTATTAACAAGCATACTTAACCTAGAAAGATGCAAAATAAGAGGTTATGTGGTTATGTTTTTTTTTTTTTTTTTTTTTTTTTTTTTTTTTTTGAAAGTAAAACATTGCTTATGAGGAGTTGGATCATTAAGTTGCAAGTGACAAACAAAAAACAAATATTATCAAGCCAAAAACAACCAGAAATAACTCCACACAAAACATGCAAAAACTAAGATAAGCATACAAAACAAACAACAAATAGTGCAATGTCAAAAAAAGAAATAAAAGAGAGAGGGAAAATCCCTTGACCCACCCCACACGTAAATTGCACTTACCTCCAAAAGTGCAAAGGAAGAAAGAGCAAAATAAAGCGGGAAAGGAAAAGGGGTACCTCACATATCGGGGCCGGGAGGAGGCGGCGGCGGATACGGCCATCCTTGATCAGCACAAAAACGAGTGGCAAACGCCTCGATATTGGCCATCCGCTGCCCAAGCATAACCTGATGGACGGTTAAGTTTTCCAGTTGTTCAACGATGCCATCTAACCGTCCTTCAACCCGTGCCATAAAATCCACGCCGACCGAGACATTTTCCGCATCCTCCTCGGCGGCCTCTGCTTCCTCATAAGCTTCCTCCTCCTCGACCTCCATGGGAGCTTTTCCTTTACGCGAACCTCCCGCGCTCGAGGTACCTGCAGCCGTCACAGTCGGGGCACAAGACAAAATGCCCTTCGAAAGCTTCTTGGGAAGAATGCTATCGAGGTGCCTATAACAAGTATTAGAATGAAAGAAACAGGCAATACAAGTGACAATGTGCCCTAACCCTAGTTCAGACTTGGACCTATTGTGGTGAAGGTAGAGGGCCTCCATGACAAAAAAACCCAAGTGCACCTTAACATTATTGTGCACATGCCACAAGAGTAACAGCTCAAAGGCATTGACCCGATTACTTTCAGTTTTCCCAGAAAAATTAAAGCAGACAAACTTATGCAGCAGTTGCAAAATGGGGTCCTGGATTTGGGAAGTCTTGGCAAACCGGGGTTTGTATACCCCAGTGCCTATCAAACGCCAAAATTGCTTGGCATCCATATCTTCGGGCCATGTATAACTAGTTCCTTCTATGCCAATGCAATCCCGAAGACCATCAATGTCTAGGGAGTGTGCAACCCCAAAGAGTCGAAAGGTGATGCTCCTAAGGCCTGTATTAGGGTCAGTCTTGAAACTCAATGTGGAGTAGAACTCGAGGTTCAACTCCCTAAAAACAGGTACGCTAGTTTTTACAAACGAATACCAAGCTATACTATGCAGTTTAGCACATAAAGCATCAGACCGGTCTTGCACACTCAAAAATCCCCAATCGAAGATTCGGTAGGGGGTGCTTTCAAGAGGAAATAAAGTTTTATAACGCTTACCTTCCTCGTCCGAGAGCAGAGGAAAAGGACACTTATACTTAGTTGAAAGGCTCGTCAAAGGAGCCATTTGCGGCTCGGAAGGAAGGTTGGCGCGTGGCTCCGATTCCGGTGACGGATCCAAAGGCGGTCGGGAAGAACCATGTCTCTTAGTGGGAACAGATTTTCTCTTCATTCTACAATTGCACATCCAAAAAAAAAACAAAACTCAACAACAAAAGAAAGCAAACCCACAGACAACCTAAGTGCAGAAATTCAATTCACTAAAAGAAAGCATAACAAAAGAAAGACCCTATGAAGCAAGTAACCAAGCAAAAATCAAAACTAGAAAAAGAAGAACAAAGTTTAGATTCATACCTTGGTGTAGGGAAAATGAAGCACAAACAGAAATCTAGGTCAAAAGGAGAGTGGAGGGGAAGGGGAAAGGAGAGAAAAATTGAGAAGGGAAGAGGAATAAGAGGGAGAGAGAGAAAGTGAGGGGGAGGTTTAGAGAGAGAAGTGATGAGAGAGAGAGAGAGAGAGAAAAATCAGAGAGAGAGAGATAGATGAAGAAGAGAAAGAGGATGAATAGGGGCGTGAAGAAGAGAAGGGGGAAAAAGGGGGTTTAAATAGAGTGGCGCAGTTTTCGACCTAGAAATTCAAATTTAAACGCTCGGCACGCCGTGCTAAGAATTCAGCACGGCGTGCTGAGCAGAGCAACGAAAACATACCTGGAAACAGAACGCCCGCACGCCGGCGTGCCGATTTGGCACGACGTGCCGATGTGCTCTCCTTAATGCCTCTTTGAAACAGAATGTCGGCACGCCGGCGTGCTGATTTGGCACGGCGTGCCGATTTCGCTTGCACGCGATTTTGAAACAGAAGCGTGGCACGATGGCGTGCCGCTTTAGCACGCCACGTGCTGATCAGATTGCACATTGGCACGGCGTGCGGAATTGCGGCACGGCGTGCTGCACTGAATTCTGCCAATCCTTGCCTTGTTCCACACTTTGATCATGACTCTTGGCTAACTTACTTAATACCCTATTCCTACACACAAAAACACACAAAAACATAATAATACAAACACAATTAATGTACAAGTGAGGCACACGTACCTCATTGCTATGTTTATAGTCGGAATAGCTCGACTTTCTCGCTTCTCTTGTGTTCATGGGTCTCTCAAGAGCATCACTTGCCTTTGCTCTTGTGCCCCTGTGAAATATTTCTTGAGGCGATGACCATTTACCTTTTGGATGCCCTCCGGAGTAAGTATCTCAATCATGCCCGAAGGGTAGACTTTGTGAATGGTAAACGGTCCTGTCCAACGACTCTTCAATTTTCCGGGAAAAAACCTCAACCTTGAGTTGTACAAGAGTACCGCTTCTCCCTCCTCGAAGCTCTTTTCCTGGATCCTTTGATCGTGCCACCTCTTGGTCTTTTCTTTATAAATTTTGGCGTTCTCGTAGGCCGAGAGGCGTAATTCTTCAAGTTCAAAGAGTTGACGAAGCCGGAGCTCTCCCGCTGCTTTCATATCAAAGTTCAAGAATTTTAAGGCCCAAAACGCCTTGTGCTCTAGCTCAACGGGAAGATGGCATGCTTTTCCAAACACAAGACGGTATGGTGACATTCCTATTGGTGTTTTGAATGCCGTCCGGTAAGCCCAAAGTGCATCGTTAAGCTTTAGACTCCAATCTTTCCTCGACATGCTGACCGTCTTTTCAAGGATTCTTTTCAGTTCCCTATTCGACACTTCCACTTGTCCGCTCGTTTGAGGGTGGTAAGGTGTGGCTACTTTGTGGGTAACGCCATATTTCTGCAAAAGGGAATCAAACTGCTTGTTACAAAAATGGGAGCCCCCATCACTAATGATAGCTCTAGGGGTCCCGAAACGAGTCAATATATTGCTTTTTAAGAACTTGATTACCACTTTTGCATCGTTCGTAGGCAATGCTACTGCTTCTACCCATTTTGACACGTATTCGACCGCCACCAAAATGAACTGATTCCCATTAGAGTTTGGGAATGGTCCCATGAAATCGATCCCCCATACGTCGAAGAGCTCACACACTAGAATTCCTTGTTGGAGCAACTCATTTTTTTGTGAAATATTTCCGGTCCTTTGGCACGCATCACAAGCCCGAACATAAGCCTCCACATCACTTCTCATTGTTGGCCAAAAGAATCCACAAGACAGAATTTTCCCCATGGTTCTATCCGGTCCAAAATGTCCTCCCGCCTCTCTATCATGGCACATTCGGATGATTGAGGTAACTTCCTCAAAAGGTACACATCTTCGAATAATACCATCTGCACACGACTTAAACAAGAAAGGATCATCCCAAAAGTAGTTTTTAGCATCATGAAAAAATTTTACCTTTTGGTTTCGTGTGAGATCAGGTGGAATGATGTTACCAACTTTATAGTTTGCAATATCGGCAAACCATGGTATGGAAGTAACCGCAAGGAGTTGTTCATCCGGGAATGCATCTTGGATCTCCGGTTCTTGCTTACTTTCACCTTCTTGCGGCAGCCTTGACAAGTGATCAGCTACCACATTTTCTACTCCCTTCTTATCTCGGATTTCGATATCGAACTCTTGCAGCAGTAAGATCCATCTTATAAGACGAGGTTTTGCATCCTGTTTAGACATTAAATACTTAAGTGCAGCATGGTCAGTAAACACGATTACTTTTGACAAAACCAAATAGGACCGGAATTTATCAAAGGCAAACACAATAGCTAGCAATTCCTTCTCCGTTACAGAATAGTTCAGTTGAGCATCATTCAACGTTCTACTAGCATAATAAATTGGGCGGAGGATTTTATCCACCCGCTGACCTAAGCATGCACCTACTGCACCATCGGATGCATCACACATAAGTTCGAAGGGAAGAGTCCAATTAGGGCCGATCATTATAGGTGCTTCAATCAATTTCTGTTTTAACAATTCAAAAGCATGCAAACATTTATCAGAGAATTCAAAAGAAACATCTTTTTGGAGTAACTCGGTTAGTGGTTTGGAGATTTTAGAAAAATCTTTTATAAATCTCCTATAAAATCCGGCATGGCCGAGAAAACTCCTCACAAGCTTAATTGAACTAGGGGGAGGTAACTTTGCAATAACCTCAATTTTGGCCGGGTCGACCTTAATCCCTTCCCCCGAGATCTTGTGTCCAAGCACAATACATTCCCTTACCATAAATTGGCACTTTTCCCAACTAAGGGCCAAGTTCGTGTCCTCGCACCGCTGCAATACCTTATCCAAATTTCCAAGACAAGTAGAGAAATTAGATCCATACACAGAGAAATCATCCATAAATACCTCCATGAAATCCTCAACCATGTCGGTAAATATGGCCAGCATACACCTTTGGAACGTGGCTGGTGCATTACATAAGCCAAATGGCATCCGTCTATATGCAAATGTCCCGAATGGGCATGTAAATGTGGTTTTCTCTTGGTCAAGAGGATCCACAGGGATTTGCATATACCCGGACAAGCCATCTAGCGTACAAAAGAAATCGTGACCCGCCATACGTTCCAAAATTTGGTCCAAAAACGGTAAAGGAAAATGGTCTTTCCTGGTGGCGTTGTTTAGTTTCCTATAATCAATGCACATACGCCAACCGGTGACCGTTCTAGATGGAATTAAATTACCTTTTCCATTCTCAATTACCGTCATACCGCCTTTCTTAGGCACACATTGGACTGGACTTACCCATTGACTGTCCGAGATTGGGAAAATTATGCCCGCATCGAGGAGTTTGATCACTTCTGCTTTAACAACCTCTTTCATGTTTGGGTTCAAGCGTCTTTGAGGTTGTACGCAGGGTTTTACCGCCTCTTCAAGGAATATCCGGTGGGTGCAAAATGCTGGGTTAATTCCTTTAATGTCATGGATCGTCCATCCAAAAGCTCCCTTATGCTTCCGTAACACCTCGATAAGTTTTTCTTCTTGCTCAACTGTCAATGAAGAAGAAATAACAACCGGTAAGTCATTGGGAGGATGTAAGAAAGCATATTTTAAATTCATGGGTAGAGTTTTGAGTTCCAAAGTAGGAGGCTTTTCTAGTGATGACTTTGGTGCTGGTTTGATCTCTCTTTCTAGCCTCTCAAATCTTTGTACCCATGCACAATGTTCTTCTTCTTCTGAGGCAGACGCCTCATCTTGTTCCGCCTCCAAGTTCAGACCTTCATCTAAAGGGTTCTCTAATTCACTGTAGAAAGTCTCACTCACACATTCATCAACCGGAGAGATAGAGGAAATAGCATAACAATTTTCATTATTCAGCGGATATTTCATTGAATTATAAACATTAAAGGTTACCTCCTCATCTTGCAACCGTAGAATAAGTTTACCTTCTTGCACATCGATCAAGGTCCTACCGGTTGCAAGGAATGGTCTCCCGAGCAAGATTGGGACTACCGTGTCCTCCTCCATGTCTAGTACCACAAAATCCACTGGAAAAATGAACTTGTCCACCTTGACTAACACGTCCTCTATTACACCTTGTGGCCTTGCTATAGATCGATCCGCTAATTGGAGTGTCATGTTTGTAGGTTTTGGATCCCCCAAACCAAGTTTCCTAAACATCGAAAGTGGCATCAAGTTGATGCTTGCTCCCAGATCACATAAGGCATTTGCAATTTTAAGATTCCCAATTTGACATGGAATCGTGAAGCTGCCTCGATCCTTTAGTTTAGGTGGAAGTCTGTTGCTTACAATCGCGGAACACTCTTCTGTTAGGGCCACTACTTCGTCATTCCCTAATCTCCTTTTTCCTGCAATTAGCTCCTTGAAAAATTTAGCATAGGTGGGCATCTCTTGAAGAGCTTCCACCAAAGGGATATTAAGTTCAAGCTTTTTAAAGATGTCAAGGAACTTAGAGTATTTCTGGTCCAATTTGTCCTTTCTCTCCTTCCTTGGATAAGGAAGTTTAGGAATGTAAGGACTAATAGGAACAGAAATATCTTCCTTTTGAGCATTAGAAGAGGCAGAGATGTTTTCGGGTTTAGAATGATTTACTTCTTCCGATTGATTACTTACTCTCATGGGTTGATCAACCCTTGGTTCTTCCGTTTGCCTCCCACTCCTTAGAGTAATTGCTTGGGCCGTCTCCCTTGGGTTTTGTCTTGGGTTCGGTTCCGTTGTACTAGGAAGGCTTCCTTGAGGCCGTTCTTGCAAGCTTCTAGCTATTTGAGCCAACTGGTTGGTGAGGTCCCTGTTCAAAGCTTCACTATTGGCCAAACGAGCTTCGTTAGTAGCCAGACGAGTTGATATGTCCTTAAGAAGGCTTAATACCGACTCATCTTGTTTAACATTATGAGCATTACTATTTTGACCAAATTGAGATTGAGGAGCCCTACCAAGCTCTTGATTACGAAAGTCTTGCAAAAAGTCATTAGAAGGTTTCAACACATTTTGATTGTTACCATAGGATAGATTCAGATGTTGAAATCTTCTTTGAAAGTTGTTATTATTTTGGAAAGCATTTTGAAGGGGTGGTTGATTATACCTTTGGTTACCTCCAACATAGCTTACCTCTTGGGCTGATGGATTGCCCATTCCACATTCTTGACCGGGATGGTCCCCTCCACAAGACACACAAAGCACAGGTTGGTGTGTTGGGTTCAAACTCAGATGTGCCATCATAAGATAAACCTTCTTATTCAATTCTTCCACTGCTGTATCACGGCGTCCCATTTCTACAGCATGGACATCTCTTCGCGTTGGCACTTCTTGTTGCCACAAGGGGCTTTTCCTAGCTAGTTCCTCAATAAGTTCTTCCGCTTGCGTTGCGGTTTTATTGAAAATATCCCCACCTGCAGATGAGTCAATGATAGCACGGTGAGAAGGCGAAATCCCATGATAAAAAATACTTACTTGAGTGCACTTAGGAAGGTCATGGTGTGGGCAGTTTCTGAGTAGCCTTTGAAAGCGCCTCCATGCCTCCATCATGGATTCTGAACCAAATTGCCGGAAGGCTGTGATCTCATTCTTCAATTGGACTGTTTTAGACGGAGGAAAGTAATAAGCCAAAAATTCTTCCTCAAGCTGGTCCCATGACGTTACGGATCCCGCTCGAAGGGACTTGTACCATTCAACAGCTCCTCCGATTAAAGAAAATGGAAATAACTTCAATCGGATCACGTCTTGGGGAACTCCATTGAGTCTTACAGTATCAGCCACCATTAGGAATCGATCAAGATGATCGTTCGGGTTTTCATTGCTAGCTCCACTAAATTGGCCGTTACTTTGCACCATTTGGATCATGTTCGTCTTGAGCTCGAAGTTGTTAGCAGTGATTGGTGGTAGAATAACACCAGCCCGGTTTCTAGGACGATGGGGTGCCATCATATCCGCCATGATTCTATCATCTCCCGCACCTGCCAACTGACGTTCTTGGCGGAGACGTTCTTGCTCCCGAACTTCAGCCTCAATCCTCGCCCTCATCTCGGCTTCGATTTCATTCCGCATTTGTCGCCTTTGTTCCTCGTCCATGGCTGCGGTTACTACTCTTTGGGATCTTCGAATATTCCTACACGTACGGTCAATTTCAGTATCCAAAGGTGATAATTCAGAACTTTGAGAACGAGTTTGCATAAGCTAGGAAACACTCACACAAAAAGAAAATAAATTTTATACACAAATAATAAAACCAAAAACAGAATATGAACAGTATTAACAATGCTTAGATCAGAAAATAATCCTTTTATCTAATGTTATCGAAACAAGTTAAAATTCCCCGGCAACGGCGCCAAAAACTTGGTGGAGCCCGCACGGACTCACAAACAAAGGCAGTGTACCTCGTCGTTCAAGTAATAAAATCTGGCCTAAAGTCCAGGTATCGATCCCACAAGGAATTTAAACCCCGATAATCACTAAATTACTAAGAGTCTTTACGTGTCTAAGCGGAACTAAATTTAAGTTTGATTATATTAACAACTATATTGGTCTACTCCTAGTTGATCTATCCCGGCTTACTTTGCTCTTGAATTTGGAATATCAATTGGCGGTTTTACCGACCTATGAAGACTGATGGGGATGGCTTAATTAATCAACTACAAAAGACGAAGTTAACTCAACAATTAACCCTCAATTATATTCCTCCAATTAAATCAACCTAGCGTATCTAGATCTTTTAGGTCCTTAGCCGGTTTTCCTTGTTTAGAGGCGGTCTAATTCTTAAAGCTCAGAAAATAGGGGCACGTATGTTCCACAGTGTCGTCAATACTAATGGTTGCCTAGGTGTTAATCTAGGTAATGCCACAAATATGAACTTAATAGATTAAGATCTTATGAGACTAGATTATCACTAAAGGGATTGCATTAAGAAAAGGAATAAAGATTGAAATTAACTTGCATTCAACTGTATTAATCAAGAAAGATGTAACAGATTCAATGTTTTCAACCAAACAAAATCGATTGCGGAATCAAAAGCTAGCTAAATCGAATTACAAAAGACAAAAAGAAAAACTTATGCCCTTCTTGATCCAATTAACCGGTTGCCGACGGTGTGAAGATGCTTGGAGGTGTACCTCTATTAACGAACCCGAGCCGAAACTAAGAACGTTGCAAAAGGGGAAGGTTCAATGCAAAACAATCTACCAATCGATGGTTCCAAGATTCAAAGAAAACAAAAAGGTCAAGCTAAACCCTAGCTACAAGTTTTTGCTCTACCTCTACAAGTTGGGAAAAAAGATCCTCTCCAACAAAGAAAATAACCTATTTGTACGGCTAGCTAAAAACCACAGAAAAGAAAAGCTGAAATTAGGGCAACAGCAGATTTTCGGGCCTCGGCACGCCGTGCTGGTGGAGTCGGCACGCCGTGCTATGCAGAGTTGGGATCGGCACGCCACGCTGATTGGAATGGCACGCCGTCGTGCTGCTTCTCTGGAACTCTTGGCACGCTGGTTGGCTTGGCACGCCGTGCTGCCATTGTGGCACGCCGTGCCATTCTGATTTTCAGCACTTCAAGCCCTTCTTTGCCGCCGCTGCTCCAACTTCCGATCCGGGTCCTAATGCCTGTCCAAAACAAACACAAAGGGACATAACCGCACCACAACCACGGACCATAAAACACGAAAAACAAACACGAGGAATACTAAAAATATAAGAAATCAAACCAAGACATAAAAATCACAAAATACGAAAAAAAACCAATCAAACATTCACATAAATGATTCTAAAAACTACCACTCAAACCACGAAATTGGCTAAAAGATAAGGTCGAAACCGACCTTATCATCGGTCTCGGAGGCCTTATCTCATAGTGGTTGGTGCAATGCTATGGTAGAAGAGATGAATGCTTTGGATGCTAATGGTACTTGGGACCTTGTAACTTTGCCTGCTGGAAAGAAGGCTATTAGATTTAGATGGGTGTTCATAATAAAAGTTAATCCTGATGGTTCTGTGGCTCATCTTAAAGCTCGCCTTGTGGCTAAAGGGTATGCCCAAACTTATGGTATTGATTATTCAGATACATTCTCTCCTATGGCTAAAATGGCTTCTATCCAGTTATTCATGTCCTTGGCTGCTTCCCATGATTGGCCATTGCATCAATTGGACATTAAAAAGGCCTTTTCACATGGGGATCTCTCAAAAGAATTCTATATGGAGCAACCACCAGGGTTCATTGCTCAGGGGGAGAATGGGAAAGTCTATCATCTTCGCAAATCTCTCTATGGATTGAAACTGAGTCCTCAGGCCTGGTTTGGTAAATTTAGTCAAGCAGTTGAAAAGTTTAGCATGAAGAAAAGTAAGTGTGATCATTCTGTCTTCTTTAAACACACACCCTCTGGCATTATACTACTTGTCGTTTATGTAGATGATATTGTCATTACTGGTAATGATTCAGCTGAAATCTCATCCCTGAAGTCTTTCCTTCATAGTCAGTTTCATACAAAAGATTTAGGGAACCTAAAGTACTTCTTAGGGGTTGAAGTAACAAGAAGCAAGAAAGGCATTTTTCTATCTCAAAGGAAATATGTTCTTGACTTATTATTAGAAACAGGAAAGTTAGGAGCTAAACCATGTAGTACTCCAATGATGCCTAACTTACAGCTTACAGCAGATGGAGAATTATTTGGAGACCCTGTGAAGTACAGGAGATTTGTTGGAAAGTTGAATTATCTCACTGTTACTCAGCCTGATCTAGCATATTCAGTTAGTGCTATTAGTCAGTTCATGACATCGCCAACCATTCATCATTGGGCTGCTCTTGAACAAATTCTATGCTACTTAAAAGGAGCTCCAGGACGAGGAATAGTGTACAGAAATAATGGCTATAATCAAATTGAATGTTTCTCTGATGCAGATTGGGCAAGATCCAAAATTGATAGAAGATCTACTACCGGGCATTGTATTTTTGTTGGAGGAAATTTGGTATCATGGAAGAGTAAGAAGCAACATGTTGTATCTCGGTCCAGTGCTGAATCCAAATATAGAGCCATGGCACAATCTATTTGTGAGATTATGTGGATTCATCACCACTTGTCTGAGCTTCGATTCAAAGTTTCGACTCCAGCTAGATTGTGGTGTGACAACCAAGCTGCCCTTCATATTGCATCCAATCCCCGTATTCCATGAAAGAACCAAGCATATCGAGATTGATTGTCATTTTGTTCATGAGAAGCTTCAACAGAATCTAATCTATATAAAGTTTGTTTGTACTAGGGAACAACTAGGAGATATCTTCACTAAAGCTCTAAACGAGGTTCGGGTTAACTACATTTGTAACAAGCTGGGCATGATCAATATCTATGCTCCAGCTTGAGGGAGAGTGTTAACAGAATTGTATAGAATGTAAATAGGAACCACTGTAACTAGGGAGAAATAAGTGGAGCTAATCTAGGTCATTAAATGCTTGTTTCCTTAATCTGTAGTATCAATTTTGTATATATACCCTAGGGTATTCATCCATAATATATAACTAGTTCTCTCATACTCTCTAAGATTACACTAAGAAAATTGGAAAGTATGAAGAAAGAGACAAGAAGAATAATAGTGGTGGAAATAGTTATTGAAGGGATCGAAGCTACACTTCGGGATATAAGAGCAGTAGTGGCACCACCGCAACTCCAGCTGGTGCTAGCTACAACCTAAAGCCTGCTCAGGCTTCCACCTCTGTAAAGCAGGTTGAGGTGGTGGCAGTAGCTTATGGACCAGCTCCCTAAGCCAAATTAAAAGGGATATCACCATAGGCTGAGTCATTAAGCAGAATATTTGACAAATGCAAAAATTTGGGGCTATTACAGAGCTTGGAGCCTTTGACTTCTCCCGCCAAGGCGGACAAGGACAATTTTTGCACCTATCATGTGCCAAGAGGCCACCGAATAAATGATTTCCTCCGCTTGCGAGATGCCATTAAGTAGTTGATGATTAAAAAGAAAATCCAAGGGCTGGATGCTAAACCAAATGTGCAAAGGAATCCATTTCCTAGCTTTGGAAGCCAAGTCAACATGGTGTAAACTAGGCTGCCGTCTAATTTTGTATTCACGAAGAATCATCCAAGCTAATCTAGTGGTACAGGCAGTTTCCTTCGGTGGGGAGGCTAAAAAGGCAATAAAACCAGTAGTGGTGGTTGAAAAGAAGCCAGGGCTGATTAATTTAAATGACATGGAGTTAGATGATGATTATGATGAGTATAAGATTCCCGAGGCCGAAGTGGTTTACCCGATCTACACCAAGGCTTGGATGTATGTGAGGAAAGAGGATGCACCAGTCAACCACATCACTAGGAGTGGAAGAGTCTACCAACCTACCAGTCTACCACAGCAGAACGAGTTAGCACCTAGGACGGGAAACCCAGCCTGTAATGACACTATCGCCTCTCCCACTGAAGAAGATGACCTGGTAGTGGAACAATTGAAGAGGATGCCTGCTAGGGCTAGTTTTTGGCATTTGTTGATGGAGTTTAACAAATGTGCAAAGGAATCCATTTCCCAGCTTTGGAAGCCAAGTCAACATGGTGTAAATTAGGCTGCAGTCTAATTTTGTATTCATGCAGAATCATTTGAGCTAATCCAGTGGTACAGGCAGTTTCCTTTGGTGGGGAGGCTGAAAAGGCAATAAAACTAGTAGTGGTGGTTGAAAAGAAGCCAGGGCTAATTAATTTAAATGACATGGAGTTAGATGATGATTATGACGAGTATGAGATTCTTGAGGCCGAAATGGTTTACCCTGTCTACACTAAGGCTTGGATGTATGTGAGGAAAGAGGACGCACTGGTCAACCACATTACTAGGAGTGGAAGAGTCTACCAATCTACCAGTCAATTGCAGTAGAATGAGTCAGCACCCAGGACGGGAAACCCAGCCTGTAATGACAATATCGCTGCTCCCATTGAAGAGGATGACCTAGTAGTGGAACGGTTGAAGAGGATGCCCGTTAAGGCTAGCTTTTGGCATCTGTTGATGGAGTCCTAGTGGTAAAGAAATTGATAGAATGGAAGCAACCCCTCTAACTTCTCCTGAAGAAGTGTGTATGCTTATAGGTAGATCAGTCAAGCACTCGATAGATCACCCCTTAAAGATAACATTCAGTGATGTTGATTTGCTGCCAGAGGGAGTAAACCATAATAAAGCCTTATATCTAAAAGTGGGAGATAATGGACCGAGTGATGCCATGTGTTATGGTGGATGACGGCTCTGCCTTAAACATCTGTCCCTTGAAAATTTTGCCATGTTTGAACATGAGGGAAGAGGCCCTCTTGAGGTCCAGTACTGTGATCCGCACTTATGACGAATCAAAGTGCACGTGATCGAAACTTTTAAAGTGGAAGTGGTAGTTAGGGAAGTGAAGTCCAAGGTGTTGTTCCACTCACTAGGGAACGTGCCTTCCACTCTGCATCAGAAAGTCAAGTTCCCTATTGGGGGAAAGATAGTGACACTTGAGGCCAATGAGCCTTTAGTTATAGCTTTTTTTAGCACCTCTGATCATCCTATGGCCGGCTTCTAGGTCGTTGTTATATCCGGTGAGAAGGGAAAGAAACCCATGTCGCAGATTAGGTCTATAAATATTTAGAGAAGCAAAAATTTATCTCGGGAAAGGGTCTAGGAGCACAACAGCAAGCTATGCCTAAAGTTGATATTGACATCGGGTAGACACATCAGGCAAGCCTTTGATACAAAGGAGAGACATAAAAAAGTAGACCCAAGCAGGAAGCAGTACACCTTATGGATACTTTTGACTGTGCCACCAGTGGGGCTTATGACGGTGAGCCCGAGCTGGTGGAGATGAAAGGAGACATGGTCCCAAGATTTGAGATTTTTATTGACATTGTAGATTTCTTTAAGTATGTTAAAATTTAAAGAGCTTATGGAGGTTGTCACCCAGAGCATCAAGCCCATCGAAGAAGGTCAAGGTGTGGGGGACATTAATTCAGTGATAGATGCTATCTCTAGGGATTTGTTCACACTTCTGAAGAAAGGACTTACAGATCAGATCAAAGAAAAGCCTGCAGCAATGGAACAGAATGATTAATTCAAGAAGGCAGTTACTAAGTTGGCTGGGTTGATAGGTATAAAGAAATCACTAATGAAAGAATCCATCCTGTTTGAGGCATAAAAAGAGGCACTAGAATCAGATCTGGAAGACCTGCTAGAAGAGGAGACAATTGAAGCTGTGGCAGCTCCAGTGAAGACCTTCCACATACAGAGGAAGAAAATGACTTCTATGTATCCATTTCTTCTATGTTTGTTGTGAACAATTTTGCCCATGAGGCTTTGAATGCAATAAAATCCAACTTTGATTACTTATGTGACTTTTTTCCTAATGGATCTGTGCATACACTCAAGCATTCATACAAAGTGTTAGCATACATGACACTCCATTCTATGAAATTAACCTGCGATTGGATGAAAACCCGAAAATGGTATCCATCTGAAGCGACCTTACTAGCGAGGAAAGGAGAAAAATTATAAAATTTTTGGAGAAGCATGTAGGAGCATTTGCTTGGTCATATGTGGATATACCTAAAGTTGACAGAGAGATAGCAGAACACAAATTCCCTACAAACCCTAAATGCAAACCGGTAAAGCAGAAACTCGAATGTCTGAGACCAGAATGGGTAGAGTAGGTTAAGGATGAAGTAGTTAAGCATATCCAAGCTAAATTTCTAGAAGTCGTAGAGTACCCCGAGTGGTTGGCCAACATCGTACCAATTGCAAAGAAAGACAGAAGGGTTAGAGTCTGTGTCGATTACAGTGACTTGAATAAGGCATCTCTTAAAGATGACTTCCCCCTACGGCATATCGACATTTTAATTGATAGTGCAGCTGGAGCAGTCATGTACTTAATGTTGGGATTCGTCACGGGAAACCGACCGATAAAAGCGGAAATACGCGTCGATTTCCTCGAATCCGGCCCAGGAGCTTAAGATGTGGAAATCAAAAACTGAAAGCATAAAAGGAGGGTTTCAAAAACTCACCACAAAGTCTCTCTAAGAGACGGATGCAGACTGCAGAAATCAAGTGCAGATTTCCTCCACCGATGCGTACACGAACGGCTCTCGGACCGAAACCCGTGCTAGCGACTCGGATGACAAGAAGAGAGGGAGAGAGGGCTGCTCACTTTGAGATTTATGGCTGTCCCTATTTTCTTTCCAAAAGAAAATCTATCTTTCCAAAAGATAGCACCAATAATCTCAAGTGTGCACCTAATTCTTACCAAAAGAATTAATTGATGAAAAGTGGGCAATTTTCTTTCTTTAAAAGAAAACCAATTTCTCTTAACAACAACCAGTGATGGACGGCCATACTTCTCCAAAGATAATTAAATCATTCTTCAAAAAATCATTAAGAAGAAGAAAAAGGTGATGGTGAAAAGGGGAAGCAAAGTCCAACTTTGCTACCCATTTTCAACCTTATGACTCACACCATGAGTCATCACCTTAATCATGAAAAGTTTGGTCAAAAAACATGACTCATCCTTGCTTTCAAATCCACGGCCAAAAGAGATGAATGTGGGGAATAACTGTCTTTCATTCCTACCATAAGAATTAAGCCACACTATGCCACCACAAAAGTCTTCCATGACTTACACTTACATCATCTCTTTTGTCCAACAAATGAGTCATCTTTAATGCCCAAAAACCCATGAATTTCGGCCAAGTGTGAGGATGAAATGTGGGATATGTTTTGTCTTTAATTCTTACCATAAGAATGACTAACCAAAAATATCCAAAGATGCAAAGTCCAACTTTGCTACCATAAAGTCTTCCATGACTCACCATTTCATCATAACATTTTGTCCAACAAAATGACTCACATTCTCCTCCCATTACACCACCATAATTTCGGCCAAACCATTCCAAGCCAAGTGGGAATATTCATTTTAAGTTTTAAGCCCAATTTAATTCCTTTGATTTATTTAAGTTCAAATGCAACTTTAATTTAACATGTATGTTAATATGTGATACCATGTAACATATTACATACATTTAAATTCAAATTCATTTGACCTATTAATTTAATCAATGGATTAAATTAGACACACATAAAATGACAAACATGTAAACCTATACATGTCATAATATTTCCACCTAGGAAATAATCCCATAAATTAATTCATTGAATTAATTATGAGAAGGCCAAAATAAATATTAATTATATAACTTTGATCAATCCAATTGATTCATTTAATATAATTAATATATCTCTCTCTCTTCAAATGTGTATACTCCAAGTACACACTTAATCCGACTAGTTAAAGTCCAGACGTTCAATGTGTACGATCCGATGGGCCCGTCTTTATGTTGGCAGTGGGCCAAGGCCCACAGACTGCAGGCGGACTCTAGCAAGCCACTGCAGCCCCCAATTAAGACGGAGTAAGCAGTCCAACTGAAAACGTAACCCTGTAGTTTGAACTTGTAAATCCCATGTCACTGATATCGGTGTCCAACACAGAGGCATGGAAGTATCACCCTCCTTGTGTCTGGACCTTGACTTGATACCGAATGAACTGATGCTCACAAACAAGATCCAATCTTGTTTGGGTGCGGCCGCACACTTATCAGTAACATTCTTCAAGAGGCCGATGATATCGTCTCAGTGAATCACTGAGTGACATTCCCTTCTGCATATCCATAGTGCTGCCATGCTCACTAACACACCCGAACGTACCCGTACTTGGCACCCTTTTACAGGCCCGTTGGGCGTACACCAAAGTGTGCCACCTCACATGCAGCACCATCATATGGTCCGGTCTAAGGACTTATACAAGTACTACACGAGAATCATTTGTGATACTATACCATGCAGATTCCCGTTAAGTGGATCAATCCAGTACCATGCCCTTTTTGCATGTACCCATTAACCTAGTTGACATTCCATGTTCTATGACCGGTAAGACACCGCCATACAACCAGGCTAATGATAGTCTTTGGTTCCATTCATTCCCATGATTGGAATAGACTACGGATGACTTTATGGTCATATCGTTTTCACTATCCACAGTCTTACTGCCAAGTGCCTCACACTTGACAACATGGATATGGATATGTCCATTGGATACTCTAGTTAAAATATAGCACAAGCCATGTAATAAATAGATTAATGCCTTTATCTCCTCGACACAAATTGTATAATACATAAAGTTTACATCAATGTACCAAATGTATCATACAAACACAAGGACCAATGCCTCGGGACTAGGGCATTTCCAACAATCTCCCACTTGCGCTAGTACTTACTAGGCATGGGTCTAATCCCTATAGATCTAGTACAACCTTCGTGCATAGGCATAGCCAAGCATGTTGGTCAAAAGATCTACGACATTGTCTTTGGTGTCCACTCTTTGCAATAAGATGTCACCCCCTCAGCGATTTCTCGCAATAGGTGAACCTCCCTGAGTTCGTGCTTCGTGTATATGTGTGACCGGGGCACATAGCTTGTGCAACAGCCCCGTGTTGTCACAGAAGATATCAACTGGTTCCCGGATAGTAGATACTATCCCCAGTTTTGTGATAAACTTCTTCATCCACACAGCTTCCCTAGCTACTTCACACGTTGCAATGTACTCAGTTCCTGTGATAGAAACCGCGATGGTCTATTACTTGGAGCCTCTCCAACAATAGCACCACCATTTAGCATGAACATATACCTATACTGCGACTTATATTCATCCTGGCTGGTCTGGAAGCTTGCATCAGTGTACCTAGTAGCTGACTGCTCTTCCTGACCCACATGGGCGACATTAGGTCTTGTACATAGCATGGAGTACATGATTGATCCCATGGCTGAAGCGCATATAGGACCAATTCATGTTCTCCCTATCCTGCCTTGTCTTAGGACAGTACTTCTTGCTAAGTTTCAGCTTATGACCCATTGGCAAGAAACCTTTCTTAGCCTGGTCCATGCTGAATCTTTTCAGAACGAAGTCTATGTACTTGGCCTGACTTAGGCCCAGAAGCCGATTGGATCTAACCCTGTAGATACTGATCCCTAGGATCGTCTCAGCTTCGCCTAAGTCCTTCATTGCGAAGCACTTACACAACCATTACAATTCCCTTGTAGTGTTGGTATGTGGCTTCCAATCAGAAGGATGCCATCCATATTTCATACCAGGAAAGTTACTATGCTCCCACTAAACCTCTTATACACACCCTTAAAGGTATTGTCGGCCTATAGCTTATAGCACCATTTGCAACCTATTACCTTAGCACCTGGAGGTGAATTAACCAGGTTCCAAACCTGATAATCGTACATAGATTGCAAATCCACCACCATGGCAGACAGTGGGCTAGCTATAGCCTACTAGTAGGTTTTGAGCTCCTCTTCGTCCAAGACAAAAAGAGCGTAATCATTAGAAACAAAAACCGATGTTTTCCATGTTCCTGATGATCCCTACCAGACCTTTTAGGTCCTTGTGTGACCTGGGCTGGTGCTTCCCCTTTTGGAAGCTTCACCCTGGTCTCCGAGTTATCCTTTTCAGGAGTTTCTGAGCTTTGAACTTCCCTGAGTTCAATATCGCTCCCACTGTCTTTCTTGGAAAGAAACCCCTTTTCAAGAAGGACCCCCTTTTGCGCCATGAACACCTTGTTCTCAGCGGGGTCGTAGAAGTAATACCCTTTGGTTTCCCTAGGGTAGCTCACAAACAGGCATTAGTCGGTTTTGGGTTCTAGTTTTGCTCACAGTCAATTTCTTGACTTGTGCATAACAACCCCAAATCCGTAAGAAAGACACATTAGGCGCCCTGCCCGTCCATATTCCAAATGGGGTCTTTTCCAAAGCCTTAGTCGGAGTATAATAGAAAATGAGAGCCATTGTCTCAAGAGCGTATCCATTAAAAAAACTTATTGGGAGAAAGGCATGACTCATCGTTTGAGCGGACCATGTCCAACAGGGTCCTATTCCTCCGTTCGGACACCCCATTCCATTGTGGTGTTCCTGGAGGAGTGAGCTGTGGAACTATTCCATGCTCTCTCAAAATGAGTCAAACTATAGGCTTATATGCTCACCACCTCGGTCCAACCGAAAGGCTTTGATATTTCTGCCTAGTTCTGTACTTCGTTTCTTACTCCCTTGAACCTATCAAGGGTCTCAGACTTATATTTCATTAAATAGGCATGGCCATTTCTGATGAAATCGTCTGTGAAGGATACGAAGTATAGATGTTCACCCCTGGTTGCTATGCTTGTCGGTCCATATACATCTCAATGCATTAGGTTCAATAAGCTAGCAACCCTTTTAGCCTTTTAGTCATTTTACCTTATAAACCAGACTCGCATATATCAAGTGACTCCATGTCAAATGATCCTAGGATTCAAGCAATGTGAAGCCTAGCTATGCGCTTCTTGTTTATGTGGCCTAAATGACAATGCCAAAGGTAAACCGGATTAAGTTCGTTAGGCTTAACCCTTTAAGTGTGTATAGTATAGACATGATTAGTTTCATTTAGATCCAGGATGTAAAAGACATTATTTAATAGAGCTACTCCATAAAATAATTCTTTTCTAGATAAACCCTTTTTACTATTATCAATAGTAAATGTACATCCAAAAATATCCAAAACTGAAACAGAAATAATATTCCTGTACATAACAGGTACAAAATAACATTGTTTCAGCAGTAACAAAACTAATCTACTAGGCATCATAAGCTGGTCCTGCTGATCTTTATGGCAGCAACCCTTGCTCCATTTCTGACCTGCAAGTCCACTTGTCCCGATCCCAGTGATCTCCTGTTCTTAAGTCCCTGCACATTCAACAAATGTGAGAACCACATCTAGTATCCAATACATAAGATGTTGAAACAGAGGTTAATGTCTATGACATATATACCTGATGAAGACACGTCCTGCGTCTTCCTTTTCTCTCCCAAAAGCTTGGGACACGATCTTTTCCAATGTCCAGCCTGCTTGCAACCGAAGCAGACATCCTTGGAACAGGGCTTGGGCTGGGCTTTAGCCTTTTTAGCCTTGGCTTCCTTAGCCTTGGCCTTGGCCTTTGCCTTGCCCTTGCCTTTAGCAAAAGGAGGTTTCCCCTTGTTAACCTCAAGTATCGGCGGATTCTTCTTGATCGACAGTTCAGCGAGCTCAAGCATCCAATGCAGCTCACTAACAGTACGGTCCATCCCTTGCTTGTAAAAGTTTAGGATGAATTGATCATAAGAATCCGGTAAAGAATCCAGGATCGTGCTAACCGCCAGCCCCCGTGAGATAGGAGTTCCGAGACGGGCTAAATTATCCAGATAGCCCTTCATCTTGAGCACGTGTGCACTCACAGATGTCCCGGCTCCCATCTTACAGCTGCGGAATGCCTTGTGGATCAGGTACCTTTCCTGATAAGCTTGCTCATAAAACATCTCGTTAAGAGTTGTCATTATAGCAAAGGCCTGATGATCCAGGAACTGCTTTTGCAATTCAGGAACCATACTAGCCAACATCAGGCATGTCACATCCCGGTTATCTTTTACATGTGCCAAGTATTCCTCCAGCTGGGCAGCCGGTGGATTACTTCCCGTTGGCACATCCGGTACAGGCTTTTTGAGCACATACTCTTTAGACTCTTGTCTTAGAACTTTCCTTAAGTTCATAGACCAGTCCCAAAAGTTAGGGCCAGAAAGCTTGTCCCATTCCAAGAAAGATCGCAGTGATAAAGTATCATTCGTAGCCATTGGTTTCTACACAGGAAAAATTACGAGTGTAAATAAAGGACTTAACAAGTTCTTCCCATATTATAATTAATAATGAATCGTGTTATTAATTAACTCGAGTTGTTGGGCTCATGGGCCGAGATCCATATTATATCAAGATATAGCCAGACGAGGGCCTGGAACAACTATACCCCAATTTTTAGGTAGGAACGCCGTCCAATCCCAACCTAGGGACTCTCGGTTTGATGGGTCTGTTGGCACTTACCCATCTGTGCTTAGGGCCAGGAACATCCTACTACCCACGCTAAGTCAAAACCTCCATCCAAGTGTTAGAGTAACCAATACTCCAACCCAATACAAAATGACGATACTCCAGTGCATCCAACGAGGGTTGGTCTACAGCTGGCCTATCCCCACTTCGAGTAGGTTATGAATGAGGGAAGCACTTTTAAGAGACTTAGTAATTACCTTTTGGTTATTAGATTCAATTAATAACGGCTTAGATGCATAGGCGGGTGAAATTGGGTTTGTACATACATTCTCACACGTAAATAAATAAAGCATAATTAAATAAAAATGAAATGCTATGGGCCAAAATTTACATCCTAATATAATTCTAGTAAACCTATACTAGAACGACATCAGGTGGGCTGCATCCTCATCCTTCTAGCACGCCAATCCAATCGGCTTCTTCTTCTTTACATAATTCCATAATAAACACATAAAATAAAATTACATAAAAGAAAAACGGCGTGTAGGCCGTATTTACCAAAAGAATATTACAACCCGAATAAATAAGGCCCAAAACATCCATTCATGCATTTAATCATACATACACGTATCCAATACATACAATTTATAAACATGTTAAATGCATGAATTAATCCCATTTCAAATATGTCCATAGCCATTATTTTGAAATCGCCAAATTTTGGCCGATCATGGTTCTAAACCCGTGCGGGCTTTGGGCCTCCAACCCAGGCAAAATTGCTCCCAATCCAATTGGGAAACCATGAATTCCAAAATTAGCCGTCCGGGTAATCGTGCCAAGAAAACCCGAACCAATTTCAATTAACCGTATTTATTTCCAAAATAAATATCGCATGAACGAAAAATAAATCCATTCATAAAACATGCGCATAAAATTTCCAAAATTAAACACGCACAATTTTAAAACAATTAAAATTTTAAAATCCCACGCGTATAAAAATTACCAAAATTTAAACACGCATATTTTTAAAATTTTAAATCTGGCCCGGCCCAAAAAATCCCGCCAAATCCAAAAACGGACCCGGCCCGCCGCGCGGGGCAGCCACGGCGCTGCTGCCCAGCAGCAGCCCCGCTGCCGCGCAGCGGCTGCTGCCCAGCAGCAGCCTGCTGCAGGCGTGCAGCAGCTGCTGCCCAGCAGCAGCTGCTGGCACGCAGCAGCCCTGCTGCTGGCGTGCAGCAGCTGCTGCCCAGCAGCAGCTGCTGGCACGCAGCAGCCCTGCTGCTGGCGTGCAGCAGCTGCTGCCCAGCAGCAGCTGCTGGCCAGCAGCAGCCCAGCTGCTGCCGAGGCAGCAGCCAGCAGCAGCTGCTGCCTGTGGCGCCTAGCGCCGCAGGCAGCGGCTGCTGCCCCCGTTTCGGCCCGAAACGGTCCGTGATTTTTTTTCCGAAACAAAGACAACATGAAATTAAATCACCAAGAATTAAATTTCAACAATGGAAAATTAAATATGGCATAAAACAAATATGCAAAATAAAATTCCATAACAATATTCACAAATAGAAAATGAAACCAAGCATAAACCAATATGCAACAAAATTTTCCATTTGCAAAAATCAACGGGCAAAATCACAAACCCGAAACCAAAAGAATCCCGTCCACAAAAATCTCCAATTTTAAAAACACGGGATCCGCCAAGTTTAAAGATTTCCACGGATCAAAAGCCCGCTCTGATACCACTGTTGGGATTCGTCACGGGAAACCGACCGATAAAAGCGGAAATACGCGTCGATTTCCTCGAATCCGGCCCAGGAGCTTAAGATGTGGAAATCAAAAACTGAAAGCATAAAAGGAGGGTTTCAAAAACTCACCACAAAGTCTCTCTAAGAGACGGATGCAGACTGCAGAAATCAAGTGCAGATTTCCTCCACCGATGCGTACACGAACGGCTCTCGGACCGAAACCCGTGCTAGCGACTCGGATGACAAGAAGAGAGGGAGAGAGGGCTGCTCACTTTGAGATTTATGGCTGTCCCTATTTTCTTTCCAAAAGAAAATCTATCTTTCCAAAAGATAGCACCAATAATCTCAAGTGTGCACCTAATTCTTACCAAAAGAATTAATTGATGAAAAGTGGGCAATTTTCTTTCTTTAAAAGAAAACCAATTTCTCTTAACAACAACCAGTGATGGACGGCCATACTTCTCCAAAGATAATTAAATCATTCTTCAAAAAATCATTAAGAAGAAGAAAAAGGTGATGGTGAAAAGGGGAAGCAAAGTCCAACTTTGCTACCCATTTTCAACCTTATGACTCACACCATGAGTCATCACCTTAATCATGAAAAGTTTGGTCAAAAAACATGACTCATCCTTGCTTTCAAATCCACGGCCAAAAGAGATGAATGTGGGGAATAACTGTCTTTCATTCCTACCATAAGAATTAAGCCACACTATGCCACCACAAAAGTCTTCCATGACTTACACTTACATCATCTCTTTTGTCCAACAAATGAGTCATCTTTAATGCCCAAAAACCCATGAATTTCGGCCAAGTGTGAGGATGAAATGTGGGATATGTTTTGTCTTTAATTCTTACCATAAGAATGACTAACCAAAAATATCCAAAGATGCAAAGTCCAACTTTGCTACCATAAAGTCTTCCATGACTCACCATTTCATCATAACATTTTGTCCAACAAAATGACTCACATTCTCCTCCCATTACACCACCATAATTTCGGCCAAACCATTCCAAGCCAAGTGGGAATATTCATTTTAAGTTTTAAGCCCAATTTAATTCCTTTGATTTATTTAAGTTCAAATGCAACTTTAATTTAACATGTATGTTAATATGTGATACCATGTAACATATTACATACATTTAAATTCAAATTCATTTGACCTATTAATTTAATCAATGGATTAAATTAGACACACATAAAATGACAAACATGTAAACCTATACATGTCATAATATTTCCACCTAGGAAATAATCCCATAAATTAATTCATTGAATTAATTATGAGAAGGCCAAAATAAATATTAATTATATAACTTTGATCAATCCAATTGATTCATTTAATATAATTAATATATCTCTCTCTCTTCAAATGTGTATACTCCAAGTACACACTTAATCCGACTAGTTAAAGTCCAGACGTTCAATGTGTACGATCCGATGGGCCCGTCTTTATGTTGGCAGTGGGCCAAGGCCCACAGACTGCAGGCGGACTCTAGCAAGCCACTGCAGCCCCCAATTAAGACGGAGTAAGCAGTCCAACTGAAAACGTAACCCTGTAGTTTGAACTTGTAAATCCCATGTCACTGATATCGGTGTCCAACACAGAGGCATGGAAGTATCACCCTCCTTGTGTCTGGACCTTGACTTGATACCGAATGAACTGATGCTCACAAACAAGATCCAATCTTGTTTGGGTGCGGCCGCACACTTATCAGTAACATTCTTCAAGAGGCCGATGATATCGTCTCAGTGAATCACTGAGTGACATTCCCTTCTGCATATCCATAGTGCTGCCATGCTCACTAACACACCCGAACGTACCCGTACTTGGCACCCTTTTACAGGCCCGTTGGGCGTACACCAAAGTGTGCCACCTCACATGCAGCACCATCATATGGTCCGGTCTAAGGACTTATACAAGTACTACACGAGAATCATTTGTGATACTATACCATGCAGATTCCCGTTAAGTGGATCAATCCAGTACCATGCCCTTTTTGCATGTACCCATTAACCTAGTTGACATTCCATGTTCTATGACCGGTAAGACACCGCCATACAACCAGGCTAATGATAGTCTTTGGTTCCATTCATTCCCATGATTGGAACAGACTACGGATGACTTTATGGTCATATCGTTTTCACTATCCACAGTCTTACTGCCAAGTGCCTCACACTTGACAACATGGATATGGATATGTCCATTGGATACTCTAGTTAAAATATAGCACAAGCCATGTAATAAATAGATTAATGCCTTTATCTCCTCGACACAAATTGTATAATACATAAAGTTTACATCAATGTACCAAATGTATCATACAAACACAAGGACCAATGCCTCGGGACTAGGGCATTTCCAACACTTAATCATCGATTCTCTGGGTACAACCAAATCCTAATGAACATTATCGATAAGTTCAAGATAGCTTCATCACAGAATAGGGCACGTACTATTACATGGTGATGCCATTTAGGCTGAAGAATGCTGGAGCCATATACCAAAGGGCCATCACTACACTTCATGACATTATCGACAAAGAGGTCGAAGTATACGTCGATGATATGTTGGTTAAATCCATGACTCAGAAAGAGCACCCCGCTATCCTATATAGATTCATGACCAGGATTAAGAAGTATAACCCTCAACTCAATGCAAAGAAGTGTGTATTCAAAGTCACTTCAGGTAAGCTACTGGGACATATAGTTAGCCAAAGGAGAATTGAGATGGATCCGAATAAAATTAGAGCCATTCGAGATATGCTAGTGCAAAAAACTAAAAACAAAGCTAGATCATTTCTAAGGTCACTCCAGTATGTCAACAGGGACATTGCCAGATTGACTACAGTCTATGAACCCATCTTCAAACTCCTTAGGAAGCAACAGCTAGTAGTATGGAATGTCAGTGCCAGATTGCTTTTGATAGAATAAAGGCTCACCTAACAAATCCACCTGTGTTGAAGCCTTTGACAACGAGTAAACCTTTAATCTTCTATCTGGCCATTGAAGAGACTTTAGTACAGGCAATGCTAGTACAGGAGTAAGATGATAAGAAAGAGCATTCTATTTACTACCTCAGTAAAAAGCTACTAGACTAACAATCCAACAGGATACAAATAGTAGCCAAAGTAGACCAATGAAGTATCTGTGCGAAGCACCTGTACTGGCTGAGAATTTGTCTAGGTGGTTGTTATTGCTGTTCGAGTTTGACATTAAGTACACGGCTAACAAGGTGATAAAAGGCAAAACAGTAGCAGAATTTTGGCCAATCAATCGTTGGATTCAGAATATATAGAGAACTTGGAATTTCTGAATGAACAGCTCGCAATGATCAAAGTCGAACCTAGAAGGTGGATGATGTATTTTGACAGGGTCATCAACAAGCAAAGCTATGGTTTGGGGGTCATCATCACTACTCTAGACGGAGAGATCATCCCGCTCTCCAAGCATTTGTAGTTCCCCATGACCAACAATAGAGGAGAATATGAGGCTTGCTTATTCGGTATTGCTGCCCTGATCGTTCTAGGGGCAAATGATGTATTGATAATTGGAGATTCTTTGTTGGTTATTCACTAAGCCATGGGAGAATGGGAAATTAAGGAAGAGTCAATACAAACTTACCTAAAGTCTGTATGGCGACTGGTTAAAATGTTTGGCCAGTGCAAATTCAAGCATGCAATCAGAGATGATAATCAGATGGCAAATGCTTTGGCAACACTCTTGTCTATGTGGGATGGGCTGCAGAAGCAACAAATGAAGCCCTTAGTCCTAGAAGTTTCAAAGAAGCCCTACTATGATTGTGAAAATGTCCTAAGTCTAGCGGTGGATGACAAGCTGTGGTACTTTGACATTCTCAAATTTCAACAAGATAGACGATATCCGGAGGGAGAAGATATAGCTGACAGGGCAACGATCAGGCAGTTAGCAGTGCAATTCAGAGTCTTTGAGAACCAGCTATTTAAGAGGACATTTCATGGCTCACTTCTAAGGTGTTTAGCAGAACCAGAAGTGTAGCAGGTAATGAAACAGGTGCATTCAGCATCTTATGGTTCACACATGAACGGTATAGCTCTAGCAAAGAAGATTCTTCAGCAAGGTTATTTTTGCCTTACTATGCAAGCATATCGTGTTGAAGAGGTGAAGAATGCCACGAATGCTAGATTTACAGGGACATTAGCCACCTCTCACTGATGGAACTACAAAGCCTCTCTACTCTTTGGCTATTCTTAGCATAGGGAATAAATATCATTGGTGAGATTCGATCCCCAGCATTGAATGGTCATAGATTCGTTATGGTGGCAATTGACTACTTCTTGAAGTGGGTAGAGGCTGAGTCCTACACCAATGTCACAGCAAAGAAGATGGCCAAGTTTGTAAAAAGACACATTTTTGTATGATATGGCAGTCCACATCACATGGTGATAGATAGCAGAGTACAATTCCAAGGTCTGACGGCATAACTACTCGCAGAACATGGTATTAAGCATCACAGATCATTAAAAGACCTCAAGAAAATAGGTCAATAGAGGTGGCCAACAAGTCCATCAAGAAAATTCTAGCTAAGATGGTCACCACTTATAGAGATTAGGCAAAAAAAGTTATAGCTCGCCCTTTGGGGTTACAGTACTAGTGTTAGAACCCCTACCGGTGAGACCTCTTACTCATTAATGTATGGGATGGAAGTAGTGCTGCTAGTAGAGATGGAATTGAAGTCTTTAAGGGTAGCCTTAGAAGCTCAACTATCAGAATAAAGTGGGTCAAAGCTAGGTTTGATCAGCTAGCCATGGTTGACGAAAAGTGCCTAAAAGCCTTAGATCATTTGCAAATGTATCAGCAAAGATGGCCAGGGCATACAGTCACCGGGTTCACCACTAGAGGCACCCCTTAAAGATAGGGGACCTAGTATTAAAGCAATTAAAGCCTTCTAACATGGACGTCAGGGGTAAATTCAAGCCAAATTGGGAAGGTCCTTATGTCATGAAGAAAGTCCTATCGAAAGGTGCAGCAAAGATAATGGATATGGACGGGAATGATTTCACCAAACCAATTAACCAGGATCACCTTAAATGCTACCATATTTGAAAAAATCAAAATAGCCTACTACGCTATAAAGGCAGCTTATTTAAAAGTTAAGATGGGAAATGAGAGATGTCGACTAGGAAACCTATAAAGACTAGTTGATCGCGTGAGTAAATCATCCGAGATGTATATTATTTTATGATCATTCCCACTTTAATTTCATCAATAAAAAGTCAATCTACTTAACATACTTTATGAATGTTTGAATGTATGTATGGGTTCATCTGCTAAAACATCTAAGTAAGCGAAACATTCAAATATATATGCGCATGAGCTGTCACATTGAACTAAAACTTGCAATCAAAGAAGTCTCCCTTATAACACATATAATAATAATAATAATAATAATAATAATAATAATAATAGCCTACAAGATCGAAAACCCAGTAAGGGCGATTTAGGCAAAATTTAAGGCGATTTGATAGATTAAAAACCCATTTAGGCAGTCTATGTAAAAATTAGGATCATACAAATAACAATAAGAACAGTAAAATGACACACTTACACCCTCCTCTTCTTAGCAACCCTAGACTCCTCAATGCCAGTTAGTCTTAGCCGCTTGAGGTTATGCTTTGGTGCTCCTTTCGGGTAGGTAAAACCTTAGTCTTGGCCAGCCATGATTTGTATGAGTCGTCAGTCTCCACAATAGCAAGGGAATCATACTTCAGCTCCTCGTAGTGCACACTGCTTGACCATTAAGCTAGAATGTGATCAAGCCACTGCGAAGTGTACTCCATGCTTTTAGTAATGCAAGTCGACTCAGGGATCCTCTACACTCACCCGTATTACCTACAAAGGTGGGCTGGAGAGTAGAAACTCACTTTGTTTGAACCTAGCAGCTGAATGCCTCCAGCCCACATATCCAAAGCAACATGGATAATCATCCACCAGGGACAAACCTACATGATCTAATCATCAGTTATCTGAGCTAGCCAGGTCTCCTACTCTACCGAAGTCATCTAGCTTAGCGTGTCACGGTGAAGCCTCGCTCCCACAAGTTGGCAAGAAGATACTTCTTGAAATTCCCTTAGGGTCCCACAAGTTGGCAGGAAGATACTTCTTGAAATTCCCTGAGGGCACGTGGATGAGAGCTAATTTCTCCATGAGCCATACCTATTACAAGATAGAACTTTGAGGGTAATAATTTGACGGAACTCTACACCCAAGCACAAACAATAGTAAAAGGGTCACCTAAAGTAGTAGGAACTGGTTATCAAACTAAAAGGTCTTATCAAAATGAGCAGCATCTAGTTGAATTAAAGTCTCAGCTAGAATCAACACCACGGGTGAAGCTCCATCAGCCATCTGAGGGATGCTAGAAGCGAGCCGAAATAGGCACACACCAGAGCTCATGCAACATTGGTACTACCTCATCAACAATAAACTAACCATGCTTGCTCATCCAGGATGATCCCGAGAAGTATTTATGAACCAACTCAGCACAGAACCCAGGTGGAAGCCCAGGCTTGAAGCAGTAGTAGAAAACAGTGTCTTAGTACCTTGGGGCAATGCACCAATGATGAAATTGGGGACAATGATCTTAGTACCTTTGGGGTAAGGCATGTTCAGAACTACACTGAACTCCTCGAACAAAGGACACAACTCTTGATTCAAGAAATGGAAGACATGGTCGACTGGATCCCAAAAACGTATGGTGGCTTGTAATAAAGACTGATTTCGTGACCCGTTATAGTAACTCTTCATTTTCCAAAGCCCAAAAGGATTCAGTTTCAGCTAGTATGGGTTCCTCAGAGCTCCGAGGAATGTGTGAAACTGAGAATCGAAAGAATCCATGGTCGAATCGGAAAGTTAGAAATTAGAATGAACAGTCGTACCACTGTTATATGAGCCGTACGTCTATTGAATGACTCATGCGACTGTTGAATAACAGCCGTATGGCTATTATTTCTACAACCATGCGGCTATATCTATAGGCAGAGTGATTTTCTATGATTTGTACGGTTGTTGATGATTCAAGGGTGTTTTTGAGTGTATTTAGGCATTTCAGTGCTTTGTTATGCGTATTCGTAGGCATAAATGAATAAATTCAATGAAAACAATATGAATTTCTGAAGCGGAGTGATGAATGTAACAAAAAGAATTTGAAGGTGAATCCCAACGTGCTGAATGTATAATAAATGTTTACCAATAAAAAAACGCCCATACAAAGATCGTATCCTTTACTGGCCCCATCCCAGCATCTTATCCTGATCCTCGACATACAAGTCCACCGCATCCACCTCCACATCTGAGTACTTGGCTCTGTACCAGTCTAAGTCGATGCACAGCCTATGAGTCTCCTGCTCTTACTGCATCCGAAGCATCTGGTGCTCCTGCTCAAGTTATGCCAACCGCTCTACAGCCCCTTGATGAGCCCGCAGTGACTAGACGTGGGTTTACAAGGTCAAAGGCAAAACAATCCATGTTACCCACTTATGCATTCATGTATCCCATACATACATCGCATAATATATAATAATAAAATTATAGCGAACTCACCGACATCACTGTGTTCTCCAAAAGAAGAGGTGGTGCAAGGACTGGTACATCTGCATTGGTCTCTCTACGACCTTGCGCACAACCTACAAAAATCAAACCCCAAGTAAAAACAAAAGAAGCAAAAAATTGAACCAGAAGATACTCACGTGGGTGGTGTTAGGTGGGAAAAAATCCACCAGGAATAGGTTGTACGGGGGTAACTCCCTCTCCTCACACCGACCCTCAAGGTTCATAAGACTGAACTAACTTAAGAGGGGGGTAAAGAAGTCCTCGTATACAGCTCCAGCAATCATGGAAGAAGGGGCGGCCCTACTAGCAGCACCAGAGAAGGACTGAGCTCTCTAGGATTTGGGCTTGACCTGACACCCCGACCCGATGGGCTCCATGTTAGCCGTAATAGCCTCTTCCTCTGCCTCCTCCTTCTCATCTGACCTAGTCGATACCTTCTTCTTCCGTTTCTTTTGTACAAGAGGAGAAAGAAGAACAACATAAGTCAGAACAGAAGCTAGTTGGAACAAAGTCAGCAGTAGCTCAGGGGGCACCGGCCTAGCAGCAGGGGTAATGGCTCTAGCCCAATCCCTCACCTTGTTGTCTAAAAGTACCATTCCTGGGAATAGGGGCACTCCATCATGAACCGCCGATGTGTTGGGATTCGTCATTGGAAAAATAACGTGGCGTAGCGGAAAATACACCGTTTAAAATTTCCTAGAATCTACCTATCTTGTCTAATTACCATTGATTAGAATAAAAACAATTTGAATCAAGAGAGATTAACTCACCGGATTCATCTCTTCTAGAGACTGCTACAGAATCGTTTCTTGAAACTGCAGTCTCCAAAGTCTGGTGCACAACCAACTATTGAGCGGGAACCAGTGCTAGCCGAAGACGCGAAGGAATGGAGGACTAATGCTGGGATTTTCGGCTATTTTGGGGCTGCTCTTGGTGGCTAAAATTTCTAGCAATTAATTAGGGTTGAAATAGGATTTTATTCCTTAAGTGTGCCCTTATATAGACACCTTGTCTAATTGGGTTTTAATTAGGTTAATTAAACCCAAGCCCATTAGAATTATAATTACATAAATAAACTTTAATTAAAAAGGTATATACTATGTAATTTAATTCCATTTGGTTGAATTTAATTACCCCTAAATAAAATTAAATCACACTTAAGTAAATACAATACATGTATTTAATTTTCCTACTTAGGAAAATTATTTAATTAATTGTTTACTTTATGTAATTCAATTAATTGATAAATTAATTAATTACATTATGTAAACTTATTAATTAAATTAAATTCAACCCAATGTTAATTAATTACCTTGACACCGAATGTCAACTAATTAATTAATGCATTCCTTCTAATGTACATTACATGTACAATTTCTATAAGTTCCGGCTCAGTTGATCTATGTGCACAATCCTATGGGTCTGTCTTTATTTTGGCAGTAGGCCCAAGGCCCAAAGACTATAAATGGTTTCTAGCAAACCATTACAGGCCCCAATTAAGACAGAGATGCAGCAGTCTTTAGAAGACACTCACCCGGTAGTAATCTCATAGTGTCGTTTGCCTAATGATATCGATATGAATAAACAAGAGGCATGGTGTCCGTCATCCTCTTCTGCTGTTTATTATATTTCTTGATCTTGAGTTGACTGATTAATCAAATAAGCACTGACTTACTTGGGTATGGCCATACACTTATCAGTCCCACTCATCAAGTGGCCAATGATATCATCTTGGTGTTACCCGAGTGGCAATTCCATCACTTCATCATCAATATCAGCATGTTCACCGGTCCACCCAATCATACCCATATTTAGCATCCTTTTACAGACCTGTTAGGCGTATGTCAAAGTGAACCAGATTCCATATTGATATTATAATGAAATCTGGTCTGAGGACAAAAGAGACCTACTCAAGAAAGACCTATGACGCGACAACCATATGGCTTTCTTGTGTGGATCGATCTAGTCCCATGTCAATGACATGTACCTATATTCATGACTAACTATACAAGTACTATGACTAGTTAAGAACTGCCATACAGTCATCGAATATACAAGTCTGTGGTTCTATTCGTTCCTATGATTAGAACAGACCTAGGATAGTTTTTATGATTATCAATCAATGGCTACTCTACTCATATTATAGCACAAGATATAAATGAAATAGATTAATTGCCTTTATTAATGTGACACAAATAATGTATTCATACAATGAGTCTTAATGTATAATACAAAATACAAGAATCTAATGCCTTAAGAACTAGGGCACACCAACATGATGGTCCCATGACATGTAGAATTGGTCACCTTTTAGAGTCATGTAGGATTGGCCACCTTTTAGAGTCATGTAGGACCGTTCACCTTTTAGGGTCATGTAGGACTTTCAACTTTTAGGGTCGTGTAGGACCGCTCACCTTTTAGGGTCGTGTAGGACCATTCAATTCTTAGGGTCATCTAGGACCTTTGGATAAGTTGGTGAATTACATGATACATATTTATTCCTTAATCAATTATTTTGTAAACAAAAAATCTCATCCTTTCGATCAAGAATAAATATGAGTCGAGGTCTTATACAAATGTCAAATTGAATGGCTATGGAGCAATGAAGATGCATAATGTGTGCGTTGATGATTGAGACTCCTTGCTATTTTTGGTTGACAATAAAGATATGCAAGGGTTATCTTTTTGTGTTCTTCTTGGGCACACTTTGTATCACTGGGAAAATATTTCCCCTCTGTAGCTTGTTCCTGTAAATGTGATGGATATTCAATGTATACATGTATGCATATGAACAAATGTAGATGCCAATGCAAATGCAAATATTCATGGGCTTGTCTAGGCCTGTTGTCTAGATTGATCATCTATTTAGGCTTGGTAGGCACCACTTTTCCTCAGGCATTGAGAGGCTTGCAGATGGAGTTCTAGTGATGATAATATTTTACCTCAAAACAGTGAATTTGGGTTCTAAGCCTATTACTGCAATGGTTTTTAGATCCAATCACTGGTTTGTTTCTGCTTCATAGTAGTGTAAAAAGGGGTGCCCCTTTGCTGGCTGATAGTGGGTGATTACATTATGCCCATTGTTTAACTATCAAATGATTAATGCATGCTCCTTGTTGGCTATCAGATGATTATTGCATACCCCTTGTTATTTGTCATATGATTACTGCATGCCTAAGTTTCTAGCTATATTATCTTAGCATGCCTTTTGTTGCTTGTTGCGAGGATAAGTGAGCTTGAAATTTGCTTGCTAGTGGTTTCAAAAGGACTACGATTTGGCATGATGTAGTCAATAGGGATGATCATTGACCATTGGGAACGAGTGATCCTTTGTTGGTGTTGATGACTGGTTTTCCTTGAAAGTAGCTTGCTCGGATGTAATTACTTACTTGATAGATATTTATGTTCAATGGCACAATGTATGCAATATGAGCATCTAAGTAGAAAATCAAACATGTATAACATCATTATGATGCAACTAGAATGAGCGCAGCAGGGAAAGCAAAAGTGACTTTGACTCTAAGCATCACCCTCTCTTGTTACCGACACGTCCTTATAGTTTTCTGTGTTGGAGATTTTCTCTTGGAAGGCATTCTTTTCGTGATAAGCTACTTTGAATTTGAAGATTTCAGCCGTGTCTTGATATATTCTTTAAAGGGCCCGAGGACATTGCCTTTGATGATATTAAACGATTCAGTTGTCATCCGTTCCTAGTGTTGGGAACTTGTACTTGGGTGTAAAACACTCTTCCATATGTGGTTTGCTATGTGCTATAACCTGTAAGTGGACATTTACATGCAATGACATGACGTATGCATATTGAATATTGAAATAGGATATAAAATGTTCATGACATAATGAATGTGGGTGTTTTAGGAAAAGTCAAATTGTGGCTCGGGCTTTGATCAACATCCTTTCTTGTTACCAACGTGTCCTCTTGATTTCCAGGTCAGAGATTTTACTTCTTTTTTTTTTTTTTTTTTGAGGTGGTATCCATATAGATTGATGTGTGTTGTTTTATGTCTTTCATCCCGGGTTCTCCTTTTTTCTGGGATTCATTCTTGGATCTATAGTTTTAATTATCCCTTCAAGGTAATACAGAGTTTATTTTGAAGATTTCAATTGTCTCTCTATTGACTTGACATATGTAGGACTATATTTCTTGAGCAGTCTTCATAGTTTGAGCAGTAACCACTCTTTCACTATTTGCTCTTTAACTGAGGCGTTGTATGATAATCTTTTGGTTTCTGGTGCTTGGATATCAAATTTTCTTATCATTATTTGTGTTATTCGTGACTCATCTTGGACTCCAATGGCTTTACATTGGGTTAGTGCAAGTGTCTTAGGTTGTGTTCCTTGTGGTGAAAAGAGAAAGGTGGATGACATTGTCCTAGGTTCGAGTTTAAGAAGGAAATGGGTTAATGGAGCGACATAGATGATGTAGCCCCATAATTTAAGTGGATTAAGGAAAATGGGTTAATAGGGCGACATAGATGACGCAGCCCTGAGATTCAGGTGTAAGAAGAGAATGGTCTTTTTTTTAATGTATAAGGAAGCATGATAGAGGTTGCCGAAATAGTCATATATTGAAGAGACTAGGTCAATTTAAGGGATGAATTGAAGATGGCTTTGATGGGGAAAGGCTACATGTTGGGATGCAACTGGAGTCAAGATCTGTTAACTTTTTGTAATAAGGACATCAAATTGTGAGTCAATCAATCACGTAAGCATGGTCTTCCACTGGTTGAATGACCCACAAGGATACCATCCTTTTTATTATTGTTGTTATTGTTGTTGTTGTTGTTATTATTATTATTATTATTGTTGTTGTTGTTGTTGTTGTTGTTGTTATTGTTATTATTATTTTCTTTATCTCTCTCTCACGCTCAAGAAAGAAACCTGATCAAAGCCACAATCACCTTTTGGTTTTTTTATTGCACTTAAATTCATGCATTCAAATGTCATGTGTGTTTAATATGTCTTTTTGGATAAACAATGCATGCGTAATGTCATGCACACATGAATGTCACATGGATAGGATAATAATAAATGCACTACAACCATAAACTGCTTCAAAGTTTTTCAACATGATGGGCAATAAAGGTGACCCGAATTTCTCATAGGCTGGAGAATTTCATGAGTTCAGAGTTTGGCTTTGGAGTTTTAGCATTGGTTACACTGTTTGGATCAGGGCTTGGTATTGGAGTTTGGCTTTGGAGGTTGGTTTTGGAATTTATCTTTAGAGTTTTAGCTCCAATGGCTTCTGGCTTGGGATGGTTTTTTTTTTTTTTTTGTGAGCTTGGTCTTCTTATGATGTATGCCCATGGATGATTGCTTAGGTATTGAGTGCACTGCTTAAATTAAAACTCTAAAGTGGGGCTTTTCCTCCTCACCAGTTACCAATGATAGCATCTCGGGTTATGGCTTATCGGGATTGCTCGTCTTGGTTGATGACTCGATGGAGACGTTGTCATTCCATGTTTATTTATCTCTCTCACAAACTTACTTTTTAAGAGAGAATTTGATCAGAGTCAGATTCACTTTTAAGTTCCCTGTTATACTCAGATCGATGTCATACATCTTAATGTTATGTGCATTGGACATGTCTTTTCATGCCTCTATGTTGGATAGAGATATCAGTGACATGGGATATATAAGTTTAAACTACGGGGTTTCGAGTTCAGTTGGACTGCTATCTCCATCTTAATTAGGAGCTGTAGTGGCTTGCTAAAGCCTGCCTACAATCTGTGGATCATAGGCCCACTGCCAACATAATGACGGGCCCACAGGATCATACACATTGAACGTCTGAGCTTAAACTTAATGGATCAACCGTATACTTGGAGAATACTAACTAGAAAGATAGGATTATATTGATTATATTATTTTCATCAATTGGATTGATCAAAAAAATATAATTGATTTTGGTATTGGGTTTCTTATAATTAATTCAAATGAATTAATTTAAGATATTATTTCCTACGTGGAAATATCTCACATGTATAGGTTTACATGTATATAATTTTATGGAGAGTCTAATTTTAATTTGCAGGTTAAATTAATTAGTCAAATTAATTATAATTTAAATGGCATGTAATATATTATATGGTATAATATATTCACATACATGAAAGATTAAAATTAGATTTACAATTAAAATAAACCTAAATAATTGATTTTAGACTTGGGCTTAAATGAGCGAATAGCCCACATAAAATAAAAACCAAAAGGGAAGGCCTAAATTCCACAAGGGAATTTTGACCAAGAGGGTTAAAAACCCTAGGGAATTTTTAGCCAAGCATGTGTTTCTAAGGCAGAAAATTTCAGCCACCAAAATCCCTCTCTTCCGGCAATTCAATGCTAGCACGGGTTCCCGCTCCAAAGCCATTTATGTATGGATTGTGGAAGAGATCAAATTTGATTCTGCAGCCATCTCCAAAAGAGATATTTCTGATGAGAATCTAAATTTTCTCATTTAATTTTTTTGTTTTGATTTGCACTTCAATTGCTCCTGTGTGTTGGATTTGAGTAAACGGTCTATGCTTCCGCTTTAATCAGACGTTTAGCGAAGAAAAATCCCAACAGTGGTATCAGAGCGGCTTTTGATCCGTCGAAATATTAAACAGGACTAAATCCTTGGTTTTAAAATTTGATATTTTATTTTGGGATTTTTGGATTTGGGTTTTATGATTTTCCCCATTTGGTTTTGCAATCGAAAATTAATTTGCATATTGGTTATGTATGTTTTAATTTTCTATTGATGATGAATCCTAGTGATTTATTTTATTGCTGTTTTTTAATTTTAAAAAAAATCATAGGTTGTTTTCACAGGTATGGGGCTGCCGATGGCCGAATCCACCGCCGGCTGCTGCCGTAGCATCGAAAACAGCGAACAGCAGCAGCTGAGATAAGTAGCGGCATCTGCGTGGCTGTAGGCCGCTGCTAGGCAGCGGCTAGCGGGATGCTGCTGGGCAGCAGTGGGCCAGGCCTCGTTTTGGATTTAGCAGGTTTTCTGGTTCGGGCCCAGTTTTAAATTTTAATGGGTTTGAAAATTTTGTGTCTTTAAATTTCTGCAATTTAAATGTGCATGATTTCTTGAATGAAATTTTATTTTATTCATGAGATATTAATTTTGGAAATTAATATGGTGTAATGAAATCAGTTCAGGTTTTCTTAGCACGATTACCCGAGTGGCTAATTTGGATTCATGGTTTCCCAATTCCAATGGGAGTAGTGTTCTGCCTGGGCTGGAGGCCCAAAACCCGTTAACGGTTAGAACCATGATGGGTTGGATTAGCGATTTCAAAATAATAGCTAATGACATAATTAAATGGGATTAATTTCATGCATTTTAATATGTTAATAAATTAATGTATTAGAATACATGTTTGTATGATTAAATGTTTGAATGGATGCTATTGGGCCTAATTTCAAGATGGGTTGTATTTCTTTTTGAGTAAATACAGCCTGCATGCCGTTTTCTTTTTTATGTAATTTTATTTTATTTCTTTATTATAAAATGTTATAAAGAAGAAGCCCATTGGAGCGACGAGCCCAGAAGGAAGGAAGGAAGCCCACCTGGTGTTTTCTAGTATAGGTTTACTAGAATTATATTAGGTTGTAATATAGGTCCATAGCGTTCCATTATTTATTTAATTATGCTTTTATTTATTTTCATGATTCAATGTATGATCCAATCTCATTTTCACCTGCCTATGCATCTAAGTCGTTATTAAAATGAATATAATAACCAAAAGGAAATTACTAAGTCGCTAAACGTGCTTCCCTTATTCAAAACCAACTCGAAGTGGGGATAGACCTGTTATAGACCATGCCCTCATAGGATGCATTGGAGTATCGTCATTTTGTATTGGGTTAGAGTATTGGTTACTCTAAAACTTGGATGGAGGTTTAGACTTCGCATGGGTAGTAGGATTCTCCTGGCCCTAAGCATAGATGGGTAAATGCCAACAAGCCCATCAAATGAAGATGCCCTAGCTTGGGATTGGACGGCGTTCCTACCTAAATAATTGGGTATAGTTTTTCCAGTTCCTCGCCTGGCCATATCTTGATGAAATATGGATCTCGGCCCATTAGCCCAACAACTTGACTTAATTAATAACATGATTCATTATTAATTAAAACACTCTATAATTTTTCTATGTAGTAATTAAATGGAAAAAAATAATACTCTTTCACTGCGTTCTATCCTCGAAAAGGACAAGCTTTCTGGGCCAAATTTCCTGGATTGGTCTAGGAACTTAAGAATAGTTATAAGATAGGAATCCAAGGAATACGTGCTGGAAAGGCATGTACTACCTACACCTACTGGGTGTAATCCACCAGCTGCATAGCTGGAGGAATACGAGGTGCATGTCAAGGATAATCGGGATGTGACATGCCTGATGCTGGCTTGCATGGTCCCTGAGCTGCAAAAGCAGTTCATGGACCATTAGGCCTTTACTATGATAACAACTCTAAATGAGATGTTTCAAGAGTAAGCTCGTCAAGAGAGATACTTGACCAATAAGGCATTTTACTCCTGTAAGATGGGGGCTAGGACATCTGTGAGCGCACACGTGCTCAAAATGAAGGGCTATTTGGATACATTGTCGGGTCTCAATTTTCCTATCTTGCTGGAGTTGGCAATTGACATGATCCTGGCAGCCTTGCTAGATTTTTATGATCAGTTCATCCTGAACTACAACATGTAAAGGATGAACCGTACTGTCAGTGAGCTGCATGGGATGCTCAAGCTCACTAAACAGTCGATCAAGAAGACTTCGCCGATACTACTGGTCAACAAGGGGAACCCTCCTCTTGCTAAGGGCAAGGCCAAGGTGAAAGCCAAGGCTAAGAAGGTGAAGGCCAAGCCCAAGGCCAGTCTTGAGGATGTCTGCTTCCAATGCAAGTAGGCTGGACATTGGAAGAGATCTTGTCCCCAGCTGTTGGGAGAGCAGAAGAAGATCCTGGGTGCATCTTCATCAGGTATATATGTCATAGACATTAACCTCACTATTTTAACATCCTCGGTATTGGATACTGGATGTGGTTCTCACATTTGTTGTAATGTGCAAGGACTTAAGAATAGGAGATCACTGGGATCTGGAGAGGTAGACTTGCGGGTTGGAAATGGAGCAAGGGTAGCTAGAATAGAGATCGGCAAGTACCATCTATTGATGCCTAGTGGATTGGTTTTGATTCTGGAACATTGTTATTTTGGCCTGCTATGTGTAGTAATATTATTTCTATTTCAGTTTTGGATATTTATGGATTTAATTTTACTATTGGTAATGGTAGAATTGCTTTTTCTAGAGAGGGGTTATTTTATGGAAAAGCTCTATTAAATAATGGTCTTTATATTCTGGATTTAAATGAAACTAATAAAATCTATAACATAAATACTAAAAAGGTTAAGCCTAACGAACTTAATCCTGTCTACCTTTGGCATTGTCTTTTAGCCCACATAAACAAGAAGTGCATAGCTAGGCTTCACAAAGCTGGAATCCTAGGATCATTTGACATGGAGTTACTAGATATATGCGAGTCTTATTTACGAGGTAAAATGACTAAAGCACCTTTTAGCAAGAAAGCTGAAAGGGCTACTGGATTATTGGACCTAATACATTCAGACATATGTGGGCCCATGAGTGCAGCTACCAGAGGTGGACACCTATACTTTGTCACTTTCACGAATGATTTCAGCACATATGGCTATGTCTATCTGATAAAACATAAATCTGAGACCTTTGATAGGTTCAAGGAATTTAAGAATGAAGTGCAGAACCAACTAGGTAGAAATATCAAAGCCCTTCACTCAGACCAAGGAGGCAAGTATATGAGCTTAGAGTTTGACTCATATATGAGAGAGCATGGAATCATTCCACAGCTTACTACTCTAGGAACACCACAATGGAATGGGGTGTCCAAAAGGAGGAATAGGACCTTGTTGGACATGGTCCACTCAATGATGAGTCATGCCTCTCCCAATAAGCTTCTGAGGATACGCTCTCGAGATAGCAGCTCTCATTCTCAACAACACTCCGACTAAGGCTGTGGAAAAGACCCCATATGAAATATGGACAGGCAGGGAACCTAATGTGTCTTTCCTGGGGATTTGGGGCTGTGATACACATGTCAAGAAATTGACTGGGGGCCAACTAGAACCCGAAACCAATAAATGCCTATTTGTGGGCTACCCTAGGGAAACCAAAGGGTATTACTTCTACAACCTCGCCGAGAACAAGGTGTTCATGGCACGAAAAGGGGTCTTTCTTGAAAAGGATTTCATTTCCAAGAAAGACGGTGGAAGCAGCGTTGAACTCAGGGAAGTTCAAAGCACACAAACTCTTAAAGAGGATAACTCGAAGACTAGGGTGGAGCTTCCACAGGAAGAAGCACCAACCCAGGTCACACAAGGACCTAGAAGGTCTGGTGGAGATCGTCGGGAACCTAAGAGAAATGGTTTTTTTGTTACCGACGATCACACTCTTCTTGTCTTTGATGAGGAAGAGCCAAAACCTACCAAGAGGCTATTGATAGCCCACAGTCTACCAACTAGTGCAAAGCCATAGAGGAGGAGATGCAATCTATGTACGATAATTAGGTTTGGAACCTGGTTGATCCACCTCCAAGTGCTAAGGCCATTGATTGCAAATGGTGCTATAATCTGAAGGCCGACATACCTTCAAGGGGTGGCTGGTTGCAAAAGGTTTCAGACAAGTCCATGGAATAGACTGTGATGAAACCTTCTCACCAGTTGCTATGCTCAAATCCATAAGGATCCTACAGGCCATAGCCGCTTGGTATGACTATGAGGTCTAACAGATGGATGTCAAAACCACTTTCCTTAATGGAAAGCTACTCGAGGATGTGTACATGACACAACCTGATGGTTTTTTCGATCCAAAGCATCCTCGAAGGGCATGCAAGCTTCAAAGATCCATTTATGAATTGAAGCAAGCATCCCCGAAGTTGAAATCTTAGATTCAATGAAGCCATAAAGGAATACGACTTCATACAAAATCAAGATGAGCCTTCTATGTATAAGAGTATTAGTGGGAGCATCGTCACTTTTTTGGTGTTATATGTGGATGGCATCCTTCTAATTGGAAGCGACATACCAACACTACAAGGAGTAAAGCAGTGGTTATATAAGTGCTTTGCAATGAAGGACTTAAGCGAAGCTGAGACGATCCTAGGGATCAAGATCTTCAAGGATAGATCCAATTGGCTTCTGGGCCTATCTTAGGCCATGTACATAGATAAGGTTCTGAAAAGATTCAGCATGGATCAAGCCAAGAAAGGTTTCTTGTCAATGAGCCATGGGCTGAAACTTAGTAAGAAGAATTATCCTAAGATAAGGAAAGATAGGGAGAACATGAAATTGGTCCCATATGCATCAGCTATAGGATCAATCATATACTCCATGCTATGTACAAGACCTGATGTCACCTTTGCACTAAGTATAATGAGCCGATACCAACAGGATCCCGGTGAGGACCACTAGAAGGCTGTCAAAGCAATCCTAAAATACCTTAACTAGACTAAGGATAGCTTCTTAATGTATAGGGTCAGGAAGAGCTGTCAGTTACTAGGTACACTGATGAAAGCTTCCAGACCGACCAGGATGAATACCAGTCATAGTCTGGGTATGTATTCTTGCTTAATGGTGGTGCTATCAACTAGAAGAGCTCTAAGTAACTGACCATCGCAGACTCTACTACAGAAGCTGAGTACATTGCAGAAAGCTATGTGGATAAAGAAGTTTATCACTGAATTGGGAGTAGTACCAACTATCTAGGATCCCATTGATATCTTCTGTGACAACAACGGGCCTGTTGCACAAGTTAAGGAGCCTTGGTCACACAAGAACACGATGCACATACTCAGGAAGTTTCACCTCATACCAGAAATCGCTAAAAGGGGTGACATTTCATTACACAGAGTGGACACCGAGGATAATGTCACAGATCTTTTGACCAAGGTTCTGGCTCAACCCAAGCACAAGGGTCATACTAGATATATAGGGATTAGGCCCATGCCTAGTTTGAACTAGTGCAAGTGGGAGATTATTGGGTATGCCCTAGTCCCGAGGCATTGGTCCTCATTTTGTATCATTCATTTGGTACCTTGTTATGAGATATATGTATCATACAATATGTGTTATTGAATAAAGGCATTAATTTATTTATTATATACCTTGTGCAATGTTATAAATAGAGTATCCAATGGACATATCCATATCCATGTTGACAAGTGTCTTGTACTTGGCAGTAAGACCATGGATAGGGGAAACGATATGACCATAAAGTCATCCATAGTCTGTTACAGTCATGGGAATGAATGGAACCAAAGACTATCATAAGCTTGGTTGTATAGCGGTGTCTTATCGGCTATTGGACATGGAATGTCAACCAAGTTTATGGGTACATGCAAAGGGGCATGGTACTGAATAGATCCACTAAACGAGAAATCCACATGGTATAGTATCATGGTGTACTTGTATGGATCCGTTGAATTGACCATATCATGGTGTTGTGTGTGAAGTGACATACTTTGGTATACGCCCAAAGGACCTGTAATAGGGTGCCAAGTATGGGTACGTTCAGGTGTGTCAGGAAACATGGCAGGACTATGGATATGTAGAAGGGAATGTCACTTGGTAGTCCACAGCGGAGATATCATCGGGCACTTGATGAGTGCAACTGATAAGAGTGTGGCCACACCCAAACAAGTTGGAACTTGTTTATGAGCATTAGTTCATTCGTGATCAAGTTAATGTCTGGACATAAAAGAGGGCGATCAATCCATGCCTCTGTGTTAGACAGAGATATCAGTGACATGGGATATATATGTTTAAACTACATGGTTTCAAGTTCAGTTGGACTGCTATCTCCATCTTAATTGGGGGCTGTGGTGGCTTGCTAAAGCCTGCCTACAATCTGTGGACCATAGGCCCACTGCCAACATAATGACAGGCCCACATGATCATATCATACACATTGAACATCTGAGCTTAAACTTAACGAATCAACCGTATACTTGGAGTATACTAACTAGAAAGAGAGGATTATATTGATTATATTATATAGATCAATTGGATTGATCAAAATATATAATTAATTTTGGTATTGGGTTTCTTATAATTAATTCAAATGAATTAATTTAAGATATTATTTCCTACATGGAAATATCTCACATGTATAGGTTTACATGTATCTAATTTTATGGAGACTCTAATTTTAATTCGCAGGTTAAATTAATTTTAATTTAAATGGCATATAAAATATTATATGGTATAATATGTTCACATAAACGAAAGATTAAATTAGATTTACAATTAAAATAAACCTAAAGAATTGATTTCAGACTTAGGCTTAAATGAGCGAAAAGCCCACATAAAATAAAAACCAAATAGGCCTAATTTCACAAGGGAATTTTGGCCAAGAGGGTTAAAAACCCTTGGAAATTTTCGGCCAAGCATGTGTTTCTAAGGTAGAAAATTTCAGCCACCAAAATCCCTCTCTTCTGGAGATTCGACGCTAGCACGGGTTCCCGCTCTAAAGCCGTTCGTGTATAGATTGTGGAGGGAATCAAATTTGATTTCTATAGCCATCTCTGAAAGAGATATTCCTGGTGAGAATCTGAATTTTCTTATTTGATTTTGTTGTTTTGATTTCCACTTCAATTGCTCTTGGGTGTTGGATTTGAGAAATCGGTCCGTGCTTCTGCTTTAATCAGATGTTTAGCGATGAAAAATCCCAACAAGTCCATCAGTGTTAGATGGAATTTTCAATTTTCCTTTATTGATTAACTTCTAAATCTCATCTCTCAAACGAAGGCAATCATTAGTTCGATGGCCTTTCGCCACATGATAAGTGCAAAAATTATTTTTTTCTGTTCCTACTGGCACCACAAATGGCCTAATACTCTACAACAAATCTTCCTTTCTACATATGGCAAATAGTTTACTTAATGAGTCAGCCTATGGAGAGATGCCTTTTCCGATGGCCTTGGTAGGTGTACTTTGGATATATTGAATAACGAAGTTGGTTTGGACACTGATCTTAGGTGGCTCTTCCAGTTCTAACCTAATGGTCAACCCCTGAATATCCTTTTGTAGCTGATAACCTCTATTGGCTGACTGGCTAGTTCCCATATCATACATACAATGATCAGCCTTAGAGGGCAGCATATGAGGTTTGAGATATTGCAGCAAACCTTTATCTTTACTTTCCTAGGAAATCCGGTCTAAGGATCCAGTCATAGGGGAGATCACATGATTCCTCCGGCTTTTAGTCTGACTAAGGTGCCTCTGAGAGACTATTGTGGTACCTTCTTGATGACTTTTAACTTTCATGGATTCAAGAAGACATAACAAATGTTCTGTGGTTATCTCAGCAGTTGGTACTAGTTCTGCACCTGTATTTGGACCTGACAGATCCAGGTCTCAATAGGAGGCTTTTTCTGAGTGTTGGCAATGAGTGGCGAGAGTTGGGATGCTCTACTCCTTTTTAGTATTGCTTGTGGCATTTATACTGGCCATACCACCTATTCCTTTTTCAAGCTCTGTCACCTTTCTTTCTAATTCATCACACCTTACTGTCAACCTTTCCACTTTGTCATAGTTATCCCCTACCACTTCTTTTAGCACCGTTGCCACTTCTTCTTTGATGGCCTTTCGGATTCGTGACGACACGACATAGTCCTCCATAGCATCTGCTATACTATTTATATTCATCGAGTTGGCCATTTCTTCTTTATGAGCTTTTGTTAAAATACTGATCCCTTCTACTAAATCTGATTTTGAACCTGACGTTGTTGTGAGCCCAAATTCACTAGTTTCCAATTTTGACTTTGGTGGTTGAACTGACTGATGGCTTTTCAACTGATCATTTCTCAAAGTCTCCCTCCTGAATATAAACACCTGTTAATCTCTATAGGTGCATGCATGGAAAGGCCTTAAGTAGAGGATGATTTATACGTGTGTGCATGTGGGGAAAAATATGAACCATGTCGTGATATATATGTATACATGCGCTGCCATGTCATACTCCTCTAAAAACCGACACCAAACCACCTAAATGGATGCAAAATCATGCACAGATATGTATGATTGGAATGAATGTCGTTGATGTGGCCACAAGTTAGGGTAAGGTAAGGCGTATAAATATACACCAGGGGGATAAAATAACACATAGGGTGTCTATTGTAAGGCATATGAATATACACCAAGGGAATAAAATGACACATAGGCTGTCCACAGATTGAAGTAAGATGATACTTGCAAAGGGGAATTCAAGTAAGGCATATAAATATACACCAAGGAAATAAAATGACACACAAGGAGTCCACATATCGAAGCAAGATGATACTTGCGAAGGGGAACTAAAATAAGGTTTTGACTAGAATTTGCTAGTCAAGGCTCGACACCCTTGGGGTACCTAATACGTTTGGACTAGAATCCACTAGTTACGGTTCGGCACCCTAAGGTTACATAATAGGTTTGGACTAGAATTCGCTAATCAAGGTTTGGCACCCTTAGGGTACCTAATAGGTTTCGGACTAGAAACCACTAGTCAAGTTCGGTACTCGTGGAGCTCCTAAAGGGCTTGGACTAGAATCCGCTAGTCAAGGTTCAGTACTCATGGAGTATCTAAAGGGTTTGGAATAGAATCCGCTAGTCAAGGTTCAGTAGTGTTAGGGCACCTAATAGGTTTGGACTAGAATCCGCTATTTAAGGTTCGGCACCCTTAGGTTACCTAATTGGTTTGGACAAGAATCCGCTAGTCAAAGTTCGGTACTCGTGCAACACCTAAAGGTTTTGGACTACAATTCGCTAGTCAAGGTTCGGTACTCGTGGAACACCTAAAGGGTTTGGACTAGAATCCGCTAGTTAAGGTTCGGTACTCTTAGAGCACCTAATAAGTTTCAAACTAAGGAAAATGATTGGTAAGTGATCATGGTGTAGGGAATCGTCAGAAGAAAAATCAAACGTACAGTGGAATACCGATTGAAATTTTCCTCGATTCCATTTCCCAAGATTTATGTAGATTAATAGAACGAAACACAAAATGGAAAGAAAATTGAATTTTTTCACCTTAAACGTCTCCTAGAGACTACTGCAGAAATCCAAATGGTTTTCCTCTAAAATCCGGTACACGAATGACTCACAAACGCGACCCATGCTAGCGAACGGATTAAACGAAAACCACGACCACTCAACCAAAGGGGATGGCTCTCCTTCCTTAGTGTTGGCCGAATCCTATATGGCTAGGGTTAGGGAGAAATTAGTTTAAGGCATCCTTATATACTCCTTATATGCTCCTTAGTATACTCCTTAGCATACTAGGTTTTAATTAAAACTATAGGTTATTTTATTTTATTAAATTGATTTAACTTGTATCATTAAAATTCAATAAAACCATATTATAAAATTCCAATTGACACAGTTAAATACAATTTTATCAAATTAATATAACCCAAAGTTAAATTAAAATCAACCTTAATAAATACAACCTTTATATTTAAATTTCCACCAAGGAAATTCTATTTTGTTTAATTATTTATTTACTAAATGTAATTAATTAATCAAATAAAATTAATTTCTCTCATATAATTGAATTAATTATAACATAGCCTAATGTTATATAACTCAATTAATATGGTTTCCATTCCTATTCCGATTTGTCAACGTTTAGTCATTCTATGTGTGCGATCATGTGGGTCCGTCTTTATGTTGGCAGTGGGCCTAAGGCCCACAGACTATAAATGGGTTTTAGTAAACCATTACAGCCCCCAATTAAGACAAAGACTTGTAGTCAAATGTGAGACATAACCTGGTAGTGATCTTGTATATCCCTTGACAACTGACATCCATATATATAAGCAAGAGGCATGGCCTCGTCATCCTTTTATATGCTTATTTATTCCTTGATACCGAGTGGACTGAGCATCAAGAATAAGTATCCCAACTTATTCGGGTATGGTCATACACTTGTCAGTCCCACTCATCAATTGGCCAGTGATATCATCTCAGGGGATTTTGAGTGGCAATTCCGTCAACTTTACTATTAACACCAACATGTTCATTGGCCCACCTAACATAACTATACTTGGCACCCTATTACAGGCCCATTATGCGTATATTAAAGTGTATGAGATCTCATGTTATATTACAACGAATATCAGGTCTGAGGATAATAACAAGACCTACCTGAGAAAGACCTATGACGATCGGACCATGTGGTGTTCCCACGGTGGATCAATCCAGTACCATGTAACCTGACATCCCCATTATTAGAACAGACGAGGGATGTCTTTATGATTATAACTTTAATATTACTATAAGGTCTCATAATCCAATGACCTACATTGGTTTACTTTAGTATGGTTATAATCATAGGATACTCTATTTATAAAGAGTACAATATATGAATAAATAGATTCATGCCTTTATTTCAACACAAAAAGTATAATACAAAATATCCAAATATAAAGTATAATACAATACAAGAACCAATACCATTTGGACTAGGCACACCAGCTCATGGCTGCATTAAAAATGACCAATGTGCATGTCACAAAGATGATGATACAAAAAATGCTTCACACGCGATTATGGCTAACTAAACCGGTTAGTGTGTGTGTGTCACATAGATGATGATATGGGTGTTTGACAAGAAATTACTACTCTATGAAACTGGTTAGTGTGGATGTCAATCAAATGATGTCATGGTTATGAAATAGACGAGTTGGTGAATGTCACTAGAACTAATGAGCGCGGCTGTATGAAAGAATCGAATTAGTTTGTGTCTGACGACATGAAGCATGTGCATATGAAATGAGTGGATTAATGCATGGCACATAATATGGTGTGTGTCATATGGAGTGATTGTATTAATACATGGCATATAATATGGTGTGCATTCATGTGAAATGAGTGAGTGAATGCATTTCATACGATATGGTGCGTATCTATATGTAGGCATCATCAAGTGGTTGATTGAATGATGATGCGTGATAACTCATTTTCATATAGGCATTTTTAGGATTATTTAGCATATGTTTTCATTAATTTATGCATTTTTAGTATTAGTTTAGAGCTTTATTAGTTAATTATTATATTTTATTTAATTTTTCTTGTTTGGTTTTATTTCTCTCTTTTTAGGTACTAAATAGGAGAATTTTGGCTAATTAGGAATTCTAATTGGAGAAGGATTATTGTAGGAAGAACTTCAGCTGGATTTTTAAGATAGTTAGAGGATGATTTGGCTTCAGAGTTGTTCTACAAAGTTGTGCGTCTATCCGTCAGCTTCTCAATGCATCTTGAATCGCATCAACGAGTTGGAATGGAAAAAAATATCTTGGATTTGGTGCAGCTAGTCATAAATCAACAGGTAAGAGTTTTGGTTGACCTTTTCTTCTCCAACCTTAAGCTTTCCTATTAGAATTAAAGTCCTAAATAAGAGGATGACTCCTAAACACCTTTTCTAGTAGTAATTTAGAATTAGGCAGAGTTTCAATTAGGTTCATTAGTTTAGGGACTCATTTTCTAATTAGATCTTCCTAGTTAGTTTTACTCCTTATTGGGTTAGGAGATTGTCTCTCCCTTAAAAGGAGTTTTCATTTTCAGTTTAAGAATCCCAAAATTAGTTTTATTTTGCCATTTTGAGAGAAATTCTAGCGGTTTAGTGGAGGTGACAAGGTGAAGAAATTCGGCGAAGACGTCTACACCAAACTTAGAGTTTTCCATCTCTTCTTCATATCTTTATTTTTTATTTCTTACTTGTGTGTTTTAGATACTATAAGTAGCTAAACTTTTTATCTAGGATATTGATGTAGTACAATTTTATTGGTTTATGAAATTATTGTAGTTTTCTAACTTTATTTTTGTAAATCTTATTATCTTGCTTAATGCTTGCTTTTTCTTGATCACCAATTGCATGTTTATAGATTGAAATAGTATAAAGTACCGAGAGGGAATACTATCGAAATTGGACCTAAGATAATAATATCATATGTTTAGATTTGAACGAGAGTAATATAATTTGAACTTGTGTGGAGTTTTTGAATGATTCATGCTTAGTGAGGTAACTATGGGTTATTAATCACTATTGAGAGATAGGGTTAGTAACATATATTTAGCATTAATAATATATCTTGAGAGAGAATATTATTGACATCAAATCATTCTCCATTTCATGAGTAATTGAATTGTTTGAATATACAATAGATTGATTAGGCTAAGAGTTGTATGAAATCAATATCCTAGATGTTTGTTTATTTGAATTTTCTTCAATTACCTTTACTTTAATTGTTTGTATTATTTTTAATTAAATTAGGTCAATAAACTCAAATCCAATTATTCATTCTTTGCTTAGATAATAGTTTGAGTAAATTAGTTGGTAATTAGTAAGCAATCTCTGTGGGAACGATCTTTACTTTATTACTTGGTACGATTTTGTGCACTTGCAAATTTTCACATCAATGTGAAACGCATATGCATTCTCGTCCAAGGAGTGAATTATTAATACGATGCATAAAAATTTGAATGCAATATGTTTATGGTTATACACGAACATAAGACAATACCCCTAAAATGAGACTAATGCATTTGAATAAAATACACTGGATCTAATAAACTAAGGCAAAATGTAATTTGCCAAAATAATTGACCCATACATAAGTGTGTACAACGGGGTTCGACGTGTTTAAAAGTCTAGCATTTTGGAGCAAGACATGGCTTGCAAAGGTGAACACATACACAAGTATGTACAAATGGAATTCGGCATATTTGAACGCTTAAGGGTTACATGCAAAGCATAGTTTGTAAACGGTTGACTCATACATGAATATGCGTGGATGAGATCCGGTGAATTTGATCACTTGGGGGCTTAGAGGTAAATGGTGAACTTGTACATAGTGCATATAGACAAAGTTTGGTGTATCTAAATGCCTATTGGTTTAGATGCAAAGCAGGGTCTATAAAATAAAGAATTCATACACTAGGGTGTATGGATAGCATTCAGTATGTTTGAACACCTAGGAATTTAGACACGCATAAAAGGATATGCGGATCCAGGAATGCCGGTATATAACCATGCACAGATATATGACTAACAATGGTGGGCCTATATGTACAGGCTGGATCATCTAAGGCCTAAATGTGAATTTCACACAATGCATATGGCTGCATAAGAGGGGTTAATGAGAATGACACACAAATGATGCAGATGTCAGCCAATTCATATAGTCACATGAAGGTGATAGGTGAAAATGCATGGTGACAAGATAAAAATGAATGTCATAAAGTTTAAATGGTCACATATTATGAGCATCATACAATTGATGCATGAGGATGTGAATTGAAAATGAATGTGCATATGTCATGTGATGGAATGGGATTGCTTATACGATGACATAGAAATGAGTGTATGCCCCATAATGGATATAGGAAAATATGAATGAGAATAAATATGTGTACGTGTAAAATGCAATGTCATGGAGTGCATTTATGGCATGCAATAACATGGGAAGTGCGTGCACCTTGCCACATAATGTGAACAAAAGTACGTGCACACCATGCAACAATGTGTACGTGTGTGTATAGGACTCAATGCATGGACATATATGTTGGTCTTGCAACCTTATAAAGGTGTGTGTTTCGACACTCGATCCATAGAAGTGTGTGCATTATACGAAAATATTTAAGAGAGTGTGTATGTAATGACATGATGTATGGCACGTGAAATGCTATGAAAATATGTGTATGGCGCACAGAGAGATATGAGAATATGCGTATGATGCATGAGATGATATGAGAATGTGCAGATGGCACACAAAGTGATATGTTAATATGCATATGACACATGAAATAAGGATGCACATAGGCCAAATGAGATGAGAATGCACACATGGCATACGACAAATCGTGATAGTGCATGTATATGTCACCCAAAATAGGCATGCAAATGTGTGTACCATCCATAAATGATTTGAAAGTGGGTGTATGTTACTTAAATGACATGGAAATGAGAGTATAGCATGCAATGTTATGAAAATGTGCGTTCATCACATGATCTTATGGAGATATGCATATGTATGATACGACCATGCATGTGTGTCATGCGAACGACATGGAAATGCACTTATGACATACAAAATGCTGTGAAAGTGTGTGCATTTTATGTGAATGACATAGAAATAAGAGTATGGCACACAATGTAATAGAGATGTATGTTCATCACGTGATCTTATGGAGATGTGTGTATGTGTGATATGACCGTGCGTGTGTGTTATGCAAACGACATGGAAATGCATATGACCGTGCGTGCGTGTATGCAAACGACATGGAAATGTGCTTATGACATACGCAATGTTCTGAAAGTGTGTGCATGTTGCATGAAAGATATGGAAATGAGAGTATGGTGTTGGGGTGCCCTAGTTCTTAGGGCACTAGATTCTTGTATTTTGTATTACACATTAAGACTCATTGTATGAATACATTATTTATGTCACATTAATAAAGGCAATTAATCTATTTCATTTATATCTTGTGCTATAATATGAATAGAGTATCCATTGATTGATAATCATAAAACATATCCCAAGTCTATTCTAATTGTGGGAACGAATAGAATCACAGACTTGTATATTCGATCACTGTATGGTAGTTCTTAACTACCCATATTACTTGTATAGCCAGTCACGAATATAGGTACATGTCATTGACATGGGACTGGAACGATCCGCACAAGAAAGCCACATGGTTGTCACGTCATAGGTCTTTCTTGAGTAGGTCTCTTTTGTCCTCAGACCATATTTCATTATAATATCAATATGGAATTCGGTTCACTTTGACATATGCCTAACAGGTCTGTAAAAGGATGCTAAATATGGGTATGATTGGGTGGATAGGTGAACATATTGATATTGATGATGAAGTGATGGAATTCCCACTCGAGTAACGCCGAGATGATATCACTGGTCACTTGATTAGTGGGACTGATAAGTGTATGACCATACTCAAATAAGTTGGTTGCTTATTTGATTAATCAGTCAACTCAGGATCAAGAAGAAGAGGATGACGGACACCATGCCTCTTATTTATTCATATTGATATCGTTTGGTAAAGGACACTGCAAGATTACTACTTCAACAGACTGCTGCATCTCTTTCTTAATTGGGGGCTGTAATTGTTTGCTAGAACTCACTTACAGTTTGTGGGCCTTGGGCCTACTACCAACATATAGATAGACCCATAGGATCGTGCACATAGATTAATTGAGCCGGAACTTGTAGAAATTGTACATGTAATATACATTGAAAGGAATGCATTAATTAATTAGTTAACATTCGGTGTTTGGGTTGATTTAATTTAATTAATAAGTTTACATAATGTAATTAATTAATTAATCAATTAATTGAATTACACAAAGTAAACAATTAATTAATTTATTTTCCTAAGAAGGAAAATTAAATACATGTATTGTATTTTCTTAAGTGTGATTTAATTTTATTTAGGGGTAATTAAATTTAGCCAAAAGGAATTAAATTACATAGTATATATTTTTAATTAAAGTTTATTCATATAATTATAATCCTAGTGGGCTTGGGTTTAATTAACATAATTAAACACAATTAGACAAGGAGTCTATATAAGGCACACTTAAGTGAAAAATCAACCCTAACCCTAAGGAATAAGTTGCAAATTTCAGCCCCTTAGCCGAAATTTCCAGTAATAATTATCCATTCCTTCCGTTTATTCAGCTAGCACCGGTTCCTGCTTGATAGTTTATCGTGCACCAGATTATGGAGATCGTTTCCACTTAAAGATTCGATTCTACAGTAGTCTCTAGAAGAGACGAATTTGGTGAGTGAATCTCTCTTGATTCAAATTGATTTTATTCCAATCAATTATAATCGGACGTTATAGGTGGATTCTAGGAAAATTTTAACGATGTTATTTCCACTGTGCCACATTATTTTTCCGATGATGAATCCCAACAGTAGTATCAGAGCCTAGGTTTTGTCTATTAGATTGATTGGATTTTGGCTCTTGAAAGTATTCTTAAAGAAAGAATAGGTTTCAAGAATTGTTTTTTAGGGTTTTTTGATTAATTTTTCACCAATTGGTTTTCAATCTAAAATAGGTTTCTTGGATTGATGATTTTGATTGATTTTATTTGTTTTCTTGTTGTGTTTTGTGTATTATATGGCTGGAATTTTTTTTTCTGTTTAATTTCCAAAAAAAAATTATTAGTTTTGGGGAAGGGAATTGCAATTTGCAATTCCCATCCCCTGCAGCAGCCTGTCGCCGCGGTAGCACTACTGTCCCCGGACAGCAGTACCGTCGCGCATGGTTCGGATCCGGTTTTAGATTTTACGGGTATTTTTTCTACCCGGGCCCGTAATACAAATTAATTTAAAATGTTTTTTTTTAAATTAATTTGTATTTAAATTGTTTATTTTTTTGACATACATATTTAATTTAATTGTTTTGCATATTAAATTGAATATGGACTTTGTGAAATTGGCCCAATAAACCGTGACACCAATCAAAATTGGGAGAGCTAAATTTTAAATTTGTGACAACCCAAATTCCAGTGGGAGCAAAATTGTTAATTTTGCATTAATGGATGTTATCCATTGGGCCTTTATGAGCCTTAGTTACATTTGTAGAAATTGGCGATTTCACCCTAAGTAACTCGACTTAACATTTATATGTATAATTTGGAATGCCATGATCATGCATCATACTGGTATGTATGCGCACGATAGGTACTTTGTTTGAAATGTGATGTTGAGTTCTATGGGCCCTAATGTTGGTGTGCCCCAGTTCCTAGAGTATTGGATTCTTGTGTTTTGTATTATACAGTAAGACTCATTGTATGAATACATTATTTGTGTCACATTAATAAAGGCAATTAATCTATTTCATTTATATCTTGTGCTATAATATGAGTAGAGTATCCATTGATTGATAATCATAAAACCTATACCAGGTCTGTTCTAATCGTGGGAATGAATAGAACCACAGACTTGTATATTCGATGACTGTATGGCAGTTCTTAACTAGCCATTGTACTTGTAAAGTTAGTCATGAATATAGGTACATGTCGTTGACATGGGATTGGATTGATCCGCACAAGAAAGCCACATGGTTGTCCCGTCATAGGTCTTTCTTGAGTAGGTCTCTTTTGTCCTCAGACCAGATTTCATTATAGTATCAATATGGAATCCGGTTCACTTTTACATATGCCTAACAGGTCTGTAAAAGGATGCTAAATACGGGTATGATTGGGTGGACCGGTGAACATGTTGATATTAATGATGAAGTGATGGAATTGCCACTCGGGGTAACACCGAGATGATATCACTGGCCACTTGATGAGTGGGACTAATAAGTGCATGGCATACCCAAATAATTTGGTTTCTTATTTGATTAATCAGTCAACTCAAGATCAAGAAATATAATAAACAACAAAAGAGGATGACAGACACCATGCCTCTTGTTTATTCATATCGATATCGTTAGGCAAAGGACACTATGAGATTACTATCGGGTGAGTGTCTTCTAAAGACTGTTGCATCTCTGTCTTAATTGGGGGCTGTAATGGTTTGCTAGAACCCACTTACAGTCTGTGGGCCTTGGGCCTACTGGCAACATAAAGACAGACCCATAGGATCGTGCACATAGATCAACTGAGCTAGAACTTATAGAAATTGTTCATGTAATGTACATTGGAAGGAATGCGTTAATTAATTAGTTGACATTCGGTGTCAAGGTAATTAAATAACGTTGGATTGAATTTAATTTTAATTAATAAGTTTACATAATGTAATTAATTTATTTATCAATTAATTGAATTACATAAAGTAAACAATTAATTAAATAATTTTCCTATGTAGGAAAATTAAATACATGTATTGTATTTACTTAAGTGTGATTTAATTTTATTTAGGGGTGATTAAATTACATAGTATATACTTTTAATTAAAGTTGATTTATGTAATTATAATCCTAGTGTGCTTAGGTTTAATTAACCTAATTAAAACCCAACTAGACAAGGTGTCTATATAAGGGCACACTTAAGGAATAAAACCCTAATTCAACCCTAATTAATTGCTGGAAATTTCAGCCACCAAGAGCAGCCCCAAAATAGCCGAAAATCCCAGCATTAATCCTCCATTCCTTCGCGTCTTCGGCTAGCACCGGTTCCCGCTCAATAGTTGGTCGTGCACCGGACTTTGGAGATCGCAGTTTCAAGAAACGATTATGCAGTAGTCTCTAGAAGAGACGAATCCGGTGAGTTAATCTCTCTGATTCAAATTGCTTTTATTCTAATCAATGGTAATTGGACACAATAGGTGGATTATAGGAAATTTTAAACAGTTTATTTTCCGCTGCGGCACTTTATTTTTCTGATGACGAATCCCAACACCTAAATTATCATCGGTTATAATTTCACTTTGGGAAATACGGCCTGCATGCCATTTCTTTTATTTTGATGTAATTTTAGAATAGATTTTATTTTAAATAAAATTGTTGTAATTACATCAAGTATGGAGGAAGGTCCAGATGGAGCAAGCCCATGGTGGGAGCCTAAGAAAGATTGTAGTCCAGCTCATGAAGAATTAGATAGGATATCTATTTTTTCGTTAGGTTGTAATTAAAGGCCCATATGATCTCACTTATTTTAAATTAAGTATGCTATTGCATTTGTCATATAATATGGATGTATGGATCACCAAATTATAACCCACATATATACATGCTAAGCTGTATCAATTAATTTTAATCCGGAAAATTAAAATATTGAGTCGTTTAAAAGTGCTTCCCACATTCATACCTCTTCCTCCATTGATGCTGCAATGTGCACCATGCCTTACCTGGATACATTGTAGTATTCGGTGGGCCGTCGAGGGTTAGGATCCTTGGTATGGTTAACATGTGAATGGTGGTTTGACTCAACATGGGTAGCATTAGCTCAGAGCGGGCCTTAAGCACAGATGGGTAAAGTGTCAATAAGCCCATCAAACCAAGAGTCCCCCGTGGAGGGATTGGATAGGTTGTCCTACCAAACGAATCAATGATCAGTTAGCGAGCCCTAGTTCAGCCAATCATTTAGGAGTTGTGGATCTTGGACAAGTCAGCCAATTAACATCACCAAAGAACAAATTAAAATCGGATTATTAATTTGCATTGGCATAAAGTCCTTTATTTCTAACTCAAGCAATGATTTCTTCCATGTAGATTATTCCCATTTTCACATAACTAATTAAATAGCTACAACAAACAACAACTCACTCTCACTTAGGTCACTCCTGGAGAAGGAGAAGCTTTCAGGGAGTAACTTCCTGGATTGAGCTAGGAACTTACAAATAGTTCTTAGACAAGAGTCGAAGGAGTATGTACTGAATGATCCTTTACCAACTGGCCCTCCAGCAAGTCGAGGTGTCACCACAGCGATGGTGGAGCAGTATGACCGCCACGTGAGGGATGACCGACATGTCTCGTGCCTCATGCTGGGTACCATGGCTTCTGATCTTCAGAAGCAGTTCATGGACGAGCATGCTTATGAGATGATGGATCAGCTTAAAAAGATGTTCCAAGATCAGGCTCGTCAGGAATGTTACCTGACAACCAAGGCATTTTGCACGACTGCAATGGCAGCCGGGACTTCTGTTAGCACTCATGTGCTAAAGTTGAAGGGTTATATTGATACACTTCCCCGCCTCGACTCGCCAGTTTTGCAGGACTTGGCAGCTGACATTATTCTCATGTCACTTCTTGAGTCTTACAGCCAATTTATCATGAACTACCATATGAAGGGTCTTGATTAGGGGTGCAAAAAAAAAACCGAAAAACCAAAAAACTGTGAAACAAAACCGAAATCGGACAGAAAATATGGTTAACCGAAACCGATGGACTAGTGTACGGTTTTTGTTTTTAAAAATCAACGGTTTCGGTTTTTACACCGAAAGTCCATGTGGACTCGGTTAACCGACCGTTGAAAAATATATATTTTTTTAAATTATATAATTACATATATAGGTTATATGAATTACAGGTGAAACATTTGGGTGTTTAATATAATTTTGCCTCCATAATTTAATCCTTATATCTATATACTTTCAAAATTCATCCTAACATATCATTATAATTATAAGGTTTATATATTCATGTTGGTTATATATACTAATTTTTTTTTTGTTCACAAAGTTTAGGTACTCAAAATTCAAAAATTAAATTTTGCCACAAAAATGCATATGGCACCAAAAAAAAAGTATTCAGTTTATAACTTAATTAAACATTTCAACATTGTTTATACTTAATTTAGTAATTTTAATTTGAACTTTCATTTTGAACTTGAAATCTCATCTTGATAATATGAGCCATTCAATTCAAAATGAATTGTTCGAATTTAAGTATATAAGAGATAACATCTATAATGAATCGTCCAAATATTGTGTTTATAAAAATATAATTCTTCTCCTAATATTTTTCTTTCATTATTCTTGTGTTAGTTTATAATTATTGGAATTTATTTCTTAATTTTTAGAATCTTCTTGTGTGACGGATGATCATCATCTCATCTTCATTGATGAATGAGATCTTACCAAGATTTCTACTAGGTATTTGTAGTTGAATTTATATGGTTGTTATTTTATAAAGCATTGCATCAACTTTAAGTTTGATTATTGTTTTAATTATATAAGCAGGACATATAAAGGTTTTGTGAAATAGATATGAAATTTTTCTTTCATTAATGTTTGATTTTGAAGAGTTCTATGTTTGGGATTTTTTTTTAATGTTTTAATTATTTTAGTTTATGGTTGTGGTGTCATTTTTAATCAATTATTAAGACTATGGTTTGTAATTTCATATTTGTCTTTGACATTTGAGATTTATAGTTTAAAATTTTGAGGTTTAAAATATAATGTTTATTTCGTAAATGGTTAACCATAAAAAAATGGTTAACCGACTGAAATTAATGGTTAACCGACTGAAATTAATGGTTAACCGAATAATGGACAGTGTATGGTTAGTAAATTAGAAAAACCATTTAAGCGGTTAACCGTTACCTTGTGCACCCCTAGTCTTGATAAAATAGGTTGTTGAGCTGCATGGCATGCTCAAGCTTGCTGAGCAGTCTCTTAAGAAGACTCCTAAAGTATTGCTGGTGAACAAGGGCAATACATCCATTGCTAGAGGAAAGGCGAAATCTAAGGCCAAGGCTAAGGGCAAAAAGGTGGTGGCCCAACCTAAAGCAAGGGTTGCTTCTCTTGATGATGTATGCCATGAGTGTCATGAGAAGGGGCACTGGAAGAGCTCATGTCCAAAGCTAAGGAAGCAACTAAAGGGCAAAACTGCGGCTTCAGGTATTTATGTTATTGACATTAATCTAGCAATTTCTACATCTTGGGTCTTGGATATGGATCTCACATTTGTTCAAATATGCAGGGTCTAAGAAATAGGAGATTACTTGGATCTAGAGAAGTAGATCTTTAAGTTGGAAATGGTGCTCAAGTTCAGGCCATGGAGATTGGAGATTATTTCTTAGAGATGCCTAGTGGACTTGTTTTGGAACTAAGAAACTATTATTTTGTACCTGCGATGCGCAGGAATATTATTTATGTTTCTTTGTTGGATATTTCTGGTTTTATATTTAATATTGGACATGGTAGAATTTCTATGCAATGTGGCAATATTATTTATGGAACAACATTTCTTGAAAATGGCTTATATATCCTTGATTTAAAACATGGAAGTTCAATCAATAACATAAATACTAAAAGGATTAAACAAAATGAAATTAATCCTACATACATATGGCACTGTCGACTTGGCCACATAAATGAGAAGTGCATAGCTAGGCTTCACTCTAGTGGAGTTCTAGGGTCATTTGACATCTAATCTTATGACACATGTGAATCTTGTTTGAGAGGCAAGATGACAAAGGTGCCTTTTAGCAAGACTGCTAAAAGGGCCTCAGAGCTATTGGAGCTAATACATTTCGATGTATACGGCCCAATAAGCCCTAGTGCTAGATCCGGTTTTCTGTACTTCGTCACGTTCACCGATGACTTCAGCAGATACTGTTACATGTATCTGATGAAGCATAAGTCTGAGACTCTTCAAAGGTTCAAGGACTTTAAGAACCAAGTTGAAAACCAACTTGGCAAGAAAATAAAAGCACTTCAGTCTGATCCAGGGGGTGAATATTTGAGCCAAGAGTTTGACTCGTTTTTGAGAGAGTGTGAGATTGTATCCCAACTCACTCCTCCTTGGTACACCTCAGTGGAATGGAGTGTCAGAAAGGAGGAATAAGACCTTGCTAGACATGGTCCGCTCAATGATGAGTCATGCTACATTCCCTGTCTCCTTTTGGGGATATGCTTTAGAGAAAGCTGCTTACATACATAAAATACACCAAGCAAGGCAGTTAAGAGGGAATGCCATATGAACTATGGAAGGGCTGGAAGCCCAATGTTTCCTTCTTGAAGATTTGGGGCTATAATGCACACGTCAAGAAATTGACAAATGGCAAACTCAAGTCCAAATCTGCCAAGTGCCAGTTTGTGGGTTACCCTAAGGAAACTAAGGGTTATTACTTCTACGATTCAGTAGAAAACAAACTTTTCATAGCCAGGAATGCAGTCTTCTTGGAGAAGGAATTCCTTTCCAAGAGAAACAGTGGGAGCAATGTTGAACTTTCTAAAGTTCAAGACTCACAAACTCCTACAGCTAATGCTGAGGATGCTTTGGGAACTGAACCAGTGACTCAAGAAATTGAGGAAGCTGAACCGTTTGCTTAGGACCTTAGAAGTTCTGGTAGGACATGTCATCAGCCAGAGAGGTACGTCTTTCTTGTGGCTGATGATGGGGACCTTATGGTCGTTGACCAAGAGGAGCCCAAGACCTATCAGGAGGCTGTTGAAAGCCCACACTAAGATCAATGCCACAAAGCCATGGAGGCTAAGATGCAATCGATGCACGATAACCAAGTATGGAACTTGGTGGATCCACCTCTGGGTGTTAAGGTGATAGGTTGCAAGTGGTGTTTCAAGTTAAAAGCTAACAACACCTTCAAGGGGCGATTGGTGGAAAAAGTATTCAGGTAAGTTCAAGGAATTGACTATGATGAAACCTTTTCACCAGTTGCTATGCTCAAATCCATTAGGATACGACTAGCCATGATTATGAGATATGGCAGATGGATGTTAAGACTGCTTTCCTTAATGGAAAGCTACTCAAGGATGTGTACATGACACAACTTGAGGGTTTTATCAATCCAAAGTATCCTAACCGGGTATGCAAGCTTCAAAGATCCATTTATGGATTGAAGCAAGCATCAAGGTCATGGAATCAGAGATTCAATGAGGCCATTACAGAATATGGCTTCACATGGAATCCTGATGAGCCCTGTATGTATAAGATGGTTAGTGGGAGCGTTTCCACCTTCCTAGTGCTATATGTTGATGACATCCTTATCATTGGAGGCGACATACCAACACTGTAAGGGGTTAAGCAGTGGTTGAGTAAGTGCTTTGCAACGAAGGACTTAGGCAAAGTTGAGATGATCTTAGGGATCAGGACTACAGAGATAGATCCAATCAGCTTTTAGGCTTAAGCCAGGCCACGCACATTGACAAGGTTCTGAAAAGATTCAGCATGGATAAGGCAAAGAAAGGATTCTTGCCTTTCCACCATAGGTTGAAGCTGAGTAAGAAAGATGGTCCTAAAACGATGAAGGACCCGGAGAACATGGAAAAGATCCCTTATGCATCTGTTATAGGATCTATCATGTACTCCATGTTATATACAAGGCCTAATGTCGCGTTTGCACTACGTATGACTAGTCGGTACCAGTTGAACCCCAGGGAGGAGCACTGGAAGGCTGTCAAGGCAATCCTGAAGTACCTTAACTGGACTAAGGATGCTTTCTTAGTGTATGGAGGTCAAGATGAGCTGGAAGTGTCAGGTTACACTGATGCAAGCTTTGAGATTGATGAGGATGAGAACCAGTAATAGTCTAGTTATGTTTTTCTCCTGAATGGCGGTGCCATTAGTTGGAGGTCCTCAAAGCAGCCCACCATTGTGTTGGTGTGCCCTAGTTCATAGGGCATTGGATTCTTGTATTTTGTATTATACATTAAGAGTCATGTATGAATACATTATTTGTGTCACATTAATAAAGGCAATTAATCTATTTCATTTATATCTTGTGCTATAATATGAGTAGAGTATCCATTGATTGATAATCATAAAACCTATCCCAAGTCTGTTCTAATCGTGGGAACGAATAGAACCACAGACTTGTATATTCGATGACTGTATGGTAGTTCTTAACTAGCCATAGTACTTGTATAGTCAGTCATGAATACAGGTACATGTCATTGACATGGGACTGGATCGATCCGCACAAGAAAGCCACATGGTTGTCATGTCATAGGTCTTTCTTGAGTAGGTCCTTTTGTCCTCAGACTAGATTTCATTATAATATCAATATGGAATCCGGTTCACTTTGACATACGCCTAACAGGTCTGTAAAAGGATGCTAAATACGGGTATGATTGGGTGGAGCGGTGAACATGTTGATATTGATGATGAAGTGATGGAATTGCCACTCGGGTGACACCGAGATGATATCATTGGCCACTTGATGAGTGGGACTGATAAGTGTATGGCCATACCCAAATAAGTTGGTTGCTTATTTGATTAATCAGTCAACTCAAGATCAAGAAATATAATAAACAATAGAAGAGGATGACAGACACCATGCCTCTTGTTTATTCATATCGATATCGTTAGGCAAAGGACACTATGAGATTACTACTGGGTGGGTGTCTTCTAAAGACTGCTGCATCTCTGTCTTAATTGGGGGCTGTAATGGTTTGCTAGAACCCACTTACAGTCTGTGGGCCTTGGGCCTACTACCAACATAAAGACAGACCCATAGGATCGTGCACATAGATCAACTGAGCTGGAACTTATAGAAATTGTACATGTAATGTACATTGGAAGGAATGCGTTAATTAATTAGTTGACATTCGGTGTCAAGGTAATTAATTGACATTGAGTTGAATTTAATTTAATTAATAAGTTTACGTAATGTAATTAATTAATTTATCAATTAATTGAATTACATAAAGTAAACAATTAATTAAATAATTTTCCTAAGTAGGAAAATTAAATACATGTGTTGTATTAACTTAAGTGTGATTTAATTTTATTTAGGGGTAATTAAATTTAGCCAAATGGAATTAAATTACATAGTATATACTTTTTAATTAAAGTTTATTTATGTAATTATAATCCTAGTGGGCTTGGGTTTAATTAACCTAATTGAAACCCAATTAGACAAGGTGTCTATATAAGGGCACACTTAAGGAGGAAAAACCTAATTCAACTCTAATTAATTGTAGGAAATTTCAGCCACCAATAGCAGCCCCAAAACAGCCGAAAATCCCAGCATTAAACCTCCATTCCTTTGCGTCTTCGGCTAGCACCGGTTCCCGCTCAATAGTTGGCCTTGTTAGAGATTGTGCCCTAAGCCAATATTGGATTATGTAAACAATCTTCTTAAGTCATTAATAAAGACTTATTTTATCATATATATTTGTATGTTAGTATTTATGATAATGTATCCACGAATTAATTGTGTAATTCTAAATTTCCCTAGTCGATTGTTATTATGGGAATAATATCAAACCAAGACTAGTGTGAGTGATAATGGATATTCATAAGATGAATATAGTGTATACAGATACAGATTATACTCACGGGCAATGTGTTAGAGAACATGTTGCTGGAGACCCACTATAAGATCAAGTTCATGGTCACGTGTCACAACTGATCTTGATTATAGTAGTGTCATCAGCTGATTCCTTTGACCTGAGGTCACCATGGATTCCGGGATGAATTCATGTTGTGCTTTGACGCAGTCAAACGCTACTTGTAACAGAGTAGTTATAAAGGCTGTGGTTGGGTACAATATGACTCATGCTTTGGGATGTGAGTGACAGATATGGGATTTTGTCCCTCTCTAACAAGAGAGCGATATCACTGGGCCCCTCGATAAGTAAGACTGTTAAATGCATGGCCGTGCTCAAATAATTGATAAGAGTATCAATTGATTTGTCTGAACAGTTTACTTTGAGATCGAGAAAGCATATGATTAATTATATAAGATTGACAAGTGTACCATGTCTTATAATTAATCTTGATATCAATGAGACAAAAGGGAATATGACATTCTATAAATAGGTATTGGATCATTCCAATCATATTAATTGGGTAGTCGTAATGGCTTGCTAGAGTCCGCTTGTGACCTATAAGGACATTATGGTAATTTCCTTATTGCCAATTAATATGATCCTATGGGGTCACACACAAGAGCAAAATGAAGTTCATCTTATCGGGTATAAATTATTATTGGATAATAATTTATGAATGAGAAAGAGAATAAATATATATAGTGATATATATTTATGTATGTATATATAAATATTAATGTGATTAATATTGCATAAAGTATGCTACATATTATAATTAAATTATATGGAGATATAATTAATTATAATATTATATATACATATATGTATTATGGAGAATTGATTTGATTTAATGTTAATTGAGAATTAATATTAAATTGTGTGGGTTAATATATAATTATAACTAATAGGTGTATTAGGTTATAATTATAATTAACTATTTAGGTTAATTATTTAAGGAAACAATTAACCTAAACCTAATCACTCTCCACACTAATAATATAGCAGAATTCGGCCAGCCACCATTGATAGAGCCAGCCGAAATTCTCCTCCAAAAGCCAAAGGGAAAATCTGATTTTCTGCTCTCTCTTCTCTCGTTCGAAGAATCGGTTCTTCAATCTCGGCGCTAGCACGCGGTGGACGTATTGCTCCGTGTGGATCAACCGTAGAGGGAAGCTATTTTGGTTCCTACTTGATTCAATCTTCAAAGAATTAAGGTAATTCTTTAACCCTCCTTCCGATTCAATGCAATGTACATGGGTCCTTGGTGGGGATTAATCCTTTATCCGCTGCGTTTTATGTTTGTTTGTGCGATTAATTCCCAACAGTGGTATCAGAGCCACTTGTGCATTGGTTGAATTGGATTTGTTATTTTGATTAGATCAAAATTGCATGTTAGGGTTGTATGTTTTTTGATTTAGGGTTCTTTGTTATTGTGAATAACGTTTTGGAATTGATTTGGGAATTGTTGTTTTGAACAAATTGACGCAGAATTGTTTTTCAGTGCAGAACACGCCGGCGTGCAGGCTCTGCACGCCGTGCAAACGTGTGTTGCACGCCGTGTACTGGTTATGCACGGCGTGTAGTCGGAAATCGTTTCCGTAAGCTGAGAATCAGTGCATAACTCGCCGGCGTGCAAGTGTTGCACGCCGTGCAAATGTGTGTTGCACGCCGTGTACTGGTTTTGCACGGCGTGCAACCGGAAATTTCACATGTGGGCTGAGTAACAGCGAGAAACACGGCGTCGTGCAAGTGTTGCACGCCGTGCAAACCGGTTTTGCACGCCGTGTTTCCTTAGTGCTGCAATGTAGAAATTGTCTTCTATACCTTTTCTTCTCAAATCAATTTCTTTTAAATACAATAAGATTGTGTTTAGTTTTTGAACCCTAAATCTTGTAGATGTAAAATTATTGTGATAATTTTATGCATGGTGTTGTGGTATGGTTTTGGACCCTGTGGATGTTTTGTTTTCCTTTGTTTTGGTGGATGTAAAGTTTTATAAATACGGCCTGCGAGTCGTTTGTTTTTATGTAACCTTATTTTCTAGATAAATTGTATAGGATGCAATTTATTGTTTGTAAATTTCATTTTACTAGAAAATTGTATAGGATGCAATTTTGTAAAATGTGTAAACCCATGAGATGGTGCCAAGGAACAAAGACGTGAAGACGGAATCCAAGGGGTGCGGGAGTGCTGTGACCATAAGATGGTTGCAACCACCTAGGAAATGACCTGTTGATTTTCATATTGGCCTATGAAAATCAATGTAGATAAAACCATACCATAACACGGTTTTTCGAGTCTAATGCATGTTTTATATTTTGATGCCATGTGATGCCATGCTTAGTATGAAATATGCATGCTTGATGAATGTATGACATTGGATGCCATGCTAGAATTAATGTTAACTAAGAAGATTAAGATTAATGCCATGTATTGTATATGATACAATTTTAATCACGGGATTTAAGAAACCCTAAAATAAACTTATGAAGTTTATATTTTGCCACCCAATTACGTATAACACTAGTCAAGTACTATGTTCGCATCATGGTAGCCACGCCAAAGCGGGTACGCATGTTGTGACCTTAGCGAAGCGATAATATGAGAAATGGTGATTCTCATTGTGTTGTAATTGGTTTAACAAAGGGTTAATCAAAATGGTGTTTGAGCCCGAGGTAAAGATGAGATGAGTAACATGCAAATTAAATATGATATATGATATCATGCATCTCATAAATCAAAAGAGTTACATAATGATGTAATTGACATGGTGATGTCTACCGAAATTATATTTAATCATAGGGACATGCCAAAGCAGTGCTATGGTTAAGTATGGATTTTGGGTCTTTTACCCACTTAAGTATTTTAAAGGGTTTTATGTTTTAGTGGGAGCTTAATTCTCTTATGTAACTTAACTTTGCATATATTTTCTGTTGTAGATAAATGGCAAACACAAGTAATCCCGGTTCTATTAGATCTATCCTTGAGAAGGATAAACTAAATGGAACGAATTACCTTGACTGGTATCGCAACTTGAGAATTGTTCTCAAGCAAGAGCGGAAGCTATATGTTCTGGATGGGCCTTTGCCCGCTAACCCTCCACCCACCACGGCTCCAAGAGCTGAAAGAGATGCTTTCCACAAGCATCAAAATGATCAGATTGATGTGCAATGCCTAATGCTTGCTTCTATGATTCCGGAACTTCAGAAGGATCTGGAAATGTTTGAGGCATATGAGATGTCTCAAGAGCTTAAGGAAATGTTCCAAAAGCAAGCAAGAAGGGAAAGGTATGAGACCTTGAGATCTTTGGTTGCGTGCAAAATGGCCGAAGGTAGTTCGGTTAGTGCACACGTTCTGAAGATGAAAGGGTACATTGATCAGTTGGAGAGACTTGGTTCGCCACTCAGACCTGAATTGGCAACGGATTTGATCCTAAACTCTCTTCCCGATAGTTACTCCCATTTTGTCATGAATTATCACATGAATGATATGGACAAAACGGTAAGCGAATTGCATGGGATGCTTAAAAATGCTGAAGTGACTATAAAGGAGAAACCAAGCTCCAAGGGGATCCATATGGTGCAGAAGGGTAGGATCCAGAAGAAGAAGGGTAAAGCAAACAAACCCAAAGAGTTTGGGAAGGATGCAAAGAAGCCCAAAGCTGTTACCAAGGCAAAGCCTCCAAAGGAAGGCGCATGCCATTTCTGCAATCAGCCTGGTCATTGGCGCAGAAATTGCAAGCTTTATTTGGAGGACTTGAGGAAGAAGAGAGGTGGTGAGACCGCTAATCAAGGTATTCATGTTATTGAAATACTTCATTCTACTTCTGTTTCTACTTCGTGGGTATTAGATACCGGTTGTGGTTCTCACATTTGTATGAATGTGCAGGGGCTTAGAGGAAGTAGAAAGCTCAAGAAGGGCGAGGTAGAATTCCATGTGGCGAATGGAGCTAGAGTTGCTGCTTATGAAGTCGGCCGCTACGAGCTCAAGTTGCCAAGTGGACTTGTCCTTTATTTGAATAATTGTTATTTTGTTCCTAATTTGTCTAGGAATATCATTTCTATTTCATGTTTGGACAAGGAAGTATTTAAATGTGTTATTGAGAATAATCACTTATTGCTTTTTAATAAAGACTTGTTTTATGCAAATGCGGATTTACATGATGGTCTTTATTTATTGAACCTTAGTGAAGGTTATGATGAGCATGTATATAACATAAATACCAAAAGGATAAAAACAAACGTTGTGAATCCTACTTATCTCTGGCACTGTCGTCTAGGACACATTAATGAGAAACGCATTTCAAAACTCCATAAAGATGGAATTTTGGGTCTAGATGTTTTTGAAACATATGACACTTGTGAGTCTTGTTTAATGGGTAAGATGACCAAGAGTCCTTTTACTAGCCACAGTGAAAGGGCTAGTGACTTATTAGAGCTCATACATACAGATGTATGTGGGCCTATGAGCACAATTGCTAGAGGTGGTTTTCAATACTTCATTACGTTCACTGATGATTTCAGTAGATATGGTTATCTATATCTAATGAAGCATAAGTCGGAATCCTTTGAAATGTTCAAAGCATTCCAAAATGAAGTACAAAACCAACTTGGCAAGACAATTAAAGCACTTAGATCTGATCGAGGTGGTGAATATTTGAGCCAAGAGTTTGATGATCATCTTAGAAATTGTGGGATTGTCTCACAATTAACTCCTCCTGGTACACCACAGTGGAATGGTGTGTCTGAGAGGAGGAACCGAACTTTATTGGATATGGTTCAGTCTATGATGAGTCAAACAAATCTTCCTCTATCCTTTTGGGGATATGCACTTGAAACAGCGGCATTCACACTGAACCGAGTTCCATCAAAGGCAGTTGAAAAGACACCATATGAGATGTGGGTTGGCAAGAGACCAAATTTGTCTTTTCTCAAGATTTGGGGATGCGAAGCTTATGTGAAATACTTGATTTCAGATAAGTTAGCACCAAAATCTGTGAAGTGCAACTTTGTAGGTTATCCAAAAGAAACTAAAGGTTATTTCTTTTACAATCCTAGTGAAAACAAAGTGTTTGTTGCTAGGAATGGTACATTCCTGGAAAAAGAGTTTATTTCCAAAGGAATCAGTGGGAGTAAAGTACACCTGCAAGAAAATCTGGATAACCAAATTGAAAGTGAGTTTCAAATGGAACAACAACCTGATTCACAAGAAGTTGTTGAGTCAGAACCAGTAACACAAGTCCAACGTAGATCAAGTAGAGTTCGTCATGAGCCCGAGAGATATGGATTTCTCGTCACGAACGAAAATGATCTGATTCTGTTAGAAGAGAATGAACCTTCCACGTATGTGGAAGCTGTCTCTAGTTCAGAATCTGTAAAATGGCTTGATGCTATGAAGTCAGAAATTCAATCCATGGACGACAACAAAGTATGGACTTTGGTTGATCTCCCAAAGGGTGCTAAAGCAATAGGGCACAAATGGGTTTTCAAGTTGAAAACGGACATGGATGGGAATATTCAGACTTATAAAGCAAGGTTAGTGGCGAAAGGTTACCGACAAGTTCATGGTATAGACTATGACGAAACCTTCTCGCCAGTAGCCATGATCAAGTCCATTAGAATTCTTGTTGCCATAGCAGCATATTATGACTATGAAATATGGCAAATGGATGTCAAAACAGCCTTCCTAAATGGAAACCTTGTGGAGGATGTGTACATGACACAGCCTGAAGGTTTTGTCGATCCAAAGAATCCTGATAAAGTATGCAAGCTTCAAAAGGCCATTTATGGTTTGAAGCAAGCATCAAGAAGTTGGAGTCATTGTTTTGATGAATCAGTCAAATTTGGCTTCATCAAAAACGAAGATGAGCCTTGTGTGTACAAGAAGTTCAATGGGAGTAATATAGTTTTCCTAGTTCTATATGTCGATGACATATTGTTAATAGGAAATCACATTCCTACCTTGCAAGAAGTAAAATCTTGGCTAGGAAAGTGTTTTTCTATGAAAGACTTGGGTGAGGCAGCCTACATTCTTGGAATAAAGATCTATAGAGATAGATCCAAGAGATTGATAGGCCTGAGCCAGAGTACATACATTGATAAGATACTGAAAAGGTTCAGTATGGATCAATCCAAGAAAGGAAATGTTCCTATTGGGCAAGGGATTAAGCTCAGTCGTAAGCAATGTCCTATGACAGTTGAAGAACGTCAACGCATGGATAAGATTCCTTATGCATCAGCTATAGGATCTATCATGTATGCCATGGTATGTACTCGGCCAGATGTCTCTTTTGCTTTGAGCATGACAAGTAGATATCAGTCTGATCCAGGTGATAGTCACTGGACTGCTGTCAAGAATATTCTTAAGTACTTGAGAAGAACTAAAGATACATTCTTGATATATGGAGGCTCGGACGAAGATCTTGGTGTAAATGGTTACACGGATGCAAGTTTCCAAACTGATCAAGATCAGATGCAGTCACAGTCTGGGTATGTGTTCATTCTGAATGGAGGTGCGATAAGTTGGAAGAGTTCTAAGCAAAGCACGATAGCTGCATCTACAACAGAAGCTGAGTATATTGCTGCATCAGATGCAGCCCAAGAGGCTGTTTGGATCAAGAAGTTCGTCGAAGAACTTGGTGTCGTTCCTAGCATAGTGAATCCTGTGAGCCTCTTGTGTGACAACAATGGGGCAATATCACTTGCTAAGGAACCTAGTGTGTCACAGAAATCCAAACATATACTTCGGCGTTTTCACTACATAAGAGAAGTCATCTCAAGAGGAGATGTGAAGATATGCAAAGTTGCGTCTGAAGACAATGTTGCTGATCCACTAACAAAAGCTCTTTCACAAGCTGTACATGATGGTCATGCTAGGTCCATGGGTATTAGATACATTTGAGATTGGACTTAGGGCAAGTGGGAGATTGTTAGAGATTGTGCCCTAAGCCAATATTGGATTATGTAAACAATCTTCTTAAGTCATTAATAAAGACTTATTTTATCATATATATTTGTATGTTAGTATTTATGATAATGTATCCACGAATTAATTGTGTAATTCTAAATTTCCCTAGTCGATTGTTATTATGGGAATAATATCAAACCAAGACTAGTGTGAGTGATAATGGATATTCATAAGATGAATATAGTGTATACAGATACAGATTATACTCACGGGCAATGTGTTAGAGAACATGTTGCTGGAGACCCACTATAAGATCAAGTTCATGGTCACGTGTCACAACTGATCTTGATTATAGTAGTGTCATCAGCTGATTCCTTTGACCTGAGGTCACCATGGATTCCGGGATGAATTCATGTTGTGCTTTGACGCAGTCAAACGCTACTTGTAACAGAGTAGTTATAAAGGCTGTGGTTGGGTACAATATGACTCATGCTTTGGGATGTGAGTGACAGATATGGGATTTTGTCCCTCTCTAACAAGAGAGCGATATCACTGGGCCCCTCGATAAGTAAGACTGTTAAATGCATGGCCGTGCTCAAATAATTGATAAGAGTATCAATTGATTTGTCTGAACAGTTTACTTTGAGATCGAGAAAGCATATGATTAATTATATAAGATTGACAAGTGTACCATGTCTTATAATTAATCTTGATATCAATGAGACAAAAGGGAATATGACATTCTATAAATAGGTATTGGATCATTCCAATCATATTAATTGGGTAGTCGTAATGGCTTGCTAGAGTCCGCTTGTGACCTATAAGGACATTATGGTAATTTCCTTATTGCCAATTAATATGATCCTATGGGGTCACACACAAGAGCAAAATGAAGTTCATCTTATCGGGTATAAATTATTATTGGATAATAATTTATGAATGAGAAAGAGAATAAATATATATAGTGATATATATTTATGTATGTATATATAAATATTAATGTGATTAATATTGCATAAAGTATGCTACATATTATAATTAAATTATATGGAGATATAATTAATTATAATATTATATATACATATATGTATTATGGAGAATTGATTTGATTTAATGTTAATTGAGAATTAATATTAAATTGTGTGGGTTAATATATAATTATAACTAATAGGTGTATTAGGTTATAATTATAATTAACTATTTAGGTTAATTATTTAAGGAAACAATTAACCTAAACCTAATCACTCTCCACACTAATAATATAGCAGAATTCGGCCAGCCACCATTGATAGAGCCAGCCGAAATTCTCCTCCAAAAGCCAAAGGGAAAATCTGATTTTCTGCTCTCTCTTCTCTCGTTCGAAGAATCGGTTCTTCAATCTCGGCGCTAGCACGCGGTGGACGTATTGCTCCGTGTGGATCAACCGTAGAGGGAAGCTATTTTGGTTCCTACTTGATTCAATCTTCAAAGAATTAAGGTAATTCTTTAACCCTCCTTCCGATTCAATGCAATGTACATGGGTCCTTGGTGGGGATTAATCCTTTATCCGCTGCGTTTTATGTTTGTTTGTGCGATTAATTCCCAACAGGCCTTGCACCGGACTTTGGAGATCGCAGTTCCAAGAAACGATTCTGCAGCAGTCTCTAGAAGAGACGAATTCGGTGAGTTAATCTCTCTTGATTCTATTTGGTTTTATTCTAATCAATGGTAATTGGACATGATAGGTGGATTCCAGAAATTTTAAACGGTGTATTTTCCGCTGCGCCACGTTATTTTTCCAATGACGAATCCCAACAGTGGTATCAGAGCCTAGGTTTTGTCCATTAGATTGATTGGAATGGGTTCTTGAAAGCGTTCTTGAAGAAAGAATGGGTTTCAAGTTTGTAGCTTTAGGGTTTTTATTCAATTGGTTTTGGTTTTGTTGAACCCTAGAATTTTGGATTGGGGTTTTTTATTTTTTTTCCCCAATTGGTTTTCAATCCATTTTTTATTGATTATTCATTCTTTTGTTGGCTGGAATGTTTATGATTTAGAAATTAAAATAAAACTTAAAAAAAAAAAAATTGGGCTGGATGGAATCGCAAATTGCGATTCCATCCAGCCGCAGCAGCTGCAGCATGCCACGCAGCGGCACTGCTGCCAGCCGGGACAGCAGCGCCGCGCGCGGGCTTTGGGTCCGATTTTGGATTTTGCGGGTATTTTTTTTTTATCCCGGACCCTCATACAAATTAAATTAAATTTTTTTTTAATTAATTTGTATTCAAATTATTTATTTTGTTGGCATGCATATTTAATTTAATTGTTAGCATATTAAATTGAATATGGACTTTGTGAGATTGGCCCAATAAACCGTGACACTGGTTAAAATTGGGAGAGCTAAATTTTAAATTTGTGACAACCCAAATTCAAGTGGGAGCAAAATTGTTAATTTTGCATTTATGGATGTTATCCATTGGGCCTTTATGGGCCTTAGTCACATTTGTTAAAATTGACGATTTCACCCTAAGTAACTCGGCTTAACATTTATATTTATAATTTGGAATGCCATGATCATGCATCATATTGGTATGTATGTGCACGATAGGTACTTTGTTTGAAATGTTATGTTGAGTTCTATGGGCCCTAAATTATTATCGGTTGTAATTTAATTTTGGGAAATATGGCCTGCGTACCATTTTTTTATTTTGATGTAATTTTAGAATAGATTTTATTTTACAAAATTATTGTAATTGCATCAAGTATGGAGGAAGGCCCAAATGGAGCAAGCCCATGGTGGGAGCCCAAGAAGGATTGCAGTCCGGCCCATGAAGAAGTAGATAGGATATCTAGTTTTTCATTAGGTTGTAATTAAAGGCCCATAGGATCTCATTTATTTTAAATTAAGTATGCTATTGCATTTGTCATATAATATGGATGTATGGATCACCAAATTATTATCCGCGTTTATGCATGCTAAGCCGTATCACTTAATTATAATCCGGAAATTAAAATATTGAGTCGCTTAAAAGTGCTTCCCACATTCACACCTCTTCCTCCCATTGATGCTGCAATGTGCGCCATGCCCTAGCTGGGTATATTGTAGTATTCGGTGGGCCGTCGAGGGTTAAGATACTTGGTATGGTTAACATGTGAATGGTGGTTTGACTCAACATGGGTAGCATTAGCTCAGAGCGGGCCCTAAGCATAGATGGGTAAAGTGTTAATAAGCCCATCAAACCAGGAGTCCTTCATGGAAGGATTGGATAAGTTGTCCTACCAAACGACTCAATGGTTGGTTAGCGAGCCCTAGTTCAGCCATTCATTGATAAGTTGTGGATCTTGGTCAAGTCAGCCAATTAACAACACCAACAAACAAATTAAAATCGGATTATTAATTTGAATTGGCTTAAAAGTCCTTTATTTCTAACTCAAGCAATGATTTCTTCCATGTAGATAATTCCATTTCAGTTAAGCAATTTAAATGGCTGCAACAAACAACAACTCACTCTCACTTAGGTCACTCTTGGAGAAGGAGAAGCTTTCGGGGACTAACTTCCTGGACTGGGCTAGGAACTTACAAATAGTTCTTAGACAAGAGTCTAAGGAGTATGTACTGAATCCTCCTTTACCAGCCGGCCCTCCCGCAGGTCGAGGCATCACCACAGCGATGGTGGAGCAGTACGATCGGCATGTGAGGGATGACCGAGATGTCTCGTGCCTCATGCTGGGTACCATGGCTTCTGATCTTCAGAAGCAATTCATGGACGAGCATGCTTATGAGATGATGGATCAGCTTAAAAAGATGTTCTAAGATCAGGCTCGTCAGGAACGTTACCTGACAACTAAGGCACTTTACACAACGGTGATGGCAGCTGGGACTTCTATTAGCACTCATGTGCTAAAGTTGAAGGGGTATATTGATACACTTGCCCGCCTCGGCTCGCCAGTACCGCAGGACTTGGCAACAGACATTATTCCCGGGTCACTTCCTGAGTCTTACAACCAGTTTATCATGAATTACCATATGCAAGGGTTGGATAAATCGGTTGTTGAGCTGCATGGCATGCTCAAGCTTGCTGAGCAGTCTCTTAAGAAGACTCCTGAAGTATTGCTAGTGAACAAGGGCAATACGCCCATTGCTATGGGAAAGGCCAAATCTAAGGCCAAGGCTAAGGCCCAAAAGGCCAAGGCTAAGGGCAAAAAGGTTGTGGCCCAACCTAAAGCAAGGGTTGCCTCTCCTGACGATGTTTGCCATGAGTGTCATGAGAAGGGGCACTGGAAGAGCTCATGTCCAAAGCTAAGGGAGCAACTGAAGGGAAAAACTGCTGCTTCAGGTATTTATGTTGTTGAGATTAATCTGGCTATTTCTACATGTTGGGTCTTGGACACTGGATGTGGATCTCACATTTGTTCAAATGTGCAGGGTCTAAGAAATAAGAGATTATTAGGATCTGGGGAAGTAGATCTTCGAGTCGGAAATGGTGCTCGGGTTCAGGCCATGGAGATCGGAGATTATTTCTTGGAGATTCCTAGTGGACTTGTTTTGGAACTAAGAAACTGTCATTTTGTACCTACGATGTGCAGGAATATTATTTCCATTTCTTTGTTGGATATTTCTGGTTTTGTATTTAATATTGGACATGGTAGAATTTCTATGCAATGTGGCAATATTATTTATGGAACAGCATTTCTTGAAAATGGCTTATATATCCTTGATCTAAAACGTGAAAGTTCAATCTATAACATAAATACTAAAAGGATTAAACAAAATGAAATTAATCCTACTTACATATGGCATTGTCGACTTGGCCATATAAATGAGAAGCGCATTGCTAGGCTTCACTCTAGTGGAGTGCTAGGCTTCACTCTAGTGGAGTGCTAGGGTCATTTGACATCCAGTCTTATGACACATGCGAATCTTGTTTGAGAGGCAAGATGACAAAGGCGCCTTTTAGCAAGACTGCTGAAAGGGCCTCAGAGCTATTGTAGCTAATACATTCCGATGTATGTGGCCCAATGAGCACTAGTGCTAGATCTGGTTTTCTATACTTCGTCACCTTCACGGATGACTTCAGCAGATACGATTACATGTATCTGATGAAGCATAAGTCTGAGACTCTCCAAAGGTTCAAGGACTTTAAGAATGAAGTACAAAACCAACTTGGCAAGAAAATAAAAGCACTTTGGTCTGACCGAGGGGGTGAATGTTTGAGCATAGAGTTTGACTCGTTTTTGAGAGAGTGTGGGATTGTATCCCAACTCACTCCTCCTGGTACACCCCAGTGGAATGGAGTGTCAGAGAGGAGGAATAGGACCTTACTTGACATGGTCCGCTCAATGATGAGTCATGCTACACTCCCTGTCTCCTTTTGGGGATATGCTTTAGAGACAGCTGCTTACAATCTTAATAATACACCAAGCAAGGCAGTTGAGGGAACACCATATGAACTATGGAAAGGCCGAAAGCCCAATGTTTCCTTCTTGAAGATTTGGGGCTGTGATGCACATGTTAAGAAATTGACAAGTGGCAAACTCGAGTCCAAATCTGTCAAGTGCCAGTTTGTGGGTTACCCTAAGGAAACTAAGGGTTATTACTTCTACGCTCCAGCTGAAAACAAAGTTTTCATAGCCAGAAATGCAGTCTTCTTAGAGAAGGAATTCCTTTCCAAGAGAGACAGTGGGAGTAATATTGAACTTTCAGAAGTTCAAGACTCACAAACTCCTGCAGCCACTGCTGAGGATGCTTCGGGAACCGATCTGACTGCTCAAGAAATTGAGGAACCAGAAACGGTTGCACAGGACCGTAGAAGGTCTGGTAGGACATGTCATCAGCCAGAGAGGTACGGCTTTCTCGTGACTGATGATGGGGACCTTATGGTCATTGACCAAGAAGAGCCCAAGACCTATCAGGAGGCTGTTGAAAGCCTACACTCAGATCAATGGTGCAAAGCCATGGAGGCTGAGATGCAATCTATGCATGATAACCAAGTATCGAACTTGGTGGATCCACCTCCGGGTGCTAAGGTGATAGGTTGCAAGTGGTGTTTCAACTTAAAGGCCCTGTGTGTATAAGATGGTTAGTGGGAGCGTTTCCACCATCCTAGTGCTGTATGTTGATGACATCCTTATCATTGGAAGTGACATACCAACACTGCAAGGGGTTAAGCAGTGGTTGAGTAGGTGCTTCGCAATAAAGGACTTAGGCGAAGCTGAGACGATCTTAGGGATCAGGATCTACAGAGATAGATCCAATCAGCTTCTAGGCCTAAGTCAGGCCACGTACATTGACAAGGTTCTAAAAGGATTCAGCATGGACAAGGCAAAGAAAGAATTCTTGCCTATGCGCCATGGGTTGAAGCTGAGTAAGAAAGATGGTCCTAAAACAAGGAAGGACCGGGAGAACATGGAAAAGATCCCTTATGCATCTGCTATTGGATCTATCATGTACTCCATGTTATGTACGAGGCCTGATGTCGTGTTTGCACTAAGTATGACTAGCCGGTACCAGTCAGACCCCGGTGAGGAACACTGGAAGGCAGTCAAGGCAATCTTGAAGTACCTTAACCGAACTAAGGATGCTTTCTTAGTGTATAGAGGTCAAGATGAGCTGGTAGTGTCAGGTTACACTGATGCAAGCTTTGAGACCGATAAGGATGAGAACCAGTCACAGTCTGGTTATGTTTCTCTCCTGAATGGCGGTGCCATTAGTTGGAGGTCCTCAAAGCAGGCCACCATTGCTAACTTTACAATGGAAGCTGAGTACATAGCTGCGTGCGAAGCTCAAAGAAAGCCGTTTGGATCAAGAAAGTCATAACTGAGTTGGGAGTAGTGCCCACTATCCTAGACCCAGTTGATGTTTTTGTGACAACAACGGGACCATCGCACAAGCTAAGGTGCCTCGGTCACACAAGAGATCCAAACATGTACTCAGAAAGTTTCACCTCATTCGGGAGATCGTGAACATAGGTGAAATATCATTGCAAAGGGTTGACACCAAGAATAATGTCGCTGATCCATTGACCAAAGCGCTGTTGCAGACACAGCACGACGGTCATACCAGATCTATAGGAATTAGGGCAATGCCCACTTGGAACTAGTGCAAGTGGGAGATTGTTGGTGTGCCCTAGTTCTTAGGGCATTAAATTCTTGTATTTTGTATTATACATTAAGAGTCATGTATGAATACATTATTTGTGTCACATTTATAAAGGCAATTAATCTATTTCATTTATATCTTGTGCTATAATATGAGTAGAGAATCCATTGATTGATAATCATAAAACCTATCCCAAGTCTATTCTAATCGTGGGAACGAATAGAACCACAGGCTTGTATATTCGATGACTATATGGTAGTTCTTAACTAGCCATAGTACTTGTATAGTCAGTCATGAATATAGGTACATGTCATTGACATGGGACTGGATCGATCCGCACAAGAAAGCCACATGGTTGTCATGTCATAGGTCTTTCTTGAGTAGGTCTCTTTTGTCCTCAGACTAGATTTCATTATAATATCAATATGGAATCCGGTTCACTTTGACATACGCCTAACAGGTCTATAAAAGGATGCTAAATACGGGTATGATTGGGTGGACCGGTGAACATGTTGATATTGATGATGAAGTGATGGAATTGCCACTCGGGTGACACCGAGATGATATCATTGGCCACTTAATGAGTGGGACTGATAAGTGTATGGCCATGCCTAAATAAGTTGGCTGCTTATTTGATTAATCAGTCAACTCAAGATCAAGAAATATAATAAACAACAGAAGAGGATGACAGACACCATGCCTCTTGTTTATTCATATCGATATCGTTAGGCAAAGGACACTATGAGATTACTACCGGGTGGGTGTCTTCTAAAGACTGCTGCATCTCTGTCTTAATTGGGGGCTGTAATGGTTTGCTAGAACCCACTTACAGTCTGTGGGCCTTGGGCCTACTGCCAACATAAAGACAGACCCATAGGATCGTGCACATAGATCAACTGAGCTGGAACTTATAGAAATTGTACGTGTAATGTACATTGGAAGGAATGCGTTAATTAATTAGTTGACATTCGGTGTCAAGGTAATTAATTGACATTGAGTTGAATTTAATTTAATTAATAAGTTTCGTAATGTAATTAATTAATTTATCAATTAATTGAATTACATAAAGTAAACAATTAATTAAATAATTTTCCTAAGTAGGAAAATTAAATACATGTGTTGTATTAACTTAAGTGTGATTTAATTTTATTTAGGGGTAATTAAATTTAGCCAAATGGAATTAAATTACATAGTATATACTTTTTAATTAAAGTTTATTTATGTAATTATAATCCTAGTGGGTTTGGGTTTAATTAACCTAATTAAAACCCAACTAGACAAGGTGTCTATATAAGGGCACACTTAAGGAGGAAAAGCCTAATTCAATTAAGGAGGAAAAACCTAATTCAACTCTAATTAATTGCTGGAAATTTCAGCCACCAATAGCAGCCCCAAAACAGTCGAAAATCCCAGCATTAAACCTCCATTCCTTCGCATCTTCAGCTAGCACCGGTTCCCGCTCAATAGTTGGTCGTGCACCGGACTTTGAAGATCGCAGTTCCAAGAAACGATTCTGCAGCAGTCTCTAGAAGAGACGAATCCGGTGAGTTAATCTCTCTTGATTCTATTTGGTTTTATTCTAATCAATAGTAATTGGACACGATAGGTGGATTCCAGGAAATTTTAAACGGTGTATTTTCCGCTGCGCCACGTTATTTTTCCAATGACGAATCCTAACACATTGCTGACTCTACAATGGAAGCTGAGTACATAGCTGCATGCGAAGCTGTAAAGGAAGCCGTATGGATCAAGAAGTTCATAACTGAGTTAGGAGCAGTAACCATGATCCTAAACCCAGTTGATGTTTTTTGTGACAACAATGGGGCCATTGCGCAAGCTAAGGAGCCCCAGTCACATAAGAGATCCAAACACGTGCTTAGAAAGTTTCACCTCGTTCCGGAGATCATGAACAGAGGTGACATATCATTGCAGAGGGTTGACACCAAGAATAATGTCATTGATCCATTGACCAAGGCACTGCTGTACACAGAGCACGACGGTCATTCCATATCTATAGGAATCAGGCCAATGCCCGCTTGGAACAAGTGTAAGTGGGAGATTGTTGGTGTGCCCTAGTTCTTAGGGCATTGGATTTTTGTATTTTTTATTATACATAAAGACTCATTGTATGAATACATTATTTGTGTTACATTAATAAAGGCAATTAATCTATTTCACTATAATATGAATAGAGTATCCATTGACTGATAATCATAAAACATATCCCAAGTCTATTATAATCATGGGAACGAATGGTATCACAAACTTGTATATTCGATGACTGTATAGTAGTTCTTAACTAGCCATAGTATTTGTATAGTCAGTCATGAATATAGGTACATGTTGTTGACATGGGATTAGAACGATTCACACAAGAAAGCCACATGGTTGTCACGTCATAGGTCTTTCTTGAGTAGGTCTCTTTTGTCCTCAGACCAGATTTCATTATACTATCAATATGGAATTTAGTTCACTTTGACATACGCCTAACAGGTCTGTAAAATAAGGCTAAATATGGATATGATTGGGTGGATAGGTGAACATATTGATATTGATGATGAAGTGATGGAATTGCCACTCGGGTAACACCGAAATGATATCACTGGCCACTTGATGAGTGGGACTGATAAGTGTATAGCCATGCCCAAATAAGTTGGTTGCTTATTTGATTAATCAGTCAACTCAATATCAAGAAATATATTAAACACGAGAAGAGGATGGCGGACACCATGCCTCTTATTTTTTCATATCGATATCGTTTGGCAATGGACACTATAAGATTACTACTAGTTCAGTGTCTTCAACAGACTGTTGCATCTCTTTCTTAATTGGAGGCTGTAATGGTTTTGCTAGAACCCACTTATAGTCTATGTCCTTGGGCCTACTACCAACATATAGATAGACCCATAGGATCGTGCATATAGATCAACTGAGCCGGAACTTGTAGAAATTATACATGTAATGTATATTGGAAGAAATGTGTTAATTGATTAGTTGACATTTGATGTTTGGGTTGATTTAATTTAATTAATAAGTTTACATAATGTAATTAATTAATTAATCAATTAATTGAATTACATAAATTAATTAATTAATTAATTATTTTCCTAAGAAGGAAAATTAAATACATGTATTACATTTTCTTAAGTGTGATTTAATTTTATTTAGGGGTAATTAAATTCAGCCAAATGGAATTAAATTACATAGTATATACTTTTTAATTAAAGTTTATTTATGTAATTATAATCCTAGTGGGCTTGGCTTTAATTAACCTAATTAAAACCCAATTAGACAAGGAGTCTATATAAGGCACACTTAAGTGAAAAATCAACCCTAACCCTGTGGAATAACCTGTAAATTTCAGCCCCTAATACAGTAGCCCCTTAGCCGAAATTTCCAGCAATAATTCTCCATTCCTTCCGCTTCTTCGGCTAGCACTAGTTCCCGCTTGACAGTTAGTTGTGCACCGAATTGTGGAGTTTTTTTCTTAAAGATTTGATTCTATTACAGTCTCTAAAATTGACGGATTTGGTGAGTGAATCTCTCTTTATTCAAATTGATTTTATTCCAATCAATGGTAATCGGACACGATAGGTGGATTCTAGGAAAATTTTAACAGTGTAATTTCTGCTGCGCCACATTATTTTTCCAATGATGAATCCCAACATATGGCATGCAATGTTATGTAGATATGTGTTCATCACGCGATCTTATGGAGATGTGCATATGTATGATGCGATTGTGCATGTGTGTCATATGAATGACATGGTAATGTACTTATGACATACGAAATGTTGTGAAAGTGTGTGCAAGCGTGTGTAAGGATATGAGAATGTGCATATGGTACATAAAATGATATGAGAATATTTGTATGACACACGGAATTAGCTATGTGAATATGTGAATGGCATATGACAATATGTGTAAATGCATGTATAACTCATACAAAATGGCATACAATTATGTGTGTATTGCATGAAGATGCATCACACAAAGTTATGGAAATGTTTACGTATTATGCGATCAATTGAAGATGTGTATGGGTCGCACAAAATCTTATGAAAGTGTGCGTATGTCTCATGAAAAGATGTGATAGTAAGCGTGTCTGTAATGATATAAGAATGTCTGCAAGGCACATGAAATGATATGTGAACATGCACATGGCAGATGAAATGAGAATTCATGCATGGTATGTGATGAGACATGCTATGTCATACGAAACGATATGAGAGCATGTGTGTATCATACCAAAATGATGTGAAAGTGTATGTATGTGTTACACAAAGTGATAAGTGTGTGTATATATGAAGATATGCGTACGTTGCCTGATGCTATGGGGAATGCATGTATATCATGCGAATGGCATGGAAGCATATGTACATGAATGGTTTTCAAAATTGTATAGTATGAGTATGAAAGAATGAAATCATGGCACACAAAATGAAGTATGTGGATGGTATGGATGCACACGGGAAACAAATGCATATGGCTGCAAAAAAATTTAATGTGGATGTCGCAAAATGAAGCATATGGATAAGGTAAATACACACAAAATGATATGCATGGTTACACAAAAATAATGAGTTAGTATAAATGGAGTGTATGCAGCATGATGTGAGTGGCTACATAAGAAAACATTAGTGTAAATGCACATATCACAAGTGAGTGCTTGGATGTCACACGATATAATAAATGATGGCTGTATAAGAAGAGATTAGCCCGTATGTGAGTGTAGTCGAAGAGCAAGCTTAAAGTCCCTATATTGATCGGAAATGAGTTAATGATCGAAAATCAGCCAAATTCCATCGTTTAGACCCTCAAAAATGCATTTTTCTATTTTTAAGGGCTTTTACGGAATTTTGGTTTTGGTTTTGGTGTTTGATTTTTGGATACCAGCTAAAGGTTTTTAGGGTTTTTTTTAGTGAGTCTAGATTTCTCCCAGTAAACGTGTGGACAAAGAAGAGTGTGCATGTATGAATGATAAGTGAATATGAACGCGTTGAAAATTGTTAGTGTAAATGTCACACGAAATGGGCATATGAAGGGTGAATGCACACATGAAAAATAGTGGATATGGTTCCATGAAAAGAGTGGATTAGCATCACACAAGCGATATGCAGAGTTTATACAGTGTGTGCATGAAAGAATGATCACAATGATGTAGTACAAAAAATGAAGCATGCAACATGTAGCATGCAAACGCAAATTCCCGACCTTATTTCTCCACGTGGTTGAAAAGATGATATTCTAACCAAGTCTTAGGTGGGATTCTCTTTAATCACCAACGGGGGGTGATAAAGGAGAAACTATAAATATATACATGCATCATTTTGGTATCCTAATGGAAATTGCTATGGTTACTTATATAGGTTCGGTCTGAGTCCAGGATAACATCAAGGTCCCTATAGCAAATATATACTCTTCACTTCTCCCCACTCAAGGGTACAGGTGAAGGGGTTCGTACCAGGCTATAGGTGGTGTTCTGTATTCATGTCCCTACGACCTAGCGTTACGGAGACGACAACTTCAACAGTTCACCAAGCTAATAATGGTACTTTAAATTAATTCTCAATCTATCTAAGATGCAGTGCACATAAAATGCTACAAGAGGTTTATTGAAGCTATTTTAATTAGATACTTTCAGTGCTCGTCAAAATCTTTTAAGTTTTGAAAAACTTTTTTTTAAAAGAATTCCCCAGCAGAGTCACCACTGTGAGCGGGTGACCTTTTTATATATACGAAACGCAGCAAAGTGAACCAAAGATTTTTTATTAAGATTTTGCTTATATAATTATAGTAGGAAATTCGTTTCAAAAAACAATATCCATAAAAGAGTCGAGACCTAAATCTCAAAAAAGATATAGGAATTGCCACTTGGCTCAGCTCAATCAGGAAATTTAGGTATAGCTGAAACCAAGTGAGGACCTCTATACCTTCTCGAGATCTAGATCCGGACGAGTCATTTACTAATTATCTAATTAAAATAAACGCTTCAACAATCAAATCGTAGCATTTTATAAGGCTAAATCGATTTTATTTAGAGCATACGATGTTCATGCAAAGTACAGAAAGCAGTAAATAAATTAATTATACAGACCGAATCACATAAACTACCATAAGGGATACATATGAATGAATTAGGGAATTAAGGTACAATTGCCTATAATACACGAGTTTATCTAATGCAACAATAAAACCTAAACATACATCTAATCTTGCAAAATAGATGTTAGTGCACGAATAATTACATGTAGGACTCAATTAAGACATAATGGGATAACAAATTAGTCGAGGTCATGCATTTAAGGGGGTAGCCGGAGAGACTTGACAAATCTCACCTACTAGACCTGAAAAACATTTTAAAATGTCCCTTTATTGATTTTTGAGAAAACAGTTTTGAAAATGATTTTACCGGTTAATTATTTAACATGTCAAGTGGGTCAGATTTCAGGAAACTAGATTTCCATCGTTGTTTTGTTCTAGTACAAGCTTCTGGAATGTAAATCTAAGGTTGAAAAGCATTAAACACCCATAAACGGTTTTTACATATGGGATAGAGGATTGAAATCCCTTATCAAAAGAGCCAGAGTCGTGTGGCTTTGGATCTATGTGTTGTAGAAATCACGAAAAATTAATCTGAGTTCCATGTATAAGAGCCATGCTACTTTTAAGTGACAGTCGTACAACTATACTTTACAGCCATGCGGTTCTTATTCGCAGAATTGAACAATTTTCGTAAAAAGCTCAAAAAACAACCAATAAATGTCCAAACACACTAAGATTCGACCAGAAAGCTATAAATAGGCTTTAAAATCTCTCAGAGGTTACCTTTATAGCATGCTTTACGTATTTGAGCAAGATTTCTGACTCGATCTTTAGAACCTCAACCGGATTCAATGAAGCTCCAAAGTGACTTGAGACGCTTCCTGGACCCGAAACGAACCCTGGAAGTTTGAGGTTTTTAGTTTAATTTATGTTTGGGTGGTTTTTGTTGCTGGTTTTATTTGTTTGCAGTGTGGTTTTGTTGGTTTGATGTTTGATTTCTTTCCTTCTTCCCTATTCTCTTTTGAGAGCTTCCTTCAATCCAAAAACCCTTTTATAGTCTGAAAATGGCCTTCCCCCCTTCTCCTCGTTCAATCCATCAATTTTATACCTATTAAAATCCAAAATTTTTATTTCCAAGAGAAAGTCATGGACTGTCGAATCAGAGCCATATGGATCTTGCGTCTACAGCCGTACGGTTGTACTTTCAGTCGCATGCCTATTGCAACTACAGCCGTGTGGCTCTTATAGTAATAGCCGTACGTTTTTTTAACCTCTGTGGATGTTGTTTCTGGATTATATGGTTTTGAGCTAGTTTGAATCCGAGTATCGTTCCTTGGACCGAGTATCTACAGAAATCTTCTCGAATGGATAACTGAGTGATTTTGATCATCGAGGCTAGAAAAATCTAGGCTCACACCAGTGATATCGGTTTCTTGCAAGAGGCATGACATTGTCACCCTTTTTAATTGCATAAACATTCCTTGATTCTGAGTAGACTGGAAAACTCAAGTAACTAATCATCTAGTGATTACCTTACTTGGGCATGGCCACTCTCTTCTCAGTCTTACTCATCAAGAGGCCAATGAAATCTACTCTCAATTAATAGAGAGACAAGTCAATCACATCACTCATATTTCTAGCATTACTTGGCTCCCTATTAAAGGCCCGTTACGTATACGTTAAAGTATGTGAACTAACACATAGGTCTATGCGATATCAGGTCAAAGGATCCAATATAAGTACTACTAGAGAACCACCTATGCCATAGGAAGCATGTGATTTTCTCATATCGGATCAATCCTGTACCATGTAACCTAACATGTACCCATGTTCTTGATTGACATTCCATGTCTAATGGTCGATGAGACACCACCATGCAATCAAGACACATGCTAGCCTTTAGTTAAATCATTTCCATGACTTTAACAGACTAGGGATAGCTTCATAACTGGTGTTCTTTCCCTACTCAAGGTCTTGCTTGGAGAACGTTACTGACATACTTGAGTAAAACACCAATTAATAGATTCTCTATTAGTATTAATTGCATAAGAAATTACGAAAAAAAATTATAGCTTTTTACTTATAACAAACTATCTAATTACATTATATAGGGACTAGGGCATACACCAACAAATTTTCCACTAACAATAATTAAACCTATTAAGCAACAAATAAATCAGCACAATTAATCCTAACTATATCTAGTCCAGGTTCAATTATGTCTATCTTCATAGTTTCGGATTCATACTTCACCTGTCAGTTCATCATACAAATCCTAACAGTGAATCATGCATTAACCACATACACAATTCATAAATAAATTCAAAGAAGATAAATGTAAAAAAGAAAATAATTCAATATAATTAACATCAAAGTCCTATATGGTGATATACAATTGATTACCCCAAACTAGGCTACATCCTTAACTCTAGTAGGGGTTTAGCTACTCATAACTAAATTAAACAATAAAGCAAAAGAACTAAAATCCATGTTCAAAGGATTAAAAAGAGATGAGATGAAGAACTCATTGAAGAATTTAAGCGAATCTCGTCGAATTCAATGAATAATCCGTTGAGTTGTAAAGCTTTTCATGTAGGTGACTTCACATCTCCCAAAAAAACATGTTCAAAACATCAAACTAAGACTCATATTGGAATAATTATTGACTTTCCTAAAAATAAGAAGTCTAAAAAGAATCCAACTATAAAAAGGTTTACAAGTTTAAATCCTAAATACATTCTTGGAATTTTTGTAGATAGAAATGAAGGAATGAGCAAAACAATACAAGTGAAGATGTTCATAGCAAAAGACAAAAGGTATTTGTTGAAACCAATGGTGAAATTGAAGCTGCCAATATGTTCATGCCCCAAAAACCTTTATTTATAGTTGTCATGAAACCATATGACAACTATTCGGCCAATATTTCACAAATGTTTTTGTAGTTAAAATCGATTAGCTTGGCCTTGTTATTGAATAATTTGTAATCAATGGAATTCAATGCAATATGTACGAAATGGATACACTATGTCTTATTTGAAAAGAAGTTTTTGATTCCATAAGGATTGAGAACCTTGAAGGAAGAGAATGGCTTGTCAAAGTCATAAGGAAACTAAATAATTTGTTGATGTTTACAACAGGATGGAGTGCATTTGTTCGTGATAATGATTTACAAGTAGGAGATATTTGTGTCGTAAAGATAACAAAATGGAAGAAACCTACACTTAAAGTATCAAAGTATCAAAGTCTCGAGAGTCACCTTCTTTACCTAATCTTGGAAGTAATAAGCAATACATGATTACTACTGCACCTGAGGAGACACTAAACCTAAAGAAGAAAATTAAAAAACATGTGAATTTGGAAAAGAAAAGGAAGATAAGAAATGGACTAAACAAAGGAAAATCAATAGCTATAAGAATGTCAGGCAGTTCTAAATCTGGTACGCTTTTTATCTACATGCTTTTGTTTTCTCTGTAATGGAGTTTCTACTTGTATTTGTGCTAAATCCATCAAGTGCATGTAGATGAAAATCAGTTATCAAATAGTGAAAAGTATCCTCCGAAATATGCAAAGGCGGTATCCAAAGGAAGTACTATTAGTGCATCAAATCGTGAAACTTGTAATCCTTCATTCATGGTCCTGTTGAAGTCATATAATTCTGATTGGCTAGTCATTGTGAGGTTTAATTTCTAAGCAGAAACTAGTGTATTTGCTGGTGAGTTGATAGTGAAACATGAATATTCATGTATTCTAATAATGTTTGTTGAGTTATACAGAAAGTACCACATCCATTTGTGAATAAGTACCTAAGACGGGAATGTGGTGGGATTAAGGTTAAGGATCTTATTGGAAGAGAATGGAAATTTAAGCTAGGTTAGGAAGTGAATAATACACAAGGTTCGTATCTATCATATGGATGGAATCAATTGGCCAAGGCTAATGGCTTTAAGGTTGGAGATGTGTGCATTTTTGTCATACGTTTTGGCTTATGATGAATCCTCAAACAAAATTTAATTTCTCAAGATCTTTAGATTATAGTTTTTTATTCTTTTTTAGTGATCATCATTTGTTGAATCTCAACTAAAATGATGATGGTAGTAGACTTTTTGAATAGGTTTTGTGTCCATGCTATACTTAATTAATTGTAATATCTGTCTGAATTCTAATAATTGGTTACTAATTTACTTCATACCATATTAATGTTACATGACGGTGCTGACTATAGTCACTTTGTTTCAACAGCACTTTGTTCTCCATGTCGTTGATTCAAAAAAGAGAAAATCTGATCCATCAAGCAATTATAACCTATCGCCCATTTTACCGGTTGCTATGTGATTTTGATCAACTGCTCCTCTTCTTTGCTTATACGACTTTGACGACTTCTACTTCATCCTCTCAAACCTATGTCTCCTCTTCATTCTTCTGTTGCTCATCCCTCGTCTAAATTTCTTCCACTCAATTGCGTAGTCCTGATCTTTTTCTCCCTCCCTTTCCTCCATTTCTTTGCTAGAGTTACTCTAGAAATCCATTGATGGTTTTATCCCCTAAAATGCCTAAAATTACTTCTCCAAAATTGAATCTAGAGAGGAGTTGAAGTTTTAATTGAATTCCATTCCTCATGAAGTTGAGATAAATTCAACAGTCCTAATTTGTTTCATGCCATCAAACTCTGTTATAGGTGAAGGTACGAGTTTTGCTTTTTATTACTTATTTATTATCATGATCCTTTAATATTAAGTGTTTAGAGTATAGGTTAGTTCTATTCTCTCTCTGTTGTTTGTTTTTGGTTTTCCGTTCATTGTTCTTTTTTTTTAATTTATGAAACCCTAAACTTATTTCTCCAAAATTGAATGCAGTAAAGTTTTGGAGCTATAATTGGAGAAAACGCATCTTGAAATCGATAAAAATTAAACAATCAAAAGATGCATTTCATAAAGTTTTGTGCAACTTTATTATAGCAATGATGGTTCAACTTGTTTAATCTATATGATTTAATTGGCTTAAAATATATGATATTACACTGTAAGAAATTCTTATGGACCTACACATGAATGTTTAAGAGAACTGTAATGAACTAAATGTTGTAATTGCATGGATGCTTTTTTTCTTTAATTGACAATTATTTGAAAGTTTATTGCACATTATTTGCACATAGTAATAAATTATATAAATTGAAATAATGAGTTTATGTAGGTAATGAGCGGCCTTTATTTTATGTGTAGTTGGATGGGTTTCCATTCACTTTGCTTAAGTTTGTGTAATTACATTGAAAAGTCTAATAGTTTCATCTCATTGTACAACTCATGATATGCAATGGAGTGTATGTTGATGCCATGCATTTTAACATAGATATTTGAATCCATTTTATGTCAATTCCATTATTTATTATGTTCGTTTTGTTTATTTTATCATGTTTTATGTTACTTCTTGTGTTTTCACAGTTCTATAGGTCTATTTTGGTGCTTTGATGTTTAATTAAGAGATTCCAAAAAAATTACTTGAAGTTAGAGGCATGAAGAATTGAATTAGGAAAGAAAAGAGGCCGTGCCGACTCATCACGCTAGGTGCCGACTCATTATAGGCAAAGGTCGTGCTGACTCATGAGTCATCACACAAGTCGCCAATAGTCGTCACTAGGCTCTTAACCTTAAAAGTCATGTTGTTTCACTCGCACCTTTTCACCATTACATCCCATCCAAAAAAGCATCACTTGGGGTATGACTTAAGCCTATAAATACATGAAGTTAAGCACATTTTGGGGAGAGGAAAAGAAGAAGAAATTATTTAAACAAAATTAAATTGCTTATGAAGAAAAATGAGTCATCAAGGAAGATAAGAGCCAACAAGAGTTCATACCAACTCCAAGCATCTTTGGAAGAAGTATTTAAGGAATTTCAATCTCTCTTCCTTCTTTTCTTCTTCTCTAGATTATGTTTTCAATATTATTATTTTCCTTGTATGATTTACTTGACAATATGTACTTAAAGTAATTTAATTGTTGGAATTACAAGTATGAATTGATTCTTTGCATATTATCAATATTATTTTCAATGCATTAATGATTTAAGTTTATTTGAGCACTTATGATCATCATATGTAATATGTTAGTCAATTTGTTCACAATGAGAATTGGGACACTTTAGTGGAAAAACAAATGAATTTACTTGAAGGATAGAAATCACTTAGGAGACTAGGATTTCACTTTAAGGGATAAAAAGAATAGGCATAGAACTTCATGATTTTTGTCTATCTCTATAATGATGTGAATGCTTATGGACTCTAGATGAGAATACTTCTATTTGACAATGAGAATTGCGTTTAGAAATCATAGGCCATATTCTCCAATCATTCAATGTATGCATATTTTATTGAATTACTATTAAGAACAATTTGTAACTTATAATTCTAATGACTAACTTGGTTGATTACTTTAGCATTTAGAAAATTTAGACTTAGTAAGAATAAACCAAACCCTCTTTGAATTATTATTTGCCTATTCCTTTTATTATCTATTCGGTTAATCCTAAACGATACTTACAATAATATCAATTTCCAGTGTTTGACACCCTACTTACTCTATCTAAGTCATAGAGGCCAGGGAAAATAAAATTCACATGTGTAATAAATTTGATTATATCTCTCTGCCTCATCGTCGTTTCTCTCCTCGCTTAAATCACACAACTCTCTTACACTTCATGATCGGCTTTAATTCAAGGTCGGTGTTGTCCTTCACCGCCGACCAGAGTTATTTCTCCCTCTCTGCTTCCTTTTTCTCTATCTCATTTTGTTTTCGCTCTAAACTACTTTTACAACTACCATTTTTATAGTTTTTTAGAAGCTCGTGAAGCAGAAGAGTAGCATCGATTCCACCGATCTCATATCCGTTGCTCATCGTTGCCGCCTTGTCAACCACTGCTGTCGTGCTCTCTGTTCCGCCGCTGCGGTTTCGATTTCGAGTAAGGATTGAAAACACAAAAAATCCCTAATTTTATGTGATTATCAATTTTAATCCCTTTGTTTATTCTATGCTTAATGGGTTATATTTTGATTTACAGAGCATTAGATGGTATTAATTATGACTTGGTTATCATTTGATTGTATAAACAAAAAAACCCCTTTGTTGTTGATGTGAGGATTGTTAATTTGTATTATTAGCTTGCTAATTTGTGGATTGTGATTTGTGAAATTAATTCATGCATGGTTTTTTTTTTTTTTTAAGTTTTTCCGTATTTGTGGATTGTGATTTGTGAAATTAATTTATGCATGGTTTTTTTTTTTTTTAAGTTTTTCCATTTTTTGCAAATAAATGGCTATGGTTTTTTTTTTTTTTGGTTAAAAAAGGAGGATTGTGTTTTAAAATGTTAACAAAAAAAAAAGGACAACTAAAATTAAATCATGATATTACATAGGGTATTTTTGTTCATTTTGAACTGAAGTCAGAATTCCATAAACAGAATAAATAAACAGACTTACAGTTTATATGCAGCAGAAACTCGTTTATGGAATGGATCTGATCTACGTGAGAAACCGGATCGTTATGGTTGCCTTTCCTACGAGTGTATAAATACACTGAGTACGGGCTATATCCGTGAATTCTTCCGATGAACGAAGAAGTATATTGCGTTTTCTCGGTAGGGACGTTTTCCCCGGATTTAGAAGGGAATCTCTACGATTCCATCTTTTCGTTAGGAAATAGAGAAATTGTTTCTCTATTTATAGTGGAAATCCCAACTTCCATCTATATATAGGGTCGAACCAAATTACACATTTGGTCCCTGTAATTTACACATAATTACAGTTTAGTCCCTACCATTCCAAAATGTCATGGGCGGACCAAAAACCAACATCTCCCACTCGCACATGACAAGAGATACCTTCATGGCGATTGTGTTGGAGATTGTGCCCTAAGGCCAATATTGGATTATGTAATTTGACTTCTAAGATTAATCTAGTGTAGATTAATATTATCATTTATGTTTGTATGTTAGCATTTATGATAAGTATCCATGAATAAATCGTGTTATTCTAAATATCCCTAGTCGATTGTTATTATGGGAATAATAACAAACTAAGACTAGTGTGAGTGATAATGGATATTCATAAGATGAATATAGTGTATACAGATACAGATTATACTCACGGGTAATATGTTAGAGAACATGTTACTGGAGACCCACTATGAGATCAAGTTCATGGTTATGTGTCACAACTGATCTTGATTATAGTAGTGTCATTAGCTGATTCCTTTGACCTGAAGTCACCATGGATTCCGGGATGAATTCATGTTGTGCTTTGATGCAGTCAAACGCTGCTTGTAACAGAGTAGTTATAAAGGCTGTGATTGGGTACGATATGACTCATGCCTTGGGATATGAGTGACAGATATGGGATTTTGTCCCTCTCTATCAAGAGAGCGATATCACTGGGCCCCTCGATAAGTAAGACTGTTAAATGCATGGCCATGCTCAAATAATTGATAAGAGTATCAATTGATTTGTCTGAACAGTTTACTTTGAGATCGAGAAAGCATATGATTAATTATATAAGATTGACAAGTGTACCATGTCTTATGATTAATCATGATATCAAAGAGACAAAAGGGAATATGACATTCTATAAATAGGTATTGGATCATTCCAATCATATTAATTGGGTAGTCATAAAGGCTTGCTAGAGTCCGCTTATGACTTATAAGGATATTATGGTAATCTCCTTATTGCCAATTAATATGAACCTATGGGGTCACACACAAAGAGCAAAATGAAGTTCATCTTTTCGGGTATAAATTATTATTGGATAATAATTTATGAATGAGAAAGAGAATAAATATATATATATAATGATATATATATATTTATATATATATATGTATATATAAATATTAATATGATTAATATTGCATAAAGTATGCTACATATTATAATTCAATTATATAGAGACATAATTAATTATAATATCAAATATACATATGTGTATGATGGAGAATGGAATTGATTTAATATTAATTGAGAATTAATATTAAGTTGTGTGGGTTAATTTATAATTATAACTAATAAGGGTATTAAGTTATAATTATAATTAAGTTTAATGGATATAAAAGGAAGTTTTATAACCTAAAATGACTAACCCTAGCCTACACTAATAAGCATTTTTCGGCAGCCACACTAAAGGAATAGTGGCAGCCGAAATTCTCAAAAACTCCAAGGAAAAATATGTTTTTTCGCTCTCTCTCAGTCTCGTTCGAAGAATTGTTCTTCAATCCCGGCACTAGCACGCGGTGAATGAATTGCTCCGTGTGGATCAACCGTAGAGGGAAGCTATCTTGGTTCCTTTGATTCAATCTTCAAAGAATTAAGGTAATTCTTTAACCCTCCTTCCGATTCAATGCAAAGTACATGGGTCCTTGGTGGGGATTAATCCTTTTATTTCCGCTGCGTATTGTTTTTGTGCGATTAAATCCCCATCAGTGGTATCAGAGCCACTTGTATTTTGATTGAATTGGATTTATGTTTTGATTGGATCAAAATTGCATGTTAGGGTTTGTATGATTTTGATTGGATCAAAATTGTTGTTAGGAGTTTGTATGTTTTATTTAGGGTTCTATGTTATTGTGAATAACAAAATAAAATTTGATTTTATTGATTAATCATTGTGAATGATTTTATGTTAATGATTTGGAATGTTTAAGGGGTTTTGGAATCATGAATTTGATTCATGGGTTTTTATTGAAATTGTTTCAATTAATAAAAAAAAAAAAAAAAAAAATGTTTTTTTTTTCTTTTCTGGGCATGACGCCCAGAAAACTTTTTGGCGTTGCAATTGCAATTGCAATTGCAACGCCACATTATTAAAAAAAAAAAAAAAAAAAAAAAAAAAAAAAAAAAAAAAAAAAAAATTAATGCTGTTCGTTATTCTGGGCATAATGCCCAGAATAATTATGGATGCAATTGCAATTGCAATTGCGCCCAACAGCAATTGCAATTGCAATTGCATATTGCCATGCTGCGTAAGCAGCATGGGCTGCGCAGCTTTGTGTTGTGCAGCCCGTCGGGCTGCGCGCAGTATTGGATACTGCAGTGCGCGGCCCGACGAGCATGCTGTCCGACAGTTTTACCCCTTTTTCGTTTTAAGTGTGGAAAATTGTTTTCTGCATATTTACGAATTTTTCCAAATTAATTAATTCTAAATACAATGTGATTGTATTTTACCACTTTGAACCCTAAATATTTTAGATATAAAATTATTGTTGATAATTTTATGCATGGTGTTATGGTATGGTTTTGGACCCCGTGGATGCTTTATTTTATTTATTATGGTTTTATATAAATACGACCTGCGAGTCGTTTGTATTTATGTAAATTTTAATTTTAATTTTACTAGATAAATTGTATAGGATGCAATTTATGATATGTAAAATTTATTTTACTAGAAAAATTGTATAGGTTGCAATTTTTTTTTTTTTGTAAAATATAAATCCATGAGATGGTGCTTAGAAGCAAAGACGTGGAGGCGGATCCAGAGAGGCGGTGCAATGACCATGTGATGGATGCTACTACCTAGGATATGACCTTGTTGATTTTCATACTGGCCTATGAAAATCAATGTAGATTTAAACCATACCATAACACGGTTCGAGTCATATGCATGCTTTATTTTATTTAGATGCCATGTGATGCCATGCTAGATATTCTATATGCATGCTAGACAATTGTATGCCATAAGATGCCATGCTAATTAATATTAACAAAAGTATGATTAATATTAATGCCATGAAATTGTATATGATACAATTAACTCACAGGAATTAATAAACCCTAAATAAACTTATGAAGTTTATATTTTTGCCACCCAATTACGTATAACACTTGTCAAGTACTATGTTCGCATCATGGTATACCGCCAGGGCGGGTACGCATGTTGTGACCTTAGCGAAGCAATAATATGAGAAAAGGTGATTCTCATTGTGTTGTAATTGGTTTAACTAAAGGGTTAATCAAAAAGGTGTTTGAGCCCGAGGCAAGGATGAGATGAGTAACATACAAACTAAATATGATATATGATATCATGCATCTCATAAATTAGAAGAGTTGCATAATGATGCAATTGGCAAAGAAGTGCACATCCAAAATATGTTTAAATGGTTTAAAGCATGATTTTGAGTCTTTGCCTACCGAAATTATATTTAATCATAGGGACATGCCAAAGCAGTGCTATGGTTAAGTATGGATTTTGGATCTTCACCCACTTAAATATTTTAAAGGGTTTTATAATTTAAGTGGGAGCATTTAAATAAAAAATCTTTACACGCTTTATTATAGTTATGATTGCTATTACCATGATCTCGATTGTTATTGAACTTTGAGAATTGTTCTCAAATCAAAAGGAATCATATGTTCTCAATAATCCTTTTGCCCAATGAACCACTAGCAATTGTAACATGAGTATAAAAGATGCTTACTTGAAGCATCGAAGGGACTCTGTTTAAAATTTATTATCTTACACTTGCCACCAATTCTTCCGCACGTGGAAGTTTTACTTGAGGTATATGATACATCACAAATGGAAATGTTCCATCAGTTAGTGAGCAAGAAAAGATAAGTGTTTGAGGCAACATTTTCTCATTGGCCTCCAAAAAGGCATTAAGATGTGATCTTGAATTCATTAATTGATAGTCATTGGTGATGAACTATCATTTGAATGACATGGAGAAAATTGTGAATTAGTTGCATAGGATGCAAAAGAATGTTAAGTTATCCATAAAGGATAAGCCCGCCTCGAATTGTGTGCTTAAGGTTCAAAAGGAAAAGGATAAAAGGAAGGTCGAAAAGCATAAAGACCGAAAGGTTCGGGTGAAACATGTTTTAAAGACCAAAGCTGTTGGCATAGAGAGATCTCCAAAAGAAGGATGTTGCCATTTCTAGAATGAATCGTTCATTAGAATGAAAATAGCAAACTTTGTTTGGAGAACTATGAGAAGATGAAAGGCAGTAAGACTGCTACCTTAAGTATTTATTAACTATTCTACTTTTGTTTCTATATCAAAGGTATTAGATACCAGTTGTGGATCTCATATTAGTAGAATATGATGAATCGCAACTTGAATAGAAACCTTATGAAGGTGAAAGGTAGAATGCGAATAGACAAGAGAAGCAAAGGTTGCTACTCGAAGGTTCTGAACTTTTACATGAAAGTTGTGAACTTCAAGTTAAAAGTTACGAACCTTCTTTTCATAAAAGTTATGAACTTTTATATGAAAGTTATGAACTTTGGTTAAAGGTTATGAACTTTTACATATGAGTTACGAACTCTTGTTGTCTATTGAGCTTGTTGGCTTGAGTAAACAAATGTTGTTTATTTTATAATTGTGAATTATAAACTTTATAAAGACATGATTATGAAATATAGATTTACATAATTGTCTTTATATGTGGAGCCCATCTGTAACATAAATACTGTAAGGATCGAATCAAATAGTTTGATCCAACCCATTTTGGCAGTGTCGTTTTGGAGACATAAGCAAAGTTGCATTTCGAAACTCCATGAGAATGGACCTTTGGATTCATGAGATTATGAATCATCTTGAATCATGCGAATGTTGTTTATTGTAAAAGATGACAAAAGGTTTTCTTTGCTAAAAGTAGTCAAAGGACAATCGATTTATTAAGCATTATACATGTGGATGTATATGAATTATAAATCAACTGCTAAAGGAGGTTCTAATACTTCATTACTTTCATGGAACTTTTCACTAGATAAGAGTATCTAATGAAACACGAGTTTGGAACTTTTGAAGTGTTCAAAAGCTTGTAAAAGGAGTATGAAGTATCTTGACATGATAGTAAAGTCACTTAGATATGATCCAAGTGGTGAACATTTGAGTCAAGATTTTGACAATCATCTTAGAGATTGTGGGACTGTCTCACAATTGACTCCTCCAAGTACGCCACAAAGTATGTTGTGTCGAAAAGGGAGTAGTCGAACTCTATACAGATATAGTTCAATCTATGATGAAGTCAAGTTGATCATCGTTTTCTCGAGAATATGCCATTAAAGCAGCTGTGTATATTGTTCCGTCTAAAATAATTCATGAATCAACATATGAGATATGGTTGGGTAAGAGACCCAAGTTGTTTCATTGAATAAGTTTAGCGCTGTAAAGCTTATTTCGAATAAGTTGGCACCTAAATTTAAATGTCATATTGTGGATTACTCAAAAGGAAAGTAGGAGTTGTTACTCCTGTGTTTCTTTGGGATACAAAGTAGTTGTAACTAGAAATGGTTTCCCCTTGAAGAGGGAGTTAATTTCTAGAAGAGTTAGTGGGAGTAAAGCACACCTACAAAACTCGTAATTCACAAAGTGACATTAACGTTGAAGAGGAACATGGAAATGGTTTCATGATCATTGTTGAAATTACACAAGTCCAATGAAAGTCTAGTAGAATACGACATGAATAGGAGAGATATGGATTTCTCAAAATCATGATGTAGTTTTACTAGATTGGAATAAGTCTTCTTTTATGAAGAAGCAATGTTAGATTATGAATCTAATAAGTGACTTGATGCTACAAAGGTTGAAGATAAGTCCATGTGTGACAGTCAAAGTATAGACTTTGATAAATCTTTTAGAAGATGCATATGCAATGGTTGCAAGTGAGTTTTCAAATTGAAAACCGACATGGATGGTGATCTTCAAACTTATAAAGCACGACTAGTGACAAAAGGGATTATAAACAAATTCATAGTAGTGACTGTGAGGATACGAGCAAATTCATAGTACGGACTATGATAAAATCCTCTTTCGCCATTAATCATGATCAAGTCATATTGAGTTCTTGTTGCCATATCCGCATAATATGATTATAAAATATGGCAAATGGATATCAAAATCTGTTTTCTACGTGAAAACATGATTGAGGGTGTGTACGTGACACAACCCAAAGTTTTGAGCATTCAAAGAATTCAAGTAGCGTATGCAAGTTTCAAAGATTCTTATAAGGATCGAAACATGCATCAAATAGTTGGAGTCATAGTTTTGATAAAGAAATCAAATGGTTTGATTTTATCAAAAGGATGATGAATCTTGTGTTTCAAAAGGATCAGTGGGAGCATATCGGCATCCTAATGCTATATGTGGATGACATATTGCTTGTTTGAAATAACATTCTTACCTTGCAAGAAGTAAAATCTTGGCTAAGAAAGTAATTTCAATTAATGTTTAAGCAAGGCTGCCTATATTCTTGAAATTAGAATCTATATAGATAGATCTAAAAGAATGTTTTGTTTTAGGTCAAAGCATTGAAAGCGTTCAATGAGAAAGACTTAAAAGAAGCTTGCTTATGTTAACTGCACATATACAACTGATTGCAATTAGTTGCAATATATCAGTCGAGATCTAGTATTCTCTTAAAAAGAGATGTTATGATTTTGAAAGGTTCAAAATAAAACAATATAGCTAAATATCTATAATAGTAGTCAAAGTATATTGTTACATATGATGTAAAAGAAATTTTGGATGAAGAAGTTCATCAAAATTTTTGTGTTTTGTTTTAAGCATTGCTTATCCTGTGAGACTATTGTAGGGACAATAGTTCAATGCGTAAGAACCTTGTATGACACAAGCATATACTTAGGCGTTTTTTCACTAATTTAGAGAGGCTGTCTCTAAAGAGAGAGTGAAAATGTGTAAAGTAACAACGGAAGCGAAAATTAATAATTCACTGACAAAGACTCCTGCACAAGTGAATACATGAAAGTCATGTAGGTCAATGGGTATAAGATACATGTATGATTGGCCATAGTGCAAGTGGGAGATTGTTGGAGATTGTGCCCTAAGGCCAATATTGGATTATGTAATTTGACTTCTAAGATTAATCTAGTGTAGATTAATATTATCATTTATGTTTGTATGTTAGCATTTATGATAAGTATCCATGAATAAATCGTGTTATTCTAAATATCCCTAGTCGATTGTTATTATGGGAATAATAACAAACTAAGACTAGTGTGAGTGATAATGGATATTCATAAGATGAATATAGTGTATACAGATACAGATTATACTCACGGGTAATATGTTAGAGAACATGTTACTGGAGACCCACTATGAGATCAAGTTCATGGTTATGTGTCACAACTGATCTTGATTATAGTAGTGTCATTAGCTGATTCCTTTGACCTGAAGTCACCATGGATTCCGGGATGAATTCATGTTGTGCTTTGATGCAGTCAAACGCTGCTTGTAACAGAGTAGTTATAAAGGCTGTGATTGGGTACGATATGACTCATGCCTTGGGATATGAGTGACAGATATGGGATTTTGTCCCTCTCTATCAAGAGAGCGATATCACTGGGCCCCTCGATAAGTAAGACTGTTAAATGCATGGCCATGCTCAAATAATTGATAAGAGTATCAATTGATTTGTCTGAACAGTTTACTTTGAGATCGAGAAAGCATATGATTAATTATATAAGATTGACAAGTGTACCATGTCTTATGATTAATCATGATATCAAAGAGACAAAAGGGAATATGACATTCTATAAATAGGTATTGGATCATTCCAATCATATTAATTGGGTAGTCATAAAGGCTTGCTAGAGTCCGCTTATGACTTATAAGGATATTATGGTAATCTCCTTATTGCCAATTAATATGAACCTATGGGGTCACACACAAAGAGCAAAATGAAGTTCATCTTTTCGGGTATAAATTATTATTGGATAATAATTTATGAATGAGAAAGAGAATAAATATATATATATAATGATATATATATATTTATATATATATATGTATATATAAATATTAATATGATTAATATTGCATAAAGTATGCTACATATTATAATTCAATTATATAGAGACATAATTAATTATAATATCAAATATACATATGTGTATGATGGAGAATGGAATTGATTTAATATTAATTGAGAATTAATATTAAGTTGTGTGGGTTAATTTATAATTATAACTAATAAGGGTATTAAGTTATAATTATAATTAAGTTTAATGGATATAAAAGGAAGTTTTATAACCTAAAATGACTAACCCTAGCCTACACTAATAAGCATTTTTCGGCAGCCACACTAAAGGAATAGTGGCAGCCGAAATTCTCAAAAACTCCAAGGAAAAATATGTTTTTTCGCTCTCTCTCAGTCTCGTTCGAAGAATTGTTCTTCAATCCCGGCGCTAGCACGCGGTGAATGAATTGCTCCGTGTGGATCAACCGTAGAGGGAAGCTATCTTGGTTCCTTTGATTCAATCTTCAAAGAATTAAGGTAATTCTTTAACCCTCCTTCCGATTCAATGCAAAGTACATGGGTCCTTGGTGGGGATTAATCCTTTTATTTCCGCTGCGTATTGTTTTTGTGCGATTAAATCCCCATCAGATTGAACACACATACTTCTTTCAATTCTTATCCGACGAATTCACGTGACCAGTCAATGTAACGGTTAAACCTTGAAGCTCTCCTTCATCGTTCCACCTTTAGCTTAACGTGACTTCCCCCTAGTCCATTTTCCATGATCACTAGTTTTTGACTCACTTTTGATCTCATGAAAACATTCATATACACTACATACCTTTTCCACGAAAAAGTATTGAGCTCGAGTGTTATATGATTACCAAGTGACATGTTACTGAAAATGTACTTCCTCTTTATAAATAACCTTCCGCCATATGTCTAATGCTTATCTAACTGGTCCTTATATGCCCGTTCATAGCTAACGAAGCCTGGTTTAGGGTTCCAATCAAGTTAATCATCAGACATACCCTTCTGTTATTTACAAGAGTCTTTAAGGGTGAACTTGAAACTCATAGTTTCATTTGGGTCTCACATTAGGAAAGTTGAGATCAATTTTCTTCTTTCCATCCCTTGGTCGGCTTTTACACATATTACTAAAATATGCCATAGTGTTAATCCACTTAGGACGTATGTTTTATAAACACTATGCGAAAGCATTCAGTCTTTAAATGCAACTCATACATCAGTATCTCTAGTCCACTTTTAAGCCTTTCACAGGACAGCTTTTGGTATAAACGAAATGATGATATTACACAAAATATCACATATGGAGTAACTCATACTCCCACTTTTACCTATGAACACACAATCATAGTAAAAGATTCATCTATGTGAGTACATGACATTTCGCCAAAATACTGAACTATACTCAATAGCTCTATGTGTATCGCTTTAAATAGTGAATGAATTTGAACACAACAAATAACTCACATTATATTCCAATAGAATTTGCTAAGGTTATTATAACAGTTCAAAAAGAACAACATGTTCCTGTAACTTATGAAGACCAAATTCCAAAATTTGTTTACTAAAAACATTTGGAATTATTGGCTTCGTTAACGAATCTGCAATCGTATCTCCAGTTGGAACATGCGCTAAACTTATTTCTCTCTGTGCTATTTTGTCTTTAACAAAATGATATATTATATCGATATGCTTGCTTTTTCCATGATAACAAATATTCTTGGAATAAGCTATCGATGTAGTGCTGTTGGAATAGACAGTCGTATATTTCCTTTTGGGCAATAGATCCAAAAGATCTATGAAGCGAACCAAAACGCTTCTTGTACTGCAGCTACTGGAGCTACATATATTGAATCCATAGTCGATAATGCCATGCAAGTTTGTTTCTTGCTACACTAGGAAATTACACCATTTCCTAGAATGAAAATATACCCAGACGTGGACTACCTCCCGTCTTTATCAGTTCCATGATCAGCATCTGTGTATCCCTTTAACTGCAGATCCTTTCCTTGGTAATAAAGGGAATAACTTGAAGTCCCCTTCAAATATCTCAATATCCTTTTCACTGCTGCCTAATGCATCAAACCTGGATTAGTCTAATAACGGCTTGTGAGACCCACCGCAAAACCTATATCAGGTAGTGTACAAATCATAGCGTACATCAAGCTACCAATTGCACACCTTTAAGGAATTCTCTCCATCATTTTAGTCTCTTCTGGAGTCGTGGGACACATACTTGCATTCAGTTCCGTACCTTATGCAATAAGGGTTGGATCAGGATCACAGTGAGCCATACCAAACCGTTCTAAGATCTTATTGATATACGTCTCTTGTGAAAGAGCCAATAATCTCTTAGATCGATCTCTTGAGATCTTAACCTCAAGAATGTAATTAGCTTCTTCTAGATCCTTCATCTCAAAGTTAGAAGACAACTAAGTCTTTACTTTCTTCAGTAAGGAAGCGTCATTTCCTGCTAACAAAATATCGTCAACGTATAACGTTAGAATGACAAACTTCCCTCCGTTTTCACGCTTAATGTAGACACACGAGTCTGCATTAATCACCTTAAATTGCATTGGTATAATCGCTTCATGGAAATGAAAATACCATTGTTTTAAAGACTACTTAAGGCCATAAATTGATCTTTTCAAGTTACAAACCTTATGTTCTGGTCCCTGGACAATGAAACCATATAGATTTCTTCATTCAGTTTGCCATTTAAGAACACGGTCTTTACATCCATTTGATGTAATTCAAGGTCCATACATATTACAAAAGCAAGTACAATTCTTATATACGTGAAACGGACAACAGGTGAAAAAGTCTCCTGATAGTCAATTCCTTCCTGTTATGTAAACCCCTTTGCAACCAGCCGACTCTTAGTCTGGATAGGTTTCCTATTCGCTGATCGCTTTATCGTATGTACCCACTTATTCCCAATGGCTCTACGCCCTTTGGGTAGATCAACTAGTTCCCAAACTTTGTTGATCCTCATTGACTCCATTTCACTTTCCATTGCTTTAATCCATTTTTCTTTCGCTGGGGATTCCAATAACTCTGTCATGTTAGTTGGAATATCTTTAATTTGAGCTACGACTGAGAGTGCTTCGCTATCAATTAAATGACGGCGTCGCGGGATATTTCCCCTCTGTGATCGTCTTAGAGGTTCTGCTTCTTGATAAACAAATCTCATATATTCATTAAGGTGTTGGGCAGAACTCCCACTGGGACCACTCCCACTGGGATCTATATCCATATTCACATTTGAATTTGGGACAAGACTCCCACTCAAATCAAGACCACTCAAGTCAGGGTCAGGATTACTCAAATCCACTTGTGAAGGTTGAAAAACATCATTCTCTTCCCTTTCCCTTACGTCTTCAACTTCATTCCTCCCACTCGGATTGAGTGATCCTGAAGTTTCAGACTCTTGAGTTTCAAAGAAAGTGAATTCCTTATCGACTTCTCCCAGCTTAGGAAATTCATTCTCTAAGAATGTGACATCTCATGACTCAAATTCTGTTATTTGACCTTTCTCATTCTCTCCCACTAGAACATATCCTTTGGAGAGATCAGGATATCTTATAAAGATACCTTTCTTGCCTCTTAGGCCTAGCTTGCCATGCTTGTTAGATGTATCATGAACATAGGTAGCACATCCCTATGGTCATAAATGGTTCAAATTGGGCTTGCGGCTCGTCTACAATTCATGAGGCGTGGTTTCAACGGAATTAGAAGGTACTCTATTGAGTACATATGTGGCAGTCAATAGTGCATCTCCCCAAAAGGAGATAGGCAAATTGCTTCAGCCATTATAGACCTTACCATCTCTAAGAGGGTTTGGTTTCTTCTTTCCGTTACTCCATCTCTAGGTATTGTCAACTGATGTTCAATACCTTTTCATCACATAAAACTTTAAATTCCTTGGAGAGGTACTCTCTTCCCCGATCAGTTGTTTAAAGCTTTGATTCTCTTCTCTAATTGATTTTCAACTAGAGCCATAAATCGTTTGAAACATGCTAATGCTTTAGATTTATGTGTAATCAAATAGACATGACCATACCTTGTATAGTTGTCTATAAATGTAATGAAATAGTACACACCATGCCTTGCCCGAACATTCGTTTTGGCCACAGATGTCAGAATGGATTAGTTGCAATGGTTGGTCAGCTCGCATAGCCTTACGAAATGGTTTTCTTGTCATTTTTCCTTTTAAGCAGCTATCACAAGTTGGGAGATCTATTTTTGATAAATCAGCCAACAAATCTGCTTTAGCCAATCGTACTAAACGATGTTGACCAATGTGACTAAGTCTCACATGCCACATTTTTGAAATGCTAACATTATCCATAGACGAGTTAACAGTAAAGGAAAAACTATTATGACACACATAATTTGGAAATAAAACCATCCAACAAATGTCCACTACCAAAGCAGATATTGTTCATAAAGAGACTAAAATTGTTTAATTCAAAAGATAACATGAATCCCAAATTCATGAGGGTAGAAACAGATATCAAGTTCCTTTGAATTCCTAGGAGCATAGAGGACATCTTTAAGAAATAGTGGTCGACCACCATTCATGACCAGTTGACAACAGCCAATCCCAAAGACTTCCTCTTTAGAGTTGTTTCCCACGTATATCCACTTAGTTCTCGGTAGAACACTGCGGAACTTAACAAAAAAATCATGATCCTTTGTTACGTGGTCTGTTGCTCCTGCGTCTACGATCCACAAAGGACGAGATTCAGTTTGGAAAACAAAACTTGAAACAAATGTACAACACTTATACACTTCGGTAACATTTACCTTAGGAGCTGTGTAATCTTTTGCAAAAAGCCCCTTCGTCTGCGATTGTAACATTTCACCCCAGAAATGTTAAAATCTTTCTTGCCCTTCTTTTGAACTGGAACACTGCCCACTGTTCTCTTTGCCTTCTTCTTGAAGAACCTTTTGTTCCTCTCCTTGGACTTCAGACCAGGACTTGAACTAGCCATGCGAATCTCAGATTTCACACTAAGAGAGGCCAAACGATCCTCTTCCAGTTCAAGATGATGAACTACATCGTCAAAAGGTCTTAATGTCGTTGGTATGGGTTAGGTGCAACTTCATATGCTCCCACCCAATCGGCAGAGAATGTATCACAGCTTGAACTTTCTGCTCCTCAAGAGCATAAATCGCACTAAGCATGTGTTTTATACGTGAAACTTTTTCACGATATCATCACTCATCGCACTAACCATGGTGATGCGGGCAGATGAGTTCTTCCTCTTCCAGGCTTGATAAGCCTCAAGGTCCCTCTTTGTTTGGGTGGTTTACCCTCTGCAGGAGGAACCATTATTCTCTCTAGAGTGTCAAGAACCTCTTGTTCTTCAATTATGTATTGGACTTTCATAGCCCAAACTTTATAATTGTCACCGTTCAAACGAAGGTCCCTTATTTAGGTAAGCAACTATTGCTTTTGAAGCAGTTATTGAAAAACCGTTAAAGACAAAAGTAGCACTAATAAGTAAGCGATACACCATATTTATTATAAGATCATTTAAAACTAAAAATAGTGTTTGGTTCATGTAAAATCGAACATCCATGCGCAATGCATCGAGTCACCATTTACATAGGCTAATACAAACACCATATTAGGTTTAAATTTCCAATAATAAATATATATTTAGTTTTGTTTTAGATTATATTTTAATTTATTTAACATTTATACTTCTCTTAAGTATGAAACTAATGAGTAATATAACACTTAGTTATAATCTCAAAATAAATAAATTAAAAATTACTAAAACAAATAACTATAATAGCAATGTTTAACAAATAAACATTTTATAATACCATAAAAATATCCAATATATAGTCAAAATTACAACCACAATAAAAACTTTAGCACAAAGCCCTTCAATACAGAATTGAAAAACGAAATCAGCAATAGAAAAAGTGAAAAATGAAGAGCTCAATCTTCATTTTCATTGAGTGGAACTGTCTCAATTTCTTTTGAGGCGACTGGGATCATCTCTACGAACTTATAGTAGAGATCCAAAAGCATGTTCATAACACCCTTAATAACAGCATCCAGACATGGGCGACGAACCAACTTGTTACTTCTAAGTAACATGGTTCTAGGATTATAAGATAACTTAGCTCCCGTTTCAGCCAAGTTCAACACAAATACTTTGCATTGGGATCCATAATCCTGTTCAGGAACTAATCCTTCGATGGAGTCCACTAGTTCGTCAAAATCAGAATTTTCTCCAAAACAGAATTTCTTAAAGTGTTTTTCACGAAAAGCCTTCTACGCAAATTTGAACATTTTTAATTGATCAGCTCCAAAGGAAAAAGCTCATTTCCAGACAAGCTCTTGGATTTCCCGGTTTAACGCATTAAACCGATCCATAACTCTAATAATATTCCCTTCCTTCAACGGGGAATACTGTTTAGAGAAAAGCTCATCTTTAAGTTTTTTTTTTATAGTCCTCGCCTCCTCTTAAGACTGGATTATTTTTACCGTTTTTACGAACGTTTCCGTTTCTATAACATATATAGAAATAACAAAAACTTGTCAATGATCAACCAAAATTCAGTATTTAAATACACAATAAATATACTGAATTTTCTTGAATTTATTAAACATAAATTAGGCATTTATACACAATAAATACTAGAAAATTTAGTTTAAAATATCAAATGAATTCCAAAAATTCATCAAAATATACCAAAAATTCAAGAAAAATGTAAAATTTCATTCTGGAAAAAATTTGACGAAATTTGGACGCCGGAAAAGCCCGCACGCACCAACACGCGCAGATTGAAGCTTCTCCACGCGACACCATGCATGGACACGCGCCTCCACATGCTTCCAAGGGTTCTGTTGCCTCACGTGACACGTGGCAACTTGCGATTCATGCTGACATGGCACATCCGCCACGTGTCATCACCTGATTGGGTCAACGAATGACGCGGATGATGATGTGGCATGCTGATGTGGCACTCCCTTGACATGTGTCATCACCATGTTGGTCCACATTGATGACGTGGCACGATGACGTGATACAATTCCAACTTTTTTGACACGTGTCGTCATGCTATTGGGACACGTGTCTGACACGTGGCTTTTGATAGTTTCAAAAGTGGTTGACTGTTACACGTGGCTACACATTATTGGTCAGACTTTTCAACGGTTAAAAAGTTAACGAATCCTGTCGCACCACGTGTCCAGCAACATAACTTCCCAACCGCTCACGCGGCCAATCCCAGCCACAGTGGTGGCACGTGAGGTCCACGCGCCGCCTTCTGAGCCTCCCTTGGCCGTGAAATTTGACATTCCGACTCGATTTTTGGTGTTGATTTCAGTGGTGTGGTCAGATTTTTGAAATTCCAACCAAAAATTTTTGACACTTTGTACTGTTGGATTAAATACGGTAGCATTTTGACACGGATAACCATGCAAATCCGTATCAAAACGAACAAAAACGTATCCAAAATGAACAGAAACATATTCTTGTCATGGAATATCAGATTTCAATGTCTACGGAATCATTTTGATGCGGATTTCAATATAAATCCGTATCAAAAAGAATGAATATGTATTTAAACGAATCAGTACGTATTCGAACGAATAAAGAAACCTATTCTTATTCACGGATTTCCATAAACCAAGATATGAACACATCAATTATTCATGGAATACCAGAAAACTAGATTTGAACACATCAATCTATAAACCTTTCGGCTCTGATACCAATGAAGTCAGAATTCCATAAACAGAATAAATAAACAGACTTACAGTTTATATGCAGCGGAAACTCGTTTATGGAATGGATCTGATCTACACGAGAAACCGGATCGTTCTGGTTGCCTTTCCTACGAGTGTATGAATACACTGAGTACAGGCTATATCCATGAATTCTTCTGACGAACGAAGAAGTATATTGCGTTTTCTTGGTAGGGACGTTTTCCCCGGATTTAGAAAGGAATCTCTACGATTTCATCTTTTCGTTAGGAAATAGAGAAACTTCTTCTCTATTTATAGTGGAAATTCCAACTTCCATCTATATAGCGTTGGACCAAATTACACATTTGGTCCCTGTAATTTATACATAATTACAGTTTAGTCCCTGCCATTCCAAAATGTCATGGGCGGACCAAAAACCAACATGAACTCAAAATTTTCAAGTTGGTTAATAAAAATACAATAAATATTAATGATAAATTTTGAAATTTTTTGAAAAGCATAAATATTTTTTTAAATTAAATAATCATAATAAATTTTAAAAAATATAATAAATTGAAAAATTTTCGAAAAATATTCAAATCTTAATGTAAAATTCTTAAATACTATGTATAAATTATTGGTATGATAAATAACCAAAAATACCTTCCGGAATATCATCATTCTGAACGGAAAATATTCTTCTTTTTTTATTAATATTTTAAAACACAATCATCATTTTTTAACAAAAAAAACCGCAGTCTTTTATTTATAAAAGGGAAACCACAGTTTTTTTTTTTTTTTTTATAATTTACCCTTTTTTTTATATCTTTAATGGTAATTTAATTAGTTCAGGTAATTAGCGGATCACCGTTTAATGGGAACGGGATTGGTTTATTTAATAGTCGTGGAGTGAGGTTGGCTTATTTAATATCCGTGGATAACAGGATAAGACTGTCAAATAGTGAAATTTGTAAATATGAAAGTAGGGCTACACACTATCAGTTAACTGGTCTATATGGACTTTTACAAACGGTTAACTGATTGAACGGTTTTTTTAATTTACTAACCATACACTGTCCATTAAATTCGGTTAACCATTAATTTCGGTCGGTTAACTATTTCTTTACGGTTAACCATTTATAAAATAGACATTATGATTTTGCTAAATTTATAATATTTGAAACCTTAAATAAATAGACCATAAATCTCAAATGTCAAATAAAAATATAAAATTACAAACCATAGTCTTAATTATTAATTAAAATAACATTTTGACCATAATCTCCAATAATTAAAACATTAATAAAAAAAATTTTCAAACATAAAAATTGTTGTACAAGATCAAACATTAATTAATGAAATTGTTCTTTGTTGTTCGTTTTTTAGTGAGTGTGAAATTAAGAATTGAGAGGAGATGAGATTGGAAGGGAGTGACTAAGATTAGTTGTATAAGAAGGAAGTAGAATAACATCAAAAACCCAAATGTTTCACTTATTATTCATATATATATATATATATAATTATATAATTATATAATTTTTTTAAAAAATTATTTGTAAAAAATCGGTTAACCGTGAGTCCACATGGACTTTCGGTGTAAAAACTTAAATCTAAATCGTAACCCTTAATTTCTAAAAATAAAAACTATGCATTAATGCATCAATTTCAGTTAACCATATTTTTAACTCGTTCTCAGTTTAGTTTTCGGTTTTCCCCTTTTTTTTTTTTTTTTTTGCACCCCTGTGTAAAAGTAACCATGGGAAATGGGAATGGGAAGCCGCGGGTCCACGATCCGTTTTCATCCCAGTTATTCAAAAAAAAAAAAAAAAAAAGTATTAATTAACTATTACTTCAGCATCCCCTTCCCCTTCAAAACTTGGATCTGGCTGTCGGATTTTCATCTTAGGGAAAGCAAAATGGCGTTTCTACTCAAAAATTCCAACTTCTCTTCTCGTTTTCGATCTGATTCTCAGGTGATTCTCTTTATTTGCGTACGCTATTATGGAATTGATCCATCGATTGATTTTATTTCATTTTCATGTGACTACTGATGCTTTTCTTTTCAACTTTCTCTTTATCTAAACAACAGAAGAGAGAGGGCGTACTGTCTCTTTCACGTCGTGCTTTCCATGTCGAACCGGGGCCGCGCGAGAAATCTGTGAGTTTATCCTCTCTCTCTCTCTCAATTACTTCTTTCTATGATTGCTCCTTGCTCATTCTTTTCGAAGAAACTTGATTTTATCTTCTGAATTGGGAATCTTGGTTATCTTCAAGTTAATTGATTGCGGTTTCTTAATTGGATAACGATTGTTATCTGGGTATTTCAGTGTCTCGTAGATATATGTATTTGTACGGTTTTAGTTCCTAAGGCTGATTCTTCTACTGGATTTAGTTACATTCCTGATTACATACCCATCTACTTCCATTAGAAAATAGAAAAGCTTTATCTACTTTCAGACCTAAATCAAAAATAAACCCAACAGGGGAAGTTAGAGTTCATGCTATAATTTTCTGAAAACAACATTAGAGGCTTCTCTGGTTTAACTTGTGGATTGGAAACTAGAAGTTAAACTACTGTTTATGGGATAAAATTTGGTATGTTGAACTCCAAATGCTACTAATGTACCTGCATTGCTTTGTTGTTGTGCTGAATTGTGGGTAGAGGAACTTGATGTTTAATTCCCTGAGAGGTTCACATTGAGACTTAACATCCTACATTTTTACATTCTAGCTCTTGGCTGAAGACCCAGCTCTTAAGCGCTTCAAATCAACTAAGAAGGGTGTCCGGACAGTGAAAAGAGTTGGTGATTTTCTCACAATTGTCGTTGTAGCAGGTATAATCTTGTTTTTGCTATAATATGCGATAGAATTGGTCATTAGTGTTTTTATACCATCTTCTTGCTGTAGTAATATCATTTTCTTTCTTTTTAATGTTGTGCAACTAGTATTGTTTCGGGACCAGTCCACCTTAGATACAAGTAGTATTAGTTTGTTTTCAGTTGAAAACAACAAGAACAACACCCTTTTAGGATAGTCTACGTAAAGTAAATTGAAGTTGTAGGCATGCTATATTTTTGCACTAATCTCCTTGTTCCTTCTTGAAACAATTATTCATTTTATAGGCAAAATGTCTAATAAATGTTTGTTATCTTCATTCTTTTTATGAGCATTGAAAAAGAATGTGTTATACATTTTTCTCAAGGATTGTTGTCGTGCAAGCTTTCTCAAGCAAGAGGCAGAAAATACTATTTCTAACATATAGAGCATACTTCTTGAAGATATAAGGTAGAAAAATCTAGTTCCTTCCTGAAAAGATCAGACATCAATCCTGTCAAAGATGCAAATGATATTTGTTGTCATCTTTTGCTTCTATTGTGTGCAATGTTGGGACATTCTTTTAAATGTAAACAGCAGCGTAAACTTGAGCAAGTCTTTCTCAGCCAGCAAGTATGAAGGGCTAACTTGTGGCTACTGGATATCTAGATTACAATTCACTCTTTTCTTCCTTCAACTCTTTTCTTAATCAATTGATGAAAATTTGAATTCTTTTTCAATCTTCTAGTCTCTCTAGGTCAAGTAGTATCTAAATTTATGTGTCTCAAGTGCCCGCTCATAGACAATGGAGATAATTTATTGGTGACCCAGGTTCATAACAGATTCTAGGAGCTGAACGAATAGTTTGCCTTCTTCCTTTCTGGTTCTTGGTTTTTTCATTTTTTCCCTTTATTTAGGTAGAATTTGAGGGGAATGAGTGTTAGGTGACAAACAAAAAGATTAATCTACGAGTAGAAGTTGAGTTTGCACTGAGAAATTCCACATCATTAGATTGTTTGCAAAACTTAACTGCATAGATAGCATTGATTGTAACCAGGAATTACAGTACTAGTCAATTCTTTTAATCTCTAGTGTCTGTCTGGCAGCACTCTTATGGTTTATGTCTGGTTTAGGTTGTTGCTATGAAATGTACGTGAGAGCAGTCATGCGGGAGGAGGCTCGGAAACAGGCAGGGGAAAGTGCATAATAGAGTTTGACACTTTATCATTTCATTTGATTACTCTTGATATAAAAAATAAACCTTTATGATTTTGTCTGGTGCGAGTTACATAAGCAGACGAGTCTTTTTCGTAATCAAATGTTTGCCCCTAAAAAGTTTCTGCTCGCATTTGACATGTTAGAATATGATCCGGACTATAATTTGGGATAGAGGCACATTCATACGGGCAGGAAATTAGACAATAATGTGCAGTAATTTTGGTTCTCCAAACCCAGTTGGTTGTTCTGGATCTAAGACTCAATCTTGGTCCCAGCATTCAAAGTATGCGTCAGCAAGTCTATTATTTAGGCTTCATGGTTTCGTAAATATAGCTAGCTGTATTTGCATAGAGCCATGTGATCTTGTTTTATTAGGTGAATAAAGTCAATACCATATATGAAAAATATGAGGTAGCTCCTTTGTATTTTGTTTGATTTTCTAGTCATTAAAGAATTTCACTAATCTTGTTTCCGAATTATTTGCTCAAATTTTTTAACGAATCATGGTGGTGAAATTACTTCCCATAATCCCAAGTTTTATATATATATATTTTTTTTGTATTTTCTGAAATTAAAATGAAGTTGGCCGGTGAAGGAGGCTTCGTCAATCTTTTATTTATATATATATTTTCTAAATTAGAAGTAATGAAGATTTGAATAAATAGTTGCAACAAATTTTAAAAAGGATTTGGTTGAGTGAGACCAATTTTCTGTCTTTCTAAAGTGGATCATTCAAAATCTGGCGATTGAAATTTGAATTGCTCGAAGGGAAATTTAAAAAAAAAAAAAAAAAATTGTTAACAAAAAGATTACGATTAAAGTTAAATTATTTCAGTGCATAGGGTATTTTTTTTTTTCTTCATTTTGAATCATGATTTTCAAATTGTTTAATAAAAATTTAATGGATATTAAAGATAAATTTTAAAAATTTTTGAAAAACGTAAATATTTTTCTTAATAAAATAATGATGATAAATTTTAAAAAATCATAACAAATTGAAAATATCTTTAAAAAATATTAAATCTTGATACAAAATTCGTAAATGATATGCATAAATTATTATAATATTAAATAGCCAAAAACACTTTTTGCTATATTACTATTTTTAATTGAAAAATGTTAGTTGTCTTTTTTTTGTTTAACAGTTGAAAATACAATCTTCCTTTTGTAATAAAAATAAAAATACAGTTCTTTATTTGCTAAAAAAGTAAAGCTACAAAGTTTTTTATTTTTTTTGGGGTAATTTGCCCTTTTCTTTAACTTTTTTCTTTTTTTTATCGTCTCCAATGTAAACATTGGAGAAGTAAATTAGCAGGAAAAGATGCATTGGAGAAGTAAATTAGCAGGAAAAGATGCATTTATTTAGCGCTCTAGAAGCATATATTCCATACATTTCCCATCAAATGATAAGCGTTAGACAGCTTGTAAAGTATGGGTGCACAAAACTAATCGAAAAATCGATTTTTGAAACCGAGTTGAAAGACAGGTTAACTGAAATTGATAGATTAGGGATATTTTTTAATTTTGAAATTTTAAGTTAATGGAACGCTTGTAAAGTATGGGTGCACAAAACTAATCGAAAAATCGATTTTTGAAACCGAGTTGAAAGACAGGTTAACTGAAATTGATAGATTAGGGATATTTTTTAATTTTGAAATTTTAAGTTAATGGAAATAGTTAGTGACCGAATATATATATATATATATATATATATATATATATATATATATATATATATATATATATATATATATATATATATATATATATATAGAAAGATTTGCTAAAAATCATCAATGGAATATGAACTTTACGCCTACTAATATAATGGTATGTGATAACTTAGGGATCTGAATTTTGGATTCTCACGGAATTCAACCGAATAGACCAGATGGATTTAATTGAAAACCGGCTGGTCTAGGAGACAAAAAAAGGTTAGACACCGGGTGCCTCGCGGGGTACCCTTCGATGCCTAAGTCAGAGATGGACTTAGAAAGATAAAATGAGAAGGAAAGAGAAAGTAAAAGATTAGAGATACCTCAACAATTAACAATGTTCTTCTTTTATACCCCTTTTAGGAGATGTCACTATCAGGCTATTTTGTACGGCTCAAATGTAATTGGCCAGGCGTAGCAAGGCTGTTTTGTACTGGTCAAACGTTATTAGCCAAGTGTAGTGAGATATTTATTAGCTGTGTAAGTCTGTCCTTCCTTCAACTTGTTTTGCAAGTCTTGAGGTTTGAGTGTTGGATATGCCCTAGTCCCCAGGCATTGGTCCTTGTATTTGTATCATACATTTATATTTTGATGTGAGTTTTATGTATTATACAACTTGTGTCATTAGATAAAGGCATTAATCTATTTATTATATATCTTAGACTATATTTTACATGGAATATCTAATGGATATATCCATATCCATGTTGACAAGTATCATACACTTGGCAGTAAGACCATGGATAGGGAAAACGATATGAACATAAAGTCATCCGTAGTCTGTTCCAATAATGGGAATAAATAGAACTAAAGACTATAAGTAACCTGGTTGAATGGCGGTGTCTTGCCGGCCATTGAACATGGGATGTTAACCAGGTTAATGGGTACATATAAAAGGGGCATGGTACTGGATAGATCCACTAAACGAAGAATCCACATGGTATAGTATCACAAGTCATTCTCATGTAGTACTTGTATGGATCCTTTGACCTTACCATATGATGGTGCTGCATGTGAAGTGATATACTTTGGTGTACGACTAACGGGCCTGTAAAAGGATGCCAAGTATGAGTACGTTCGGGTATGTCAGTGAATATGGCAGTGCAATGGATATGTAGATGGGAATGTCACTCAGTAGTTCACTGAGAAGATATCACCTGCAACTAATAAGAGTGTGGCCACACCCAAACAAGTTGGAATTTGTTTATGAGTATCAGTTCATTCGGCATCAAGTTAATGTCCGGACACAATAGAGGGTGATCAATCCATACCTCTATGTTGGTCACCAATATCATTGACATGAGATATACGAGTTTAAACTATAGGGTTACTGTTATAGTTGGACTGCAATATCCATCTTAATTGGGGGCTGTAGTGGCTTGCTAGAGCCCGCCTGTAGTCTGTGGGCTATAGGCCCACTGTCAACAGGCCCACAGGATTGTACACATAGAACGTCTGAACTTAAATGAGAAGGATTTAATGTGTACTTGGAGTATACACGCTGAAGAGAGAGAGGTCTATTAATTATATTATATAGATCAATTGGATTAATCAAAATAATACAATTAATATTTATTTTGGCCTTCTCATAATTAATACAATAAATTAATTAATGAGATTATTTCTTAGGTGGAAATATTTTACATGTATAGGTTTACATGTATTTCATTTTATGAATATCTAACTTAATTTATCGTTTTAATTAATAGGTCAAATTAATTTTAATTTAAATGTGTGTAATATATTATATAGTATGATATATAAGCATACATGTTGAATTAAAGTTACATTTGAAATTAAATAAAACAAAAGAATTAAAATGATTTGGGCTTGAAAAAAATAAAAACCCATATAGAATGAGATGTATGGGCCGAATTTTTTGGGTTAGAATGGTGAGTCATCCTTTTAGATAAGGATGATGAGTCATTCTCTCCAAAAAATATGGTGAGTCATTCTTTTGACCAAAAGGTGAAGAGGTAGCAAAATTGGATTTTGCTTCTTTTTAAGCTTATCATCTTCTTTCTTTTGGTAAGAAAGATATTACCACTTTATCTCCTCTCTTCTCTTCTTAAGCTTTCATTCCGCTAGCACGGTTTAAGTTCCATAGCCGTTCGTGTACGTGACGGTCGAGAAAGTCTATTTTGATTTGTGTAACAATCTCTTTAAGATATATTCTAGTGAGAATCTAACTTTTCTCTTATTGGTTTTGGTTTTTGATTTCCACATCATTAGCTCTTGGGCATGAATTTGAGGAAATCAATGTGTTCTTCCGCTTTTATCGGTTGATTTCCGGTGAAAAATCCCAACAGTGGTATCAAAGCAGGCTTTTGATAAGTGGAAATCTTTAACTTGGTTGAATCCCATGTTTTAAAATTGGTGATTTTGTGATTGGGATTCTTTTGGTTTGGGGTTTGGTAATCTTCCCCTTTGCTTTTGCTTTTGGAAATTAAATATGCATATAGGTTTATGCTTGATTTAATTTTCTGTTTTTAATATTGTATCTTGGTGATTTTGTTTATTTCTTTTATTTGTATTTTCTGAAAATCATGGGCTGTTTTTACGAATACGGGGGTGCCGACGGCGGAAACAGCGACAGTAGCAGCTGCTGCTAGCCAGCTGGGCGGCGCTGTTGCCCCAGCAGTGGGCCGGGTCCTTTTTTGGATTTGGTAGGGTTTTTGGGCCGGGTCCAGTTTTAAAATTTTAATTGGTTTTAAAATTTTGCGTGTTTAAATTTCTGTAATTTAAATGTGCGTGGTTTTATGAATGAAATTTATTTTTATTCATTGGTTATTAATTTTAGAAATTAATATGGCTTAATTGAAATTGGTTCGGGTTTTCTTGGCACGATTACCCGGACAGCTGATTTGGATTCATAGTTTTTCAATTCCAATGGGAGCAGTGTTCTGCCTGGGCTGGAGGCCCAAAGTCCACAAGGGCTTAGAACCATAATAGACCAAAAATTGGCGATTTCAAAATAATAGCTAATGACATAATTGAAATGGGATTAATTTCATGCATTTAACATGTTTATAAATTGATGTATTGGTTTACATGTATGTATGATTAAATGTATGAATGGATGCTTTTGGACCTTATTATGTTGGGTTGTAATATTCTTTTAGGTAAATACGGCTTGCGTGCCGTTTTCTTTTTACGTAATTTTATTTTATTTGTTTATTATAAAATCATGTAAAGAAGAAGCCCCTTGGAGAGGCAAGCCCATAAGGAAAAACAGGAGGCTCACCTGATGTTTTTCTAGTATAAGTTTACTAGAATTATATTAGGATGTAATTTTGACCCATTGCAGCCCATTATTTATTTAATTATGCTTTATTTATTTACATGTAAGAATGTATGTTCCAATCTCATTTTCACCCGTCTATGCATCTAAGCCGTTATTAAATTGAATTTAATAACCAAAAGGAAATTATTAAGTCGTTTAAAAGTGATTCCCTCATTCAAAACCTACTCGAAGTGGAGATAGACCAGTTTTAGACCATGCCCTCGCTGGATGCGTTAGAGTATCGTCATTTTGTATTGGGTTGGAGTATAGGTTACTCTAACACTTGGATGGAGGTTTGGACTTAGCGCGGGTAGTAGGATTCTCCTGGCCCTAAGCACAGATGGGTAAGTGCCAACAAGCCCATCAAACCGAGAGTCCCTAGGATGGGATTGGACGGCGTTCCTACCAAAATAATTACGGTATAGTTTTTCCAGGCTCTCGTCTGGCTATATCCTAATGAAATATGGATCTCCGCCCATGAGCCTAACAACTTGAGTTAATTAATAACATGATTCATTATCAATTATAATATGAGAAAAACAATTTAAGTCCTTTATTAATACTCTTTATATTTTTCTGTGTAGTAACTTAATGGCAACGAGTAATACATTATCACTGCGATCTATCCTGAAAAGGGACAAGCTTTCTGGCCCAAACTTCTTGGACTGGTCTAGGAACTTGAGGATCGTTCTAGGACATGAGTCCAAAGAGTATGTGCTAGAAAAACCTGTATAGGCTACACCAGCGGGTCGTAATCCACCAGCTGTCTAGCTGGAGGAATACGAAGTGCACGTTAAGGATAACCGGGACGTGACAAGCCTTATGTTGGCATGTATGGTCCCTCAGCTGCAAAAGCAGTTCATGAATCATCAGGCCTTTGCTATGATAACAGCTCTTAACGAGATGTTCAGGAGCAAGCTCGTCAGGAAAGGTACCTGACCAACAATGCATTCCACTCCTGTAAGATGGGGGTTGGGACATCTGTGAGTGCACACGTGCTCAAGATGAAGGGCTATCTGGATACTTTAACCCGTCTCGGATCGCTTATTTCACAGGAGCTGGCAGTTGACATGCTCCTAGCTTCCTTATCGAATTCTTATGATCAGTTCATCTTGAACTATAATATGCAAGATATGAACCATGCTGTTAGTGAGCTGCATGGGATGGTCAAACTCACTGAGCAGTCGATCAAGAAGACACTGCCGGTACTAATGGTCAATAAGGGGAAACCTCCTCTTGCTAAGGGCAAGGCGAAGGCAAAGGCCAAGGCTAAGGCTAAAAAGGCTAAGGCCCAGCCCAAGGCCAGTCCCGAGGATGTCGGCTTCAATTGCAAGCAGGCTGGGCATTGGAAAAGATCGTATCCCAAGCTCTTGGGAGAGTAAAGGAAGACCAAGGGCGCGTCTTCATCAGGTATATATGTTATAGACATTAACCTTGCAGTTTCAACTTCTTGGGTATTGGATATTGTATGTGGTTCTCACATTTGTTATAATGTGCAGAGATTTAAGAACAGGAGATCACTAGGATCTAGAGAGGTGGACTTACGAGTCGGAAATGAAGCAAGGGTTGCTGCCATAGAAATCGGCGAGTACCATCTTATGATGGTTAGTAGATTAGTTTTAATACTGGAACAATGTTATTTTGTACCTACTATGTACAGGAAAATTATTTTCAGTTTCTGGATTTGATTTTACTATTTGTAATGGTAAAATGGGTTTATCTAGAAAGGGATTATATTATGGAGAAGCTCTGTTAAATAATGGCCTATATGTTCTGGATTTGAATGAAATTAATTATGTCTATAATATAAATATTAAAACGGTTAAGCCAAACGAACTTAATCCCATTTACCTTTGGCATTGTCGTTCAGGCCACATAAATGAGAAGTGCATAGCTAGGCTTCACAAAGCTGGAATCCTAGGATCATTTGACTTGGAGTCACTTGATATATGCGAATCTTGTTTACGAGGTAAAATGACTAAAGCGCCTTTTAGCAAGAAAGCTAAAAGGGCTACTGGTTTATTGGACCTAATACATTTAAATGTATGTGGACCAATGAGCGTAGCTACCAAGGGTGGACATCTATACTTTGTTACCTTCACGGACGATTTCATTAGATATGGCTATGTCTATCTGATGAAACATAAGTCTGAGACCCTTGATAGGTTCAAGGAATTTAGGAACGAAGTATATAATCAACTAGGCAAAAATATCAAAGCCCTTCGATTAGACCGAGGAGGTGAGTATATGAGCCTAGAGTTTGACTCGTATCTGAGAGAGCACAAAATCATTCCACAGCTCACTCCTCCAGGAACACCACAATGGAATGCGGTGTCCAAAAGGAGGAACAGGACCCTGTTGGACATGGTCTGCTCAATCATGAGTCATGCCTCTCTCCCAATAAGTTTACGGGAATACGCTATTGAGACAGCAGCTCTCATTTTGAACAATACTCCGACTAAGGCTGTGGAAAAGACCCCATTTGAAAAATGGATGGGCAGGGCGCCCAATATGCCTTTCTTACTAATTTGGGGCTGTTATGCACATGTCAAGAAATTGACTGGGGGCAAACTATAACCCAAAACCGACAAATGCCTATTTGTGGGCTACCCTGGGAAAACTAAAGAGTATTACTTCTACAACCAAAGGGGGTCTTTCTTGAAAAGGAGTTTATTTCCAAGAAAGATAGTGGGAGCAATATTGTGTTGGGATTCTTCATGGGAAACCGACCGATAAAAGCGGAAATAATTGTCGATTTCCTCGAATCTGGTCCCAGGAGCTTAAGATGTGGAAATAAAAAACTTAAAGCAAAAAGAGAAAGTTCGAAAACTTACCACGAAGTCTCTCTAAGAGACGGATGCGGACTGTAGAAATCAAGTGTAGATTTCCTCCATCGATGCGTACACGAACGGCTCTCGGACCGAAACTCGTGCTAGTGACTCGGACGATTTCAAAGTGAAGGAGAGAGGGGCTGCTCACAATAGGAATAGATGGCTGTAATTTTTCTCTTCGAAAGAAAAATACCATCACCCTAAGTTAGGGCTCTCAATTTCTTTCCAAAAGAAATCTATCCCTAAAATGGGCACCAATTTCTTTTCCTTAAGAAATTCATTCCTAAAGTGGGCAAAACTCCTTCTTACCAAAAGAATGAATGCATAAGAGTGGGCATCAACTCATTCTTATTTCAAAGAAAAAATGGGCGGCCAACAAGTGGGAAAAGAGTAGCAAAGTCCAACTTTGCTTCCTTGAGTCAAACTATGACTCACCACCTTTTCATCATCATCTTTTGTCCAAAAAAATGAATCACCAAATGACTCATCCAAGTCATAAACTTTCGGCCAAGTGAGGATAAAATGGTGGGATATTTTTTTTTTCTTTTATTCTTACCATAAGAATGACAAAAAATATCCAAAGATGCAAAGTCCAACTTTGCTACCAAAAAGTCTTCCATGACTCACCATTTCATCATAACATTTTGTCCAACAAAATGACTCACATTCTTATCCCATTTCACCACCAAATTTCGACCAACAAAAGTCCCGCTTCATGTGGGCAATCCACTTTAAAGCCCAAGCTCAATTTTAATCCCATTGATTTAATTAATTTCAAATGCAACTTTAATTTAACATGTATACATATATATTATACCATATAATATATTACATATATTTAACTTAAAATTCATTTGACCTTTTAATTTAATCAATGGATTAAATTAGACACACATAAAATGAGATACATGTAATATTGTTTCCACCTAGGAAATAATCTCATCAATTAATTCATTGAATTAATTAAGAGAATGGCGAAATAAATATTAATTATAATATATTGATCAATCCAATTGACCTATATAATATAATTAATAAGTCTCTCTCTCTTCAAACGTGTATACTCCAAGTACACACTAAATCCGACTAGTTAAAGTCCAGACATTCAATGTGTATGATCCAATGGGCCCGTCTTTATGTTGGTAGTGGGCCAAGGCCCACAGACTGCAGGCGGGCTCTAGCAAGCCACTGCAGCCCCCAATTAAGACAGAGATAGCAGTCAAACTATCACCGTTACCCAGTAGTTTGAAATTGTAACTCCCATGTCACTGATATCGGTTTCCAACACAGAGGCATGGAAGTATCACCCTCTCTGTGTCTGGACATTTACTTGATACCGAATGAACTGATGCTCACAAACAAGATCACCGCACACTTATCAGTAACATTCTTCAAGAGGCCAGTGATATCGTCTCAGTGAATCACTGAGTGACATTCCCTTCTGCATATCCATAGCACTGCCATGTTCACTAACACACCCGAACGTACCCATACTTGGCACCCTTTTACAGGCCCGTTAAGCATACACCAAAGTGTGCCACTTCACATGCAACACCATCATATGGTTCGGTCAAAGGACTTATACAAGTACTACACGAGAATAATTTGTGATACTATACCATGTAGATTCCCATTGAGTGGATCGATCTAGTACCATGCCCTTTTTGCATGTACCCATTAACCTGGTTGACATTCCATGTTCTATGACCGGTAAGACACAGCCATACAACCAGGCTAATGATAGTCTTTAGTTCCATTTATTCCCATGATTGGAACAGACTATGCATGACTTCATGGCCATATCGTTTTACCTATCCACAATCTTACTGCCAAGTGTCTCACACTTAACAACATGGCTATGGATATGTCCATTGGATACTCTATTTAAATATAGCACAAGACATATAATAAATAGATTGATGCCTTTATCTCTTGACACAAATTGTATAATACATAAAGTTCACATTAATGTACAAATGTATTATACAAACACAAGGACCAATGCCTCGGGACTAGGGCATTTCCAACATATTGAACTCAGGGAAGTTCAAACCACACAAACTCCTGAAGAGGATAACTCGAAGACCATGGTGGAGCTTCCACAGGAGGATGTTGGGATTCGTCATCGGAAAAATAACGTGGCGCAGCAAAAAATACACCGTTTAAAATTTCCTAGAATCCACCTATCGTGTCCAATTACCATTGATTAGAATAAAAACAATTTGAATCAAGAGAGATTAACTCACCGGATTCGTCTATTCTAAAGACTGCTGCAGAATCGTTTCTTGCAATTGCGATCTCCAAAGTCCGGTGCACGACCAACTATTGAGCGGGAACTAGTGCTAGCCGAAGACGCGAAGGAATGGAGGTTTAATGCTGGGATTTTTAGCTGATTTGGGGCTGCTCTTGGTGGCTGAAATTTCCAGCAATTAATTAGGATTGAATTAGGGTTTTATTCCTTAAGTGTGCCCTTATATAGACACCTTGTCTAATTGGGTTTTAATTAGGTTAATTAAACTCAAGCCCACTAGGATTATAATTATATAAATAAACTTTAATTAAAAAGTATATACTATGTAATTTAATTCCATTTGGCTAAATTAATTAATTACATTATGTAAACTTATTAATTAAATTAAATTCAACCCAATGTTAATTAATTACCTTGACACGAATGTCAACTAATTAATTAACGCATTCCTTCCAATGTACATTGCATGTACAATTTTTATAAGTTCCGGCTCAGTTGATCTATGTGCATGATCCTATGGGTCTGTCTTTATGTTAGCAGTAGGCCCAAAGCCCACAGACTGCAAGTGGGTTCTAGCAAACCATTACAGCCCCCAATTAAGATAGAGATGCAGCAGTCTTTCGAAGACACTCACCCGACAGGAATCTCATAGTGTCCTTTGCCTAACGATATTGATATGAATAAACAAGAGGCATGGTGTCCGTCATCCTCTTCTGTTGTTTATTATATTTCTTGATCTTGAGTTGACTGACTAATCAAATAAGCACCGACTTACTTGGGTATGGCAATACACTTATCAGTCCCACTCATCAAGTGGCCAATGATATCCTCTCGGTGTTACTCGAGTGGCAATTCCATCACTTCATCATCAATATCAACATGTTCATCTGTCCACCCAATCATACCCGTATTTAGCATCCTTTTACAGACTTATTAGGCGTATGTCAAAGTGAACCGGATTCCATATTTATATTATAATGAAATGTGGTCTGAGGACAAAAGAGACCTACTTAAGAAAGACCTATGACGCGACAACCATGTGGCTTTCAGGAGTCTTCTTAAGAGACTACTCAGCAAGCTTGAGCATGCCATGCAGCTCAACAACCGATTTATCCAATCCTTGCATATGATAGTTCATGATAAACTGGTTGTAAGACTCAGGAAGTGACCCGAGAATAATGTCTGCTGCCAAGTCCTGCGGAACTGGTGAACCGAGGTGGGCAAGTGTATCAATATACCCCTTCAACTTTAGCGCTTGAGTGCTAACAGAAGTCCCAGCTGCCATCACAGTGGTGCAAAGTGCCTTAGTTGTTAGGTAACATTCCTGACGAGCCTGATCTTGGAACATCTTTTTAAGTTGATCCATCATCTCATAAGCATGCTTGTCCATGAACTGCTTCTGAAGATCAGAAGTCATGGTACCCAGTATGAGGCACGAGAAATCTCGGTCATCCCTCACATGCCGGTCATACTGCTCCACCATCGCTGTGGTGATACCTCGACCTGCTGGAGGGCCAGCTGGTAAAGGACCATTCAGTACATACTCCTTGGACTCTTGTCTAAGAACTATTTGTATTACATTGTATAATTAACTTTCATATGATTTTTTAGGGCCAGTTTGGTAGGGCTGTTAGTGAAAGTACTGTCAGGGAAAGGGCTATCAAGGAAAGAGCTGTCAGGGAAAGTGCTATTTGGGAAAGCTGACAAGTGTTTGGTAATATTTTTATAGAAATAGCTTTATTCTTAAAAACAGTTTGTGTGATGTTTGGTGAAACTGTTTATAAAAATGCTGTTGATATATAAAATGACATAAAAAAACATATATGATATATTTTTACTTAATTTAATTAATTAAATAATATTAATAATTAATAATTTCTTTCGCACATATTGAATAAAAAAAAATCATTTTATATATTTATTTGTATATTATTAGGTATTAATAATTTTTTTATTAATCTTTATATCACATACATATTATACAAAAAAAAAAAACCATATTTATTTTAATTGAAAGATACTAATATAAAGTAACAATTTTTATACTAATCATCCGTACATATATAATAAGTTAATCAAAAAATTGATCAACACACGATGTAGACAATGGAATGGAATCCACTTCTATAACCCTACTATTACTAGAAGAAAGAAAGATCATGAGAGCACAAGTTTATGTCAACAACACCACAAGTGAAGTCCATACAAGACAATTGAACAACTTTGGGATGGTGAAAACTGATCGACATATACATAATGCTCTTTTCCCTCTGTCGATTTATCATCTAATTAATATCACATGTTGTATCTTTCCTCTATCTTCTAGCTATGGCGTTTCTCGTGTTCCATTTTGGAAATCAGAATGGCAAATGTTCTATCACCCTTTCAATGAGGAAGCTTTTAAACATCTCATAGAGCACACAGAAGAAAGTTACATCTTTCTCAGTAAAAAGGTAACAAAAGTGTAAGGACTATTATTGGAAGGCAATTTAATATTTTGGATATCATTTATGAATAATACACTACAAATATAATAGTACTTTCAAAGCAAAAAACTTGCGCCAACTAACGCCACAGTTAAACAAAAAATGTCAAATAGAACCTCAAACCATGAATATTGTCACCTTTGTTATGTTTTTGAGCTCTCTTCTCTAGAATATTTACAACCTAAACCAAGCAATGAAACATGACTGATTAATAATAATGATTCTTTCATGGAAAAGTAAAGATTGAACTCATCTAATTTGCATAAGTACACACTATACAATATCTTATTGAGCAGCTGCCACATTATAGTCAGTAGCTTGAGGCAAGAAGAAAGTAGAAGACGGGAGGAGTAAGTAGAATCAATCAAAACATTGTATATTAATGCATGGTTCAACCAATATTTATAAAAACATGAAACATGTAACATTAATTTATGTTGCAGCACCTATAATGGATAACCACCCGATAAGTTTTCTAAATAAATCATCTCAGACATGAGACACCTACAAACGGAGTAAACCCCAACTTAATCAATAAATCTACCGAAAGAAACTAGTGAATGCTGAGACAATAATGCATTACTGATAGCAAGAGGATAAATGAAAAGAACATCACACATAATCATTACACTAGTTTAGAGAAATTAAACTCAATTTACTAAAGCACTCACCTAAAGAACAGATTGGAATCACTTGGCCAAGAAAAAGAAATACATGTTGTGTAGCATGAATAACAAAGCACCTTCAACAATCCTTGCTCAAGTATAAATCCGATTATCATTGGAACTGCTGTAAAATTCCAGTCTGAACCAGGAAAAATTCATTTAGAACAACATTAAAGTTGCGTAACCCAAGAGCTTTGCTTGCCTCCCCGACAGCACTATCAAGTCCAGAGAAACCCTGCAAATTGAGCAAGATATTGATGAATTTTAAATTTTAGCATCCATAACAAAGCACGGCCTAGAATGATTTTAAACCAGAAAACCAAGTCAAAATAATGTCTGGACAAGAAATCTAAGAATGCAAATAAGTAAAATATATGTTAACCAATAGCTTTTTAAGTTCTATTTAATGCTTACAACACATTTTCAATATCTTCAACAAGCTTTTTCTCGAATGGATCGTCAAGCTGCAATAGAAAACTTAAGATATAATAGCACACAATTTACAAAAACTGAAGTTACCAAAATTCCTAGTCTACTAAATAAGACTACAACAAAATAAGCATAGATATCCTCTCTTCAAATTTTAAATTAGAAATTCCCCCTTCAACGTCATAAATATCTTTGCAGCCTAATGCATAGTTCCCACACAAGGCACATTCAACAAACATATGTGCACTTCGCAGAAAGCACGCCAAGATCAAGATGATTGATCATTTTGACACGATCTCTTTCTTATGCCCATGCCCTTTCACAGAACACAAACAAACTAACTTCATATACCCAGTTAGTGACTATAGAAGTTAATGAATTTCTTTTTTCCAATATATCTATTAGTGCCAAAATATGAGAGATTATTCAGCCTGAAATGAAGCCAGTCTTATTAATTACACTAATCCAACTTAAGAAAAGAAAGACCCCAGATACAATCACCATAAATCAATAACAAAACATCAAAACTAAACTAAAGCTACAATGAATTGGAATTGAATTGAAAAGATAATTGAAATTCACCTTAGACAGGGTAGGGTTCACTACAAGAAATCAAGCATTTGGTGACAACAAAAGATGTCACGTTATCATAAAAAGTTGTCACATACATATATATGTGACAATAAACAGTTGTCACGGAGGTTGTCACCTAAAACTCCGTTGCTAAAAGTTTTTTAAAACTGTGACGATAAAAAGTTGTCACAAAAATTATAATTTTTAATGACAAGAAATTTATTGTCACGTTATTTTCATTTGTTACAACTTTTCTTGTAATGAAAAAGAAAAAAACTCATCGCAGATAAAGCATGTTGTCACGTAATATCTCGAGATTTCAACTAAAAACACATGACAACTTTAGTTTGTTGTCACAAAAAAATTTATCTATGACAACGGACTGTTGTCACATAATAATATTTGTGACAATATTTTTATTATAACAATTTCATATCAGTTACAAGTTTTTTGTTATCACCATATACTTATAGTTATAACTGAAATTGTCACAGTTAAATATCTGTTACAACTTTTGATTATCACCAAAAAGTATGTGTGACAATGTTCATTATCACATATGCAGATTTGTGACAGTTATAATTGGACCTTGTTATGGTTATATATTTATTACAAATTTTTATTGTCACCATAAAGTTCATGTGAAAATATTCATTGTCACATATGTACATTTGTGACAATATAATTCGAACTTGTTACGGTTAAATATTAATTACAACTTTTGATTGTCACCAAAAAGTTTATGTGACAATATTCATTGTCACATATGTACATTTGTGACAATATAATTTGAACTTGTTACGGTTAAATATTAATTACAACTTTTCATTATCACCAAAAACTTTGTGTGACAACATTTATTATCACATTTGCTGATTTGTGACAAAGTATCCATTGTAACTAATGAGTATCAATCACAACTTTTTTGTTGTCACTCTATTTATGGAGTTACAATTCTAACTTGTCACAATTAAATATCTATCACAACTTATAATTTATACTAAAATTTTTTTGTAACAATATTATTGTCACATATACAAATTTGTAACAGAACATTATCGTAACTAATATATATTAGCGTCGAGACAATTTTTATAATTTGTAACCATTAGTAATGATTTTTATATATTAAATTTTACAAACAAATAAAATAAAAATATATAATAAGAAAAAGATATATTTTATTAATATAGATCTTGTTCAACAATAGTGCTAAAACGTATACATTTACAAAGGCCTTCTACCATTCCCTTTTCTAATAATACATCACCATTATCTTTTCTAATAATATGCCAAAAAATACATGGCCCGTTGAAAAGTATCATCCACTTAGCCGGTGAGAATGACCATTTGTTCGTCAATGTTGGTATTATTTATCCTCTTCTTATTTTCTTTGTTCTTCCTGTTTTTAAATAAAAAAAAGGGAAAAAGAAAAAGATTATACTCTGAATCACAAAACTAATCGGCATATATTAAGGATATAAACATAGATGATGTTCCCCTTTTGCCTCCATCATTCATAGATCACCTAAAACCCCCGTGAAACCTTTACAACTCTAAAATATTTAAGAAATTTCAAAATCTCAATGAACAATCTATGAACTTCAAATGCTAGAATTACAACACCCAAATTCAAAATTATCGGGCAATGAAATAAATATGTTGAAAATGAACTCAAACCAGCTAGTCCAGTATTCAGAATTGTTGGAAATGCCCTAGTCCCGAGGCATTGGTCCTTGTGTTTGTATAATACATTTGTACATTAATGTAAACTTTATGTATTATACAATTCCTGAATTGCAAAAGCAGTTCCTGGATCATCAGGCCTTTGCTATGATGACAACTCTTAACGAGATGTTTTATGAGCAAGCTTATCAGGAAAGGTACCTGATCCACAAGGCATTCCGCAGCTGTAAGATGGGAGCCGGGACATCTGTGAGTGCACACGTGCTCAAGATGAAGGGCTATCTGGATAATTTAGCCTATCTCGGAACGCCTATCTCACGGGGGCTGGCTGTTAGCACGATCCTGGCTTCTTTACTGGACTCTTATGATCAATTCATCCTAAAATTTTACAAGCAAGGGATGGACCGTACTGTTAGTGAGCTGCATTGGATGCTTGAGCTCGCTGAACTGTCGATCAAGAAGACTCCGCTGGTACTTGAGGTTAACAAGGGGAAACCTCCTTTTGCTAAAGGCAAGGCAAAGGCCAAGGCCAAGGCTAAGGAAGCCAAGGCTAAAAAGGCTAAAGCCCAGCCCAAGGCCTGTTCCAAGGATGTCTGCTTCGGTTGGAAGCAGGCTGGACATTGGAAAAGATCGTGTCCCAAGCTTTTGGGAGAGAAAAGGAAGACGCAGGGCGTGTCTTCATCAGGTATATATGTCATAGACATTAACCTCTGTTTCAACATCTTATGTATTGGATATTAGATGTGGTTCTCACATTTGTTGAATGTGCAGGGACTTAAGAACAGGAGATCACTGGACTTGCGGGTCAGAAATGGAGCAAGGGTTGCTGCCATAGAGATCAGCGGGACCAGCTTATGATGCCTAGTAGATTAGTTTTGTTATTGAAACAATGTTATTTTGTACCTGTTATGTACAGGAATATTATTTCTGTTTCAGTTTTGGATATTTCTGGATGTACATTTACTATTGATAATAGTAAAAAGGGTTTATCTAGAAAAGAATTATTTTATGGAGTAGCTCTATTAAATAATGTCTTTTATATCCTGGATCTAAATGAAACTAATCATGTCTATAATATACATACTGAAAAGGGTTAAGCCTAACGAACTTAATCCGGTTTACCTTTGGCATTGTCATTTAGGCCACATAAACAAGAAGCGCATAGCTAGGCTTCACATTGCTTGAATCCTAGGATCATTTGACATGGAGTCACTTGATATATGCGAGTCTGGTTTATAAGGTAAAATGACTAAAGAACCTTTTAGCAAGGAGGCTAAAAGGGTTGCTAGCTTATTGAACCTAATGCATTGAGATGTACATGGACCGTCAAGCATAGCAACCAGGGGTGAACATCTATACTTCGTATCCTCCACAGACGATTTCATCAGAAATGGCTATGCCTATTTAATGAAATATAAGTCTGAGACCCTTGATAGGTTCAAGGGAGTAAGGAACGAAGTACAGAACCAACTAGGCAGAAATATCAAAGCCTTTCGGTTGAACTGAGGTGGTGAGCATATAAGCCTATAGTTTGACTCATTTTGAGAGAGCATGGAATAGTTCCACAGCTCGCTCCTCCAGGAACACCACAATGGAATGGGGTGTCCGAACGGAGGAATAGGACCCTGTTGGACATGGTCTGCTCAAACGATGAGTCATGCCTCTCTCCCAATAAGTTTTTTAATGGATACGCTCTTGAAACAATGGCTCTCATTTTCTATTATACTCCGACTAAGGCTTTGGAAAAGACCCCATTTGGAATATGGACGGGCAGGGTGCCTAATGTGTTTTTCTTACGGATTTGGGGTTGTTATGCACAAGTCAAGAAATTGACTGTGAGCAAAACTAGCACCCAAAACCGACTAATGCCTATTTGTGAGCTACCCTAGGGAAACCAAAGGGTATTACTTCTACGACCCCGCTGAGAACAAGGTGTTTATGGCGCGAAAGGGGGTCCTTCTTGAAAGGGGTTTCTTTCCAAGAAGTTCAAAGCTCAGAAACTCCTGAAAAGGATAACTCGGAGACCAGGGTGAAGCTTCCAAAAGGGGAAGCACCAGCCCAGGTCACACTAGAACTTAAAAGGTCTGGTAGGGATCATCAGGAACATGAGAAACATCGGTTTTTGTTTCTAATGATTACGCTCCTTTTGTCTTGGACGAAGAGGAGCTCAAAACCTACTAGTAGGCTATAGCTAGCCCATTGTCTGCCATGGTGGTGGATTTGCAATCTATGTACGATAATCAGGTTTGGAACCTGGTTGATTCACCTCCAGGTGCTAAGGTAATAGGTTGCAAGTGGTGCTATAAGCTATAGGCCGACAATACCTTTAAGGGTGTGTATAAGAGGTTTAGTGGGAGCATAGTAACTTTCCTGGTATTATATCTGGATGGCATCCTTCTGATTGGAAGCGACATACGAACACTACAAGGGAATTGTAATGGTTGTGTAAGTGCTTCGCAATGAAGGACTTAGGCGAAGCTGAGACGATCCTAGGGATCAGGATCTACAGGGTTAGATCCAATCGGCTTCTAGACCTAAGTCAGGCCAAGTACATAGACATAGTTCTGAAAAGATTCAGCATGGACCAGGCTAAGAAAGGTTTCTTACCAATGGTTCATGAGCTGAAACTTAGCAAGAAGTACTATAGGGAGAACATGAATTGGTTCTATATGCTTCGGCTATAGGATCAGTCATGTACTCCATGCTATGTACAAGACCTGATGTCGGCTTTGCACTAAGTCTGATGAGCCGGATCCTGAATGGATTACAGGTAGGCTGTCAAAGCAATCCTGAAGTACCTTAACTGGACTAAGGATAGCTTCTTAGTGCATGAAAGTTAGGAAGAGCAGTAAGTTACTAGGTACACTGATGCAAGCTTCTAGACCGACCAGGATGAATATGAGTCGCAGTATAGGTATGTGTTCATGCTAAATGGTGGTGCTATTGTTGGAGAGGCTCCAAGTAATAGACCATCGTGGTTTCTCTCACAGGAACTGAGTACATTGCAACGTGTGAAGCAGCTAGGGAAGCTGTATGGATAATGAAGTTTATCATGCAACTGGGGGTAGTGTCAACTATCCAGTAACCAGTTGATATCTTCTGTGACAACGCGGGGCTATTGCACAAGCTATGTGCCTCGGTCACACATATACACGAAGCATGAACTCAGGGAGTTTCACCTATTGCGAGAAATTGCTGAGGGGGTGACATCTCATTACAAAGAGTGGACACCAAAGACAATGTCACAGATCTTTTGACCAACATGCTTGGCTACGCCTATGCACGATGGTTATACTAGATCTATAGGGATTAGACCCATGCCTAGTAGGTGCTAGTGCAAGTGGGAGATTGTTGGAAATGCCCTAGTCTCGAGGCATTGGTCCTTGTGTTTGTATAATACATTTGTACATTAATGTAAACTTTATGTATTATACAATTTGTGTCAAGGAAATAAAGGCATTAATCTATTTATTATATGTCTTGTGCTATATTTTAAATAGAGTATCCAATGGACATATCCATATCCATGTTGTCAAGTGTGAGGCACTTGGCAGTAAGACCGTGGATAGGGAAAACAATATGGCCATAAAGTTATCCGTAGTCTGTTCCAATCATGGGAATGAATGGAACTAAAGACTATCATTAGCCTGGTTGTATAGCGGTGTCTTACCGGTCATAGAACATGGAATGTCAACCAGGTTACTGGGTACATGCAAAAAGGGCATGGTACTGGATTGATCCACTTAACGGGAATCTACATGGTATTGTATCACAAATGATTCTTGAGTAGTACTTGTATAAGTCCTTCGACCGGACCATATGATGGTGTTGCATGTGAAGTGGCACACTTTGGTGTACGCCTAACGGGCCTGTAAAAGGGTGCCAAGTATGGGTACGTTCGGGTGTGTTAGTAAACATGGCAGTGCTATGGATATGCAGAAGGGAATGTCACTCAGTGATTCACTGAGACGATATCATCAGCCTCTTGAAGAATGTTACTGATAAGTGTGCGGCCGTACCCAAACAAGATTGGATCTTGTTTGTGAGCATCAGTTCATTTGGTATCAAGTCAAGGTCCAGACACAAGGAGGGTGATACTTCCATGCCTCTGTGTTGGACACCGATATCAGCGACATGGGATTTACAATTTCAAACTACAGGGTTACGTTTTCAGTTAGACTGCTTACTCCATCTTAATTGGGGGCTGCAGTGGCTTGCTAGAGCCCGCCTGCAGTGTGTGGGCCTTGGCCTACTGCCAACATAAAGACGGGCCCATTGGATCGTACACATTGAGACTTTAACTAGTCGGATTAAGTGTGTACTTGGAGTATACAAGTTTGGAAGAGAGAGAGATTTATTAATTATATTATATGAATCAATTGGATTGATCAAAGTTATATAATTAATATTTATTTTGGCCCTCTCATAATTAATTCAATGAATTAATAAATGGGATTATTTCCTAGGTGGAAATATTATTATACATGTATAGGTTTACATGTATTTCATTTTATGTATGTCTAATTTAATCCCTTGATTAAATTAATAGATCAAATGAATTATAATTTACGTGTATGTAATGTATTATATAGCATAATATATATATATATATATATATATATATATATATATACATGTTAACTTGGAATTGCATTTGAAATTAATTCAATCAAAGGAAGTCAAATTGGGCTTAAGACATAAAATGAAATTGCCCACATAAAGTGGGATTATATGGCCGAAATTATGGTGGTGAAATGGGCAAGGATGGTGAGTCATTTTGTTGGACAAAATGATGATGACAAATTCCTTGGGACCAATAGGAAAAGAGTGAGTCATTCTTTGATTTTGAGGTAGCAAAGTTGGACTTTGCTTCCTTAAATCTTTTCTATTCTTTTGGTAAGATGATGAAATAGAATGATGACAATTTTTTGGTGTTGGCTGAATGAATCTTGGCAAGTGAAGGGATGAGTCAACTTTGGACAAAAGATGATGATGGGTTGGTGATGACTCATGGTGTGAGTCATTAGGTTGAAAATGGGGTAGCAAAGTTGGACTTTGCCTTCTCTTTTCACCATCATCTTAATTCTTCTATTAAGGATTTAATAAGAATGATTTTGACTTAACTCATCCACTAATAGGAAGGCTTGGCCGTCCATCACTTGTGCTTTTAAGAGAAATTGGTTGTCTTTTAAAGGATGAAGATTGCCCACTTTATGTTTGATTAATTCTTTTGGTAAGAATTAGGTGCCATACTTTGTGAATATTGGTTCTATCTTTTGGAAAGATAGATATTTCTTTTGGAAAGAAATAGGGACAGCCATAATTCTCAAAGAGAGCAGCCCCTCTCTCCCTCTCTTCTTGTCATCCGAGTTGCTAGCACGGGTTTCGGTCTGAGAGCCGTTCGTGTACGCATCGGTGGAGGAAATCTACACTTGATTTCTGCAGTCCGCATCCGTCTCTTAGAGAGACTTTGTGGTAAGTTTTTGAAACCCTCCTTTTATGCTTTAAGTTTTTGATATCCACATCTTAAGCTCCTGGGCTGGATTCGAGGAAATCGACGCATATTTCCACTTTTATTGGTCGGTTTCCCGTGACGAATCCCAACAAGAAAAGCTAGCACTTGGCTCACAGACTTCCAAGATCAGAAACAAAAAGTACAAATAACTATAAGTAAACCAGAATACTTACAATGAATGTGTCATTAAAAGAAGCAAAAATGTGGGCAACCCCAAAAACATATTCTCCATCCCTTACAGCCAAGGGTGACATTCTCTTCCTTAGGCTCTCTTGTCCTCCTCTTCGACTAGAATTCTCAAAGACAATATGTATCAGAATTGAAAAGGGGGGATAAAAATTCATAGCATTATCGCAACTCAACCTTGTAAAATCCTTGTAACTAGTGAATGCATCAAGCCATCAAGTAAAGATAGAAAAACAGCCACCAGAAAATAGAAATTCGATCAGAAATAAGATTTCCTCTATCCAACACATACTAACACCAGAATAAGAAGTACAAACCCTTGCTCACAATTTGCTAGATCAAATTGAAGGAAAATTGAAGGCGAAAATCCAACCATATATCCAGTAAACAGAAAATTACCTTGCTCACCAAATATATACAGTAAACAGAACACACAAAATATACAGTAATAGAAAGTTACAACACAAATATCAAACAAACAGAATATTTGAACAAAAGGAAGGAGAAGAGCAAGAACTTACCCCTTTGAAGCAGAATCTTTCGAAGACGAAGGAGAGAAGAACAACCAGCAGATCGGCGAGAAGAACAAGCAGGAGAGGCGTGAAAGATCAGGAGATTGGCGGAGATCAAGATCGACGGAGATCTGGATCGGCGGAGCTTGAGATCGCCGGAGATTTGGATCGGCGGAGCTCGAGACGGGAAAGAAAAAGCAGGGGAGGAGAAGAGAGACAAGAAAGGAGAGGCATGAGTGGTGAACGATCCGACGAGATCGACCGGCGTGTGGAAAGAAACGGGCGGCAACGGCGAGAATGAACAAGCAGAGAGGAGGAGAAGAACAGGGGCAAGGAACAGGGAGAAAGGAGCGGCTGGATTGGCTTGGGCAAAAGAGGAATGACTCCACTACTAATTAACTCCCACCAATTTGTTTTATCAATTTTACATACGCAATATAAAAAAAATTAAAATTAAATATATTAACCTTTTTCTGCTAAAATATATAAAATATAATCCACTATATATATATATATATATATAAAATAATCTAATAACGTATCACCATTAAAAGTGTTATACGGTTATTATTAAATAACCAACTATGTTTTTTTAATTGTTTTCTTAAATTATATAATTATTTGAAAAATAGTACTTCTAAAATAAGGAAATTTCAAAAGAACCTTTTTTTTTAAATGAAGAATATACGTATAACTTTAAACATATTATGAATGAGCTAATAAAAAATGAGCCTCGACATAAAATATGACACTTATTGGCCTAAAAAATATGGTTAAAGAAATTTCTAAAATTACACATCAAATAACCCCAACTTATCAAAAACAGAGTTGTAACCAGAAAACAGTAATATACTAATAAAAAAACTAATCTTAAAAAAGATGTTTCTATGATATCAAAAACTAATCTTACAAAATAAATCGAATAAAATCCTTAAGCATGCAAATTCTCATAAATCCATGACAAATTTAGTGCTGAAATGATCAAGCCAACTTAATAAAAAGATATCTTTGAAATTTGTTTCTCGCTATAATTGGCTTATGCCCTTGATGCAATCAGGAGTGTCCTCTGGCAATATAGACGAAGAAAATTGTGGAATAACCATCAGATTTAATGACTTTAACCTCTTTTAAAAATAATTATTAAATATAATTACCTTTTTCTTCTAAATTATATAAGATATAATATATATATATATATATATATAATAATTTAATAAATTATCACCATTAAAAGTATTAGTTAATATTAATTAACCAACTATGTTTTTGTAATTGTTTTCTTAAATTATATAATTATTTGAAAAATAGTACTTCCAAAATAAGAAAATTCCAAAAGAATTTTTTTTTAAATAAAGAATATACGTATAACTTTAAACATATTATGAATGAGCTAATAAAAAATGAGCCTCAACATAAAATATGACACTTATTGGCCTAAAAAATATGGTTGAAGAAATTCATAAAATAACACATCAAATAACCTTAACATATCAAGAACAGAGTTGTAATCGGAAAACAGTAATGTACTATCAAAAAACTAATCTTAAAAAATAAATCGAAGAAAATCCTTAAGCATGCAGATTCTCATAAATCCAAGACAAATTTAGTGCTGGAAAGATAAAGCCAACTTAATAAAAAGAAATAGTTTTCTAATCTTTGAAATTTGTTTCCCGCTATAATTGGCTTATGCCCTTGATGCAATCAGGAGTGTCCTCTGGCAACATAGATGGAGAAATTGTGGAATAACCATCAGATTTAATGACTTTAACCTCTCTTGAAAATATTTATCCATCTTTTCCTGAAATTCCTTTTCCATCTGAGCTCGTTCTTCAGCCATTTTAGCTCGTTCTTCCTCAACTGACTTAGCTCGCTCTTCAGCCATCTTGGCTCATTCTTCATCCATCTTAGCTCGTTCTTCAACCATATTTTCAATATTCAATTGCATTTCATTACGCAGTTCTTCACGTATTTGATCAACATTAACTGCTCTAGATGTCCCTTTTGAACTTGGCGCCTTCACTCCAGCACCTTTACCTCGAAAATATCCAGATTTCTTACCTAGTACTTCAATTAGCATCTCGTCATTACTCATTAGAGCAATTTCACCATCAGCTTGTTGTCTAACCAGATCTTTAAGCTTATACTGAGCCATAAATTAATAAAAATATAATAAGAATGCTTATTAATGTCACCACTTGAATCATTTAATTTTCTTAGTAAAGTAATTGAATTCTTTTACTTTTTTAATTTGTTTTCCCATTAAGTTAAAAGCTCCAAAATAAATTGTACTAATGGAGATTATTATGCTTAATAACTACATCCTTTTCCATTGATACACAGGCAAGGTCACCCTTGCCATGGTATACAACATTAGACCTTTTTGTTATGATGATTGTCTATGCAAAGCTACCTTAGCTAGTTTGTAAATAAATAGAAACAATAACATCAAACTTACATAATTTTCTTCAGATGCAGGATCAGACCAAACTTGTTCACCTTTACTATCCTTCTTAGTATGCTGGAGAAGCCACAACTCATCAGCTGATAATTGTTCACCAGTTGTGGCATTCTTTTGAAAATTAACATTGTCACTTATGTTACAAACACATTTTCTAGCATGCATAAATACATCGAATGATAGATAAAAATCTTACCGTTTTTTCTGCTATTTCAACAAAAGCAATAGATCCACATGTGTGTTTTGTGGTATTATGGGCACGATTCTCTTTATTTCTAATACTCACTCTTTGCACATTAATATAAAGTCAAAAACGATTTACTCTTGCAACTAAGTAAGCATAATTTTCATTCATATAGAAACTAATTACCTTAAATTCTTCAGATTCCCAATATTTGGTAATTTCACTCCAATCATCATCATCAACTTCCTTAGGAACAAAATTTGCTTTCTTATTCTCATATAGATTTAACCTATGGAGTCTGCATTTCCATATACGATATAGACGCCGCATCGTACAAAATATGAATGAATTGAATAGGTGATCATCAACTTCATCCATTTCAAACTTATCCTAAAAAATATAGCTAAGTGTTCATCAACCAAAACAAAATTACTTAAAAATCTACAGCTAAGTTTATCTTTAATAGTTTTAGAAATTATTTACCTTAACTTTCTCAAGCATTATATCTCCCAATTCTTTTCTCACTATAGGCCAATTTTTATAGCTCAACTTTGCCTCATTTCGAACAACCATTCCACAGAAATTGATAATGTTGCACGCATTTTTTCCAACTGCTCTACCAATATGCTCTGGAATATGTATCTTAATCTTCTTGCCACCCTCTGTGTTCATATCAACATATATGCATTTTGATCTTCCTCGACCCTTTTTCTTTTCTGGCATACCTAGTATTTTATAAAAGAACTTAGTTCTAATAATAAATTCATATAACAAGGTGAACAAACTATGACAGGTCATTATATGACAAATCAATCACTTATTACCTAAATTTTCATTTGATGTAGCATGGTTTAAACCATCCAACATTAATTCAGACTCGGGAGAGGGAGGCTCAGTTTCATCAGAGTCAACAAAATCATTCCTTGGATGTGTTTCAATTCGTAGTTCACGTTGGTTGAGTGGAATATCAGATAACCTAACATTAGTTGCTCTTTTTTTCCATCCTCCTTATTGTTTATTCTTGAATCCTTTGCCCTTTTTCTTTGATAGCCTTTTTGTGCCATAGTCTGTCAAGCATTTCAAAAATTCCATTATGTAAATTACTTATTATAACAATTGTAAGAACTTAAAGCATTCACAAGTAGGAAATAACCTTTCTAGAAGTAGACCTCTTTGACTGAGAGTAAGATTATATCTGTTATTCAACTAGTATCACCCTTGTAACCTGCAATCATAATTCATGAACAAAAAGTGCCACATTTGATAATCTAATAATCCAACATACATATATAATAATTCACATGGAGGTGTACAATGTATGTCAAACAAAAATGAAAATCATGCAAATCAACTTTAGTATGTAACTCAAAAGAAGTTCTATTCATCATCATCCTCTCCCAAATGAAGATCTGAATTTATAGCGTCATTGTCATCACTACTCAAAGAAAATGTATCATCATCTTCACAGACTTCCTCAGTGGGAACATCTTCAGTTCTTTCATTCACAATTTGAGCTTCAAAATCATTTCTACATAGCACTTCATCCAAATCATCATCATCCAAATCCAAAGAGATACCATTCGCAATTGTAGTGGTTTGGTATGCTTCTCCATCATTAGGGCCTAAATCCCCTGTTAAATCATCATCAACTAAGGACGAGGGATTGAAATAAGCATCTCTAGGAGAATGCTTATTAACAACTAACCATAGAGGATTAATCATATCTTTCACATAGTATACTTGTTCAGCTTGAACAGCTAGCACAAAATTCTTATTAGTTTTCAAAGACCGACTAGCATTCACATAAGTAAATCCCCATTTGTCAATTTTGTAACCTACGCCATTGGGACCAACATCTCACCAATGACATTTGAACACGAATACCTCATTGCCACCAACAAAAGAGAATTGTAAATATCTGTCAATACACCATAATACTCATGTAATTTAGTAGAAATATCTCCTTTGACGAGTACCCCACTATTTTGGCACTTTAAAGAGCGTTCACGTGCATTTGTATGAAATCTAAATCCATTGACTACATAAGAATCATAGCGATGGATTAGTTGATGTGGGCCAATAGCTAAATTGAGAAGATCAATATCAGCTAGTCCATCTTTAAGAATGTTGAAAGGGATAAAAATAAATCAGTAGAGAGACTACTGTCAAAACTAACTTGAGTGATCCTACGCCTACCATTTTGACTTGAATTCTTAGCTAGTTTGGTTTTCTTGCCATGTGAACTATGACCCAGTGCACAATGCAAACGCAGAGGAGAATGCAAACATGGCATCAAACATTAATCAGCAATCATAAATTATTGTATTCATATTGGACTTCAAAGTATTTTAGCAAGGCAAGAATTCTAAAATGTTGTTGATAAGCAAAAGACAACAATAGCATCTTCAGGTGAGTATTAACTATTCAATTACATAGTCATCAATATCTGTGTTTATGATGTAATGCTGTAAATGATGAGGGTTGTGTCTAGCTGTGTAGACATTAGGAAGCTTGCGCACATGATTGCTTATAAAAATCTAAAGATTGCCACTTTCAGCAATTCCATATTGTAACATTTTATGGTGAATCATTGAAGCCCACATATATATGGAGAGGGAAGGGAAAAGAACAGAACAGAGCAGTAAAATAAAGAAATATGCAGTACAACATCTCCCTAGGGTAGGTTCAAACATCTCCCTAACTTTAGGAGGGCTAGTTTGAAGGAGAATAAATGCTGATCAGGACTCTTGTTTAAAAAAATTAGCAAGACCTGCAATATAGGGAGAGGAAAGAAAACACAAAAAAAAAAAAAAAAAAAAAAAATTGAAATGAAGAGACAATACTTGTAAACGCTGAGATCAAGCAAGTCAAGAGGTATCCCAAGATCTGGCTCAACAAATAGTTGGGGTTTATAATTTTTCTCCAAGGATGTAATTGTGTATTTCGTAAATCTGCAAAACAAACACTGGGATTAACATCAATAATTTTCTAATGGAACTAGGGTATGATATATGACAACATAAAAGATGACCAAAACCTCAGCTCAGAACATTCTTAAATGTAAATCTAAATAATGGGCCTCAATAAAAGTCAAACTCACATTTGAAGACATAATCAATAATTAAAGCATATAAGAAAGACAATCAAACAGAATGAACATTACTCTCACTGTTGTCAGGAAAGACAATCAAACAGCCAAGCATTTGTATGTTGATTGACATTTGAAAAAATTTCATAAGCCCGAGAAAAATATGTAACCTTTTGTCAAGCTCCAAGTTACTAAAGTCAATGAATTTTGTACCAAACATATTAGGCATGAATCAAAGCCCCAAAAGTTATCACCATAAGAGACTATTTCATCTCTGGACTATGCTAATTTGCACAACTAAAGAAGATCTCAATCATGCAAAATTACAACTCAAGCAATGGTGCCATATCAAAGAAATATGGATCCCACACATGAGTACCATATATAAACTGCAGATGCTACATTGAGTAGTTGAATAATTGCATAACCACATAACACTACTGGGTAAAAGTATCTATTTCTAAGTTACAATAAAAATGACTAATCACTGAAAATAATAGAATATTTCCTTCTGAAAAGACAAATGACAGCAAATTTATCCTTATTTTTTTAGTTACTTTTTCCATTGATAAATCATCGTATTCCAATTACAGTTCTGCAACAAGACTAGCACAAATTGTGCTCGACTAAATGGAATTTTTAGCTTCGCAAACTCAGATAAAACAAATAATTTGCAACTGAAATAACCATCGGACAGAAATCAAGAAATTACTTCCTAAATCTAGAGTTTGCACATTTTGAAGGTTCCCCAATTCTGCTGGAATTGGACCTGACAAATGTCAATTCAATCTCCTAATGAACTCCAGCTAAGCCCATAAACCACCAGTCCTCTAATTCCTAATTTGCATTTTATTCCCATTATCACATTCTCTGTCAGACTTTATTTGTTGTTTTTGCAGCTGATCCAAATTCCTTCACTAGCTTAAGTAAAATGTCAGGGGCTTTGTTAAACTTGCCCTCACTAATCCAATAATTCCACTCAAAACTAAAGAAAAGGAAAATGATGGCAACACCTCAACAAACAAAGTAATTTGAGTGAGTGACAAAGGAAAACAAAAATGAAGGAAAAATAATGCCATTACCAAGCCCAATTGAAATTGAAGAAGATCATTAGCTATTACAACTTGGTGGGTTCTTGAATATATATTCCACATCAAAGCTCAAGCATATTGAGAGAAAGATATGAGAACTATTTAAGCTCCCCAGCAGTTACATTCATTAAAAACATAAATTTTGCTCTTTTAATCTAACACATCACAACAAACAAGTTACTTTAATTTGAAGACATAATCAATAATTTAGTGGCAGTTACAAATACTAAAAACATTTGTGATTCGTGTGACGAGAAAGAAGGAACCTTGACTGATGAAAGAACGAGTTTGGCATGCTTTTCTTGAAACATTTCAGCAATTCCATATTGCAACATTTTATGGCGAATCATTGAAGCCCACATATATATGGAGAGGGCAGGGAACAGAACAGAACAGAGCAGTAAAATAAAGAAATATGCAGCACAACATCTCCTTAGTAAATACAAGAACAAAAAAATGAATGGCATTATATCTAAATGCAACAACGTAAAAGAAACCATAGGTGGTATCTGCAGCTATTCAAAGAGACTATAGGTAACCATCTTCTGTCATGACTTTTTCTCATCTTAGAACAATCATAAAAATGGATACCAAATTTTAACTACATGAAGACACATTAAACATCAATCATGAACATGCATATTTTAAAAATTAGAACAAACACGTTTCCTCATTGAAAAGGAAATGAATTTTGAGCGAGTAATGAGATCTTAAAGCAGCCAGCCACACAGAACTGTAAACAGTTAAAACACAAAAGCTGTAAATCCATTCCTAGTTCTTCACTTTACTCTTGTGCATATATTAAGCTGTCAGGCAAGACATAGTTATCCTAAAGAGACCCAAACAAAAGAATTTCAATTAATCTAGTGAACTAATTCTTAATGTAACAATGCTTTCATCCATGGAATGTAATCTTTATGATATAACATCAAAATCAACATAATATAGAGTATCATATTCAAATCTTTGGGTGATACCTAGGCTGAAACTTAAAAACATAATGAGTAATAACTCTTCCCACCTTTTTTCATAGCTCGACGAATCCAATAAAGCCTTTACATAGTCTTATTTCTTCATTTCAAACAAAATCAACTTCAGAATTGTATGACAGGACACTCTCCAGATACAAAAAGTTATACACCTTTGTAACTGATGTCTGCATAGTCTTAAACTTAATTAATATGATGCTCTTAACGTTGTACTTCTCACTAATCATTCTCCTCATTTAAAAGAAAGAAAAAGGAACTCATTATTAAATCTTTTGAGCAGTAAAAAGCACCATGCCCCATGCAAATGCAAATGCAATGGACCACATTTTTCCAGCTGAGTTTAACAATTATATTAATAAAAGTTAATGTGTGAAATTAAAAATGATCGCGATGAGTCAAGCTGAAATATTTGATGCTCAATGAGAAATGTGAAGCAAAACAAGGAACTAAAACAAAACTCCAAGGCAAAAGGAAAGTGCTCATTGTAACTGTCAAATTGTTTCAACTTTCATCGTTGAACTTGACTTGTCACTCGATATGTATTCTAGTACAAAATTTTGTCCAAAATCAAGTTTTATGTATCAATTTAACAACCCAACACGACGTGCAACTAAATCTGTAACTTTTTGTCTTTACCCTGCAAGAAAGGGGTAGCTTAGATAAAACATTGTTAAAAGGAGTGAAACCAAGTCAAGATTCCTCCTTGTTATAGTTCCTCTTTTTGTCGACCCACTCATCTAATTTTATTTTTCTTTAATGAACAATGAAACAAACGAACCATTTGGCAAACTCACTAATCCAATAACACTGCAAACTAGGGTAGCGGTGGAACATCCATAGTAGTGAACAAAGATTCCCCATAACACTGCATTCTTGGAACAAAGAACAAAGCTTCCCAAATTACAGAGCCTCAACTTTAATTGCAAAACAGAATCGAAAGGAGGAAGAAACCACTGACTGTGGCACTATGGCAGCAAACAACAAGCTTGAAACTACTGCACACCAGGGCAGTAAAGCGAATGCCACAAATGACACTGCACACAAGGGCATTACGCCAATATTCCTAATTGTTTTGCCAGAAAAGAAAAAGTGACGCATCTGGCGTTGTTTTGCCAACAGTATTTTCTCCCTGTCCCGTCTTAAACAGATGTTATAAATTGGGCAATTTCGAAATGAATTCAAATTGAAGAATTTAGGAACGATGAGAATTGGGCAATTTCGAAATCAAACCCAAAAGATTGAAAAAAAGACTACATATTACAAGATGAAAAAAATTAACACAAATTCGCTCATGGAACAACAATATTATGCGCTGAAAATGGGAAATCACAAACCTGTTTGTAGTATCTCAGTAAACAACAAGCGGGAAGATAGCCATGACCTATGAATAACAACAAATCCATGATAGTTTCTGCCTTTAGATTTTCAAGGAAGAAATTTTAAGAATTAATTTGCTCAAGAATGATCACGGATTAGGTGGAGAAGATAGAAAAGAGAACATAAATTAACAAAGCAGAAGAAAACAGAGCAGATAAAGCGTAGGAATAAAAAAATACCTTAACCAATAACACAAAAATTAACAACACAAACCTTTTTCCTTTTGTTCAGAAAATACCCTAAACTCTGAAAGTTTTATTGAAAGCTAAAAAGTTGAAGTTTGATAAAAATAAAAATCCTTTTAGGTTAGAGGGAAAAAACGTGGGAAGAGGAAAAAAAACAAGGAGGGAAAACAAAGGAGGTAAAATAAAAATAGGAAAACAAGGATAAATGTGGGGTCAATAGTTGAAGTTAGGTTAAACTTAATTTCTCAACAATCCTTTAAAATTTGGCTACAACAATTTGCTGCAATAAAATGTTTAATTTAAGTAAAATGTGGTGAACGAACATGTCACATAATATGCAAATGGATGCACGAAAACGTGGGTTAGGATGCATGACACACATAATGATGTTATGTATGTTATGTGAAAAAATGCTAATCACACAAATATAATGCTATGGCTGAAAAAGAAATGGTTAGTATGAATGTCAAACGAATGAATTAATGTTTTACACACGAAATAAAATGCAAATGGCTGCATCAAAATATGGGTTAGTATCACACAAAAATGTTCGTGTATGGTATGTCACATGCATGGAAAATAGTGATTATGGTATGTTATGCACACGTGGGTAGCAATGGCGATGTGTCACGAGATGGTGAAGAACACATAGCAAGCAAAACGAATTCTTCCAACCTTATTCCTCCAACGTGGTTGGTCTCAAAAATTTCTAACCGAGTCCTAGGTGGGGTTCACTTCAATCACCAACCGGGGGTGATGAAGGCGTGATTTTATTATTATTATTCACACAATTATTTTGGTATCCTAAGGGAATCCAACTAGAGCTGCCTATATGGGTTCGGTCAAAGTCGGGATAACATCAAGGCTCTCATAGTAAGATATACTCCTCACTTCTCCCCACTCAAGGGTCCTAGCGAAGGGGTTCGTACAAGGCTATGAGTGGTGTTTCGTATTCGTGCCCCTAAGACCAAGAGGAACTTAGGCAACACTTCAACAATCCACCGGGCTATAAAGGGATACCTAAACTAATGTAAAAATGGCTAACTAAAATGCAAATAAAATACCAAAAGAAAATCATCCGCCTTGTTTTAATTAGACATTTTTCAGGGCTTATCAAATTCTTTTAAGTTTTTAAGAAAACTTTTTAAGAAATCCCCAGCAGAGTCGCCACTGTGAGCGGACAATGCGTTTTTGACGGGACGCGGGACTCCCTTTCGGAATGGGCGCCTCGATCTCAAGTGAGCCCCTCCCTCGCGTGGGGTTTTTATGATGGAAATCCGCGCTTTGGAAAATAAATGGAATTAATGCATAAAAGAACCGAGACCTAAGTCTCGATGGATGTTGTAGAGTCACAACCCGGCTCAGCTCAACCGGGAAATTCTTATGTAGCTGAACCAGACGAACGGCCGCTACACTATCCAGAGATTCAGGTCCGGACAAGTCCCATATTTCGTGTCTAATTAAATTAAATGTTGCCAATGTTCTCAAATGGTATTTCAAAAATCTAAAGTCAATTTTATTGAATATAAAAGGCATACAGCGCGCATACAAATATTTAATACAAGGGTAAAGAAAAAATAAATATTAATTGGCTTAGAACCAAATCGAATAGAAAAATAAAAACACTCACCTCACTGATACAATCGCCTAGAATACACGAGAATCTAAAAATATTTACAACCGCCTAAATACACGATTAATTCTATTAAAATACAAATAAAATCAAAAATAAATATAAATAAAAGCTGCAAAACAAAGGTTAGCACAATTTATACGGCACGCCACAAATTGGACTCAAATAGACAGAATTGGGAAATCAAGAATTGGGGGCATGCATTGAGGGGATAACGGGGTTAGCTCGGCTAGCCGGCCCGGTTAGACCTGGAAAACAGTTTGAAACGTCCCTGTATTTTTGGTTTCGTGGGAAAATCATTTCTGAAAACAATTTTTCCGGTTTACATGTATTTTTTATATATTAAGTGGGTCGGTTTTCGGGAGAACCGGGTCTCCGTCATTGAATTGTTCTAAATGCAATTTTGCGGGAAATTAAACCTAAGGTAGTGAATGCACATATCAAAATTCATTTTGGTGATTTTTGGATTTTTTATGATTTTTATGGATTTTTGGAAATCTTTATGGGGTAAAGCTGAAATTCTGATTCTGGAACAAGAGTTACAGTCGTGCGACTATAACTACAGTCGTGCGACTGTAAACGGTTCAGGATCAGAATTTCGCCAAAATTATTCTGAATCAAAAATAGAAAGAAAACAATCTGGGAATTAAGAACACTCGTACGACTGTATATACAGTCGTACGACTGTTCAACAAAACCAAGAACAGTTGTGCGACTGTTCTTAATTTCCAGGAACAGAAGCACGAAAATGCAGCAGAAAATGCACAAAACTCACTTCAAACACCCAGAAAGCAAGAAAAAGTGTAGGGAAAGGGAGTGTCTACCTTTTTAGAAGCTAATCCAAGTCGTTTTGACCCCTGGTGTCGCTCCAATCCTAACAAATTCGCACTTTTTCCTTTGAAATTGAAGTTGGGAGCTTTATGTCCAAAAATCCAAATTGCAAAGGATTCTGATGATTCAAGTCCGGATTCTTGATTTGGTAGTGAAGTTAAATGATTAACCTAGAGATTTCTAACAAGTTTTAATCCTGATTCTGAGAATTAAAAGAAAATAGAAGAGGAAAAGATGAGTTTTGTGATTTTCTTTCACTTCTTTCTTTTCCTTCTCTCTTTTCTCCTTCTCTCTCTAAGTTTTCCACCAGAATTCAACCTCTCTCTCTTTCTCCCTTTTCTTCTCCTTTTCTACTCTCTTTTTCTACTTACTTCCTGCAACACTGGAGCAATTAATGCTCCTCCTCTCTCTCCTCTATTTTTCTGCTGCAGAGGTATGGGCTCCTGCAATTTTTCCGACATTAAAGTCGTACGACTTTAATTTTTAAATTACAGTCGCATGACTGTAATGATAGTCGTACGACCATAAACTTTTTTTTTAAGTATAGAAAATTACGGCGCTTACAGGGGCCATTGCACGAGCTTAGGAGCTTCGCTCACATAAGAGATCCAAACACGTGCTTAGAAAGTTTCACCTCATTTGGGAGATCGTGAACAGAGGTGACATATCATTGCAGAGGGTTGACACCAAGAATAATGCCGCTGATCCATTAACCAAAGCGCTGCCGTAGACACAGCACGACGGTCATACCAGATATATAGGAATTAAGGCATGGCCACTTGGAACTAGTGCAAGTGGGAGATTGTTGGTGTGAGCACGGGTTTTTCCAACCTCCGTGATGAGAGTTATTTATTACCTTTTTAGTAATCAGATTTGGGAAGGAGCAGAGGTTGCTTGGAATGCCTCGAATGCTCCAAAAACCAAACCATCCACAATCTAAAAACCCTGAGAAAGGTCCCTCGAGTAAGTATAGGATCTAGAGGCGAGTATAGGCGTTAAGGTTGCCTGTCCCAGTTCTGTCCAGAACTGCACGGCTGTAGTTTCTGAACTACAGTGGTACGGTTTAGGTCAAAGCCACCTAGCTCTGGATGCCATCGCCACCCGACCCTGAATGCCAAAGCCGCCCGGCCCTAGCTTACTAGAGCCGCACGGCTCTGGTGGGTCAAGGGAGTTGCTCTGCAGAGCAACTTGCTGAGCGGGAGTTTTCTATCTTTTCAGCCGGTATGGGGCGCATTTAATGTTCTCAATAATGAAAAATAAAGTGGAGTATAAAAATAAAAAATCAGAGAGAGAGGGGTACAGGGGGGCTTCGAAAAAAAAAGAGACTTAGAGAAAAAGAAACACAGAGAAGCAGCGAGGGAGAAGGAAGAAGAAAGATAGAGAGAATTTGGTTTTCAAATCTGAAACTTATACTTAAACAATCCTACAACAATTTTAGACTATGACTTACTCATCTGGACAAATTCTCGGGTTCATTTCGGTTTGGTTCAGAAATTATTTTCTGGATTTTGGGATACTCAAGGATTCGAGGCGCATTTCTGCTTTCCAATCCATTTCTAAACATCCATTACACTGGAACAACGACAAGGTAAACTCTGAGAGGCCTTAAACTTGTGTTTGTTGCATTTCCTGTGATTTTCTCCTCTGTTTTTTGTTTTTCCAGAAAGTTGGCTACCCGAACAGAGCTGTACGGCTTTATTTTCTAAGAATACATCCATACGACTATGTTCCCTTGGAATAAAGCCCAGTGGTTCTAACCCCAGAGCTGCATGGCTGTGTTCTGTAGGGATAGAATCTCGAAACTGCCCCGATCGGCCGAAAGTAGTCCGTTTTCCATTTTATGCATTTTGTTGTTATCAATTTCGGCCCAAATGCATCCGTATGTTGTAAAATTTTGGTTTTTAGATTTCTGTACATACGGATATCAGGGTTTTTGATTTTTCTCGGGCTTTATTTTCTGAAATTCTGGGTTATTCGATCCAAATCGGATTTGTAGTCCAACATTAGCGGACCTCCGAACCCTATAAAACCCCCGAGAAACATCAAAAATGAGCAAAACTGCGTTTTAAAAAATGAGAAAACCAATTTTTCTAGTTTTGGAAGCCATAGCCGCACAGCTGTAATTTAGAGCAGCATGGCTCTAACTACAGCCGCACAGCTGTAGTTACAGCCCCACGGCTGTAATTTCCAGAATAAGGCAGAGTCGAGGAATAGCCCGTACGGACATCGTTGCGCAATGCTGTTTTGGAATTCAAACTATTTTTGGTATGTTTACCACTTTCGGACTCTAGATGTTTGTGAAAATTAGGAAAACCCACACGAACGGAACCCCGAGTTCTGGGATAACAAACCCGCTAAATGTGGAAATTTACATGAAACTAAGCCAAATGGTTTTCAAAATTTGTTTTCCAGCACAAAAATATACAGGGCGTTTCAAAACCATTTTCCAGGTCTAATTGATCCGACCAGTCAGGTCGACCCGGTTACCCCCTAAATGCATGCCCCCAATTCCTAAAATCCCAATTCTGTCCTGTTATGAGTCCTACTTGTGCTTGTGATATAAATTGTGCTAACCCTTTGTTTTGCAGCATTTATTTTCGTTTTTATTATTTTTCATGTAATTAATAGATTAATTCGTGTATCTTAGGCGCTTGTAATTTTCTAGATCCTCGTGTATCCTAGGCGCTTGTAATGTGAGGATGAGAGTTTTTCCTTTTATTCAATTTGGTTATATAAGCAACCTCTATTATTCTTTTGTATAATTTGGATGCATGATTTATTTTTCTGTAATTTATTTCTGTCATTTGCTTGAGCATGGGCTGATAAATAAATGAAATTAGGTAGGGAAAAGATAATAAATTGAATAAATATGGTAATATAAATTATAAACTGAATACAAGCTTGAGGTTAAATGGGTAAGTTGCACGAATCCTAAATCTCTGGATTAGGTACGGCAATCTATGCTCGGTAGGGAGCTGTACCGGAATTTCCCAGATGAGCTAATCCGGGTGGCGACTCTGTCACTGATCTTGAATTTATATTTCGAGGTCTTTAAGTGATAAAACGAGAAAACGTTTTCTACAAAAGGAATTTCTAAATGAACGAATGGTTTTCCCTAAAGCAAGATAAACAAAACCCTTTCTCCAAAACATCACGAAACCCGTTTTCAAAAACCCCCGGTTCGCATCGTAGCGTCCCGCCCTTCTATTTCCAGGTCGTCCGCTCACAGTGGCGACTCCACTGGGGAACTAACGGTTTCTTTTAAAAAGCTTTTCATAAAAACTTAAGGAACTTAGGCAACTATTGAAATATAAACTCGCTTGTATTCATTTATTAATTTATAAATGCCATATTTGTTCATACCTTTGCATATCATGACATTTTCTTCTTCTCAACCCCTCAAATACACTGATCAGCCCAATTTACCCTAGAAGGTGGCCTCCCTCTTTCGCTAAGATTGGAGGCACCTAACGGGGTAAACAACTGATAGCCTCGCATGACCTTACATCGTGTTCTATGGTGAGGAGTGTATATTTGCTATGAGAGCCTGTACAACCCTTGGGTTGACTTTGGCCCACATGTAATGACTTCGTAACTTCCCCTAGGATTACCAAAACATAAAATTGAAATTGGATAATTGAGTGTGCACCTTTGGTGTCCCCCCTTGATGCCAAAGACACCTAACACCTAGGAAGAATGTGAGACCAATCGAAAGGAGAAATAAGGTTGGAAGGGAGAGCATATTTTGCATGTGCTAACGTTTGTTCCGTGATGTTTTTTCTTTTTATCATTTTCAGTCACGAAGCATCCAACACTCATAATCATCGTTGTGTCATTTTTAACCACGTTTTCGTGTAGCCATTTTTAACACATATACATATGTGTGGCATTCATGCTAACCACGTTTCTGTACTGCCATGACATTTATTTGCATGACACGTATACATCTCGCATGCCAACATTTCCATAAATCATACACGACATCATCCTATGTGTCACGCATCCTTACCACATTTTTTTGCAGCCACTTACATTTTGTGTGACATACATATTCATGCCATTTCATTCCATTCTATCTAATAAAGGAAGTTTTGAGAATGCCTACCATGATCATTTCATTTCATAACATATCGGGTACCCAAAACTACCCATAGTCCACCTGTGCACCGGTTTGCACTCGGCCATTTCACTACATCATATCATTCACTAGAAAATCACAAAGATTTTATGTCTGGTTATATGGCAAGTTGGATGATAACATAACATTATATCATCTCCATTTCATGTTCATTCATCATTGGTGTCACAGTGATACCGAAGCCTTGCTTGTGTGTCGTAATCCACATTGGATTTGTTCCATGACATTAATAACTCATTTGAGACACTCCACGATTGCCAAATTCTTACACATATAGGAACACTCCAAAACATTACCAAATCATTCGAGGCATTCCACGAATGCTGAACCTCTGTCTGTGTCCCTATTTGCATGTGACCTGTTTATAACATCATTTCATAATGGATGCCCCGTAAGCATCAGCACTCTGTCCACGGGTCGGGTTCGCCATGACCATATCATACCATCTCATTTTGACCTATGAAGCATCGAAACTCTGTCCGTGTGTTGTCACACACGTGACCATTTCACAGCATCCATTAGGTGCGCCAAAGGCGTCGAACCTCTGTCCGTGTGACGGTTCGCACGTGACGATTCTTACATTGTCTTTTGCATAGTTTTGGGCATTCTTGGAACGTCCGAAATAAAAACAAAGGAAGCCATATTCATTATCATTTCCATTCATGAAACATCATTTGATCATGATCATCCCACAATCATACCATACATGCCACTTAGTACGTTGTGTGTAGGGTTATGACATTCATCCGTGATTCTAACCTTGTGATGAATGTGCAGTTTGGAGTCGAACTTATAGCACCACCATATAATAGTTAGAGATAATAGTTAGACTGCCATCTCCATCTTAATTGGGGGTTGCAGTGGCTTGCTAGAGCCCAACTGCAGTTTGTGGGACATAGGCCCACTGCCAACATAAAGATGGGCCCACGGGATCATACACATTGAGTGACTGAACACTGACTTAAGGAATCACCATGTATACCTGGAGTATACACTCTGAAGAAAGAGGAATATATTAATTATATTATAAAGATCAATTGAATTGATTATAATAATAAAATTAATATTTGATAGGCTCACTCATAATTAATTGGATTAATTATAAGATTATTTTCTGGGTGGAAATATTCATATGTATAGGTTTACATATGAATTTATTTTGTGAAGATCTAATTTTAATTTGATGGATTAAATTAATTAGTCAAACCAATTTTAATGTAAGTGTAAATAATATATTACTTGGTGTAATATATTAAATATATGGGTAAATTAAAATTGGGCTTGAAATTAATTTAAACCAGACTAATTAAAATAGGTTTGGGCCTGAAATAAAAGATGGAAGCCCACACAGATGAAGGAGCCAGCCAGGGCCAAAATTCCCCTTGAGAATTTCGGCCACCTAGGGTTTAATGACCCTAGGATTTTTGGCATAAGGGGGTGGAACACTTGGTGGCCGAAATCCCTCCCTCTTCCTCTCCAAAGTTTTGTTTTTTCCGACGCTAGCACGGGTGGTGATCGTTAGGCGTTCGTGTACATGAACGAGGAGGGATTCTAGATTGATTCCTGTGGTCTACATCCATCTCTTAAAGAGATATTCCGAGTAAGAGATTTATCTCTTTTTGATTAAATTTTTTTTCCAATTTCCATCTCAATTGCTCCTGGCACGGATTTGAGGAAATCATCATGTTCTTCCGCTTTAATCGGGTGATTTACGGTGACAAATCCCAACAGGGGCATACATTTAGGGGGTAACCGGGTCGACCCGACTGGCCGGACCTATTAGACCTGGAAAACCGTTTTGAAACGCCATTGAGATTTTTGTGCTGGAAAATAATTTTTGGAAACCATTTGGCTCGGTTTCATACAAATTTCCATTTTTGTGGGTCTGTTATCCCGAAACTTAGGGTTCCGTTCATGGGGGTTCCTAAACAAAAATTCCATCTAGGGTCCAAAATGCAATAAACACACCAAGAACATTTGTGAAAACATTGTTTTACTCATTTTCAATATTTCCCGAGAATTTGGTAAGATTCGGGGGTCCACTAATGCTGAACTGTGGATCCGATTTGGATAAAACAACCCCGAAACTTAGGAAATAAACCTGGGAAATATCAAAAACTCTAATATCCATATGTATAGAAATTTGAAAACCAAAATATTACAACATACGGATGGATTTGGGCTGAAAATGATCACAGCAGAATGTTTAAAATGGAAAACGGACTGTTTTTGGCCGATCGAGACAGACCAGAAATCTATCCCTGAGGAACAGAGCCGGGCGGCTCTAGGGTTGGAGCCGGCCTGCTCTATTCATCACGAACACAGTCGTACGGCTATAATGGGCAACCTAGTTTCTGGATCTTTGCAAAATGAAAGAAAAAGCATAGAAAACGCAATGCAAACAGGTTTTAGGGCCTCTCAGAGTTTATCTTGATGTTGTTTGGATGCTTTGAACGTCAAAGAACGGATTGGAAGCTTGAAATATATCCTGGGAACTCAACCGGCCAATGAACCTCAACAATCCAAACGAGCGGAAACGAATCCGAAATGGTTTCCAACCAATGAGCAAAGGTTAAGTAACTTGTGTTTAATGTTTAGGGATTGATTTTAAGCTTTACTCTTTGTGTTTTTGGGACCTTACTTTCTCGGTCTCTTTCTCTGTTTCTCTCCTTTTTTTTTCTCTGTATCTTTTTCTTTCTTTTTTTTATTGAAAAGCTTTTTTCTCTTTCTGATTTTTTACTTTTTATCCCACTCTCTCTCACTCATTTCATTCCATCAATCAGCTGTCTGAACCCTCTAAAATCCTACCCAATTTTCATCTATCAAGACAAGTTTCTCTGCTTTGCAGTGCAACTTGTTTTGACCACTAGAGCCGGCTGGCTCTGGTTCAGAAACCAGAGCCGTCCAGTTCTAGCGAGAATTGGGGTGAAATTTCGAAAGTCGGATGCGTAGACCAAACCCTGGAAATGATTCAGGAGACCTTTTCGGGGGCTTCAGATCGTGGATAGCCTGGCTTTTAGGACGTTTGAGATTCTCCGGGTAACATTCTGGTCACTTTCAAGTCCCGTTCGAGTCCGTTCGCTCCATAGGTAACTAAGTAATTCTCATCACCGAGGTCGGGAAAAACCCATGCTCACAATTTCAAAAGCATAGTAAAAGTTAGAAATAGTTCACTGTACCAATTTCAAAACAGAAAACCATCCATGTTCAGTCTACTGACCAAAAAGCCAAACAAAAGATATATCCTTCCAAACTCAAAAATGTACAATCCTCCAAAGCAAACCAAATTTCTCATTCACAATGGAGGACTATAAAAACACTTTTAGACCTATGTACTCTCAAAACCCTTATTCGTAGAAGCCCAAATACTCACATCAAATTAACTATGTCCCTTATCACCAACATCCCACCTTAAAACCTTATCAATCTCCTCAATATAAGAAAAGGAGGAATGCTACATTTTATTACTGTAATCATATAGGACATGTGATTGGTAATTGCAAATTTTGGAAAGGATATTACAAAGGGAAAACTATATGGATTTCCAAAAGGAAAAATGTTGACTCTAACCCCAAAGGACCCAATATTGTTTGGGTACCTAAGTCTACTTAATTTATTTTGTAGGTATGTCTAAAGAACAGCCTCAGAAATTCAAAGTGGTACATTGATAGTTGATTTTCTATACATATGACTGGAGATGGAAGATACTTTACTTCCACAAAAAAGTAAAAGGCGGATCTATGAAATTCAATGATAATCTAAGGATGAATCATCAAAAAGGGAAAGATTGGAAACAATCCATGCATTGATGATGTATCCTTGGTAGATGGATTGAAATACAATCTTCTCAGTGTAAGTTAACTCTGTGACAAAGATTGCAAGGTGATCTTTGATTCAAAGAAATGTGAAATTGTAGAAGCCAAAAGTGGTAAGAATCTATTTGAAGTACCTAGAGTTGGAAATATTTATCTTTTAAACTCAAGTACTCTTACCAGTGATCAGTGCTTAATTTCACAAGAAGAAGAGAGTTGGTTATGGCATCGTAGACTAGGTCATACAAGCATGCATTTGATTTCAAAATTTTCAAAGAGAGATCTTGTTAAAGGTTTACCTAAAATTTGATTTTTCATGCATGTCAAAGAGTTAAAGGAGTTGTTTCTACCTCTAGACCATTAGAGTTGTTGCATTTAGACTTGCTTGGTCCAATTCAACCAACAAGTCTAAGAGGCATGAGATATGCATTTGTCATTGTAGATGATTACTCACGTTTTACATGGACATTATTTTTGAGTCAAAAAGATGACGCTTTTGAACAATTTTCTACGTTGTGCAAAAAGCTTCAGAATTTGAAAAATGCTTCTATTGTTGCTATTATAAATGATCATGGAAAAGAATTTGAAAATCATCTTTTTGAAATTTTTTGCAATGAGCATGGTATCTTATATAATTTCTCTACTCCTAGAACTCCTCAACAAAATGGTGTTGTTCAAAGGAAAAATAGGATACTTGAAGAAATGACTAGAACCATGCTTAATGAAAATAATTTACCAAAATATTTTTGGACAGATGCAATGAACACAATATGTTATATACTAAATCGAGTTTTGATAAGACTCATTCTCAAGAAAACACCATATGAGTTATGGAATGGCAGAAAACCTAATATTGATTATTTCCATCCATTTGGTTGTAAATGTTTTATTTTCAACAACAAGGAATATCTTAATAAATTTGACTCTAAGTCAGATGAAGGTATTTTCTTACGGTATTCATTGCATAGCAAACCATATAAAGTCTTTAACAAAAGAACTCTTACCATTGATGAGTCCATACATGTTGCATTTGAAGAAGCTAACTCTCTCCCGGATAAACAATCTGAGGATACTCTTGAGATATTTGATTCACAGGTTGAAAAAAAAATGATGATAATGTCCTACAAAAAAAAACTCTGGTGATCAAGATGAAAATAATGTGCAAGAACTGCAAGTGCACGAAAACCAACATGATGATCTACCAAAAGAGTAAAAATATCACAGATATCATCCCAAAGATGACATTGTTGACAATCCTTCACAAAGAGTAATGACAAGGAGTAAACTAAAGAAGTACTTTGTGAATGTGGCATTTGTTTCTAAAATTGAATCGAAGAACTTCAAAGAAGTTGAACAGAAGAGAGCTGGATGATGGCTATGCAAGAAGAATTGGATCAATTTAAAAGAAACAATGTCTGGGAACTTGTTCCAAAACCTAACAATCATTCACTGATTGGAACTACATGGGTTTTTAGGAACAAGCTTGATGAATATGGCAATGTTGTCAGAAACAAAGATAGATTAGTTGCACAATGGTATAACCAGTAAGAAGGAATAGACTACGATGAAACATTTGCTCTGGTGGCAAGTTTGGAAGCAATCAGAATACTATGTGCATTTGCTTTTTACAAAGACTTCAAACTCTATCAAATGGATGTGAAGAGTGCATTTCTAAATGGCTATATCAATGAAGAAGTCTATGTAAAGCAACCTCCAGGATTTGAAGATTGTCACCATCCTGACTATGTCTACAAGCTTACTAAAGCTTTATATGGACTAAAACAAGCACCAAGAGCATGGTATGAAAGGTTAAGTACATTCTTGCTTGCTAAAGGTTTTACTCGTGGAAAAGTTAACACAACATTGTTTATAAAGCATGAAAAGAACCATATATTACTTGTTCAAATATATGTTGATGATATTATATTTGGTTCTACTAACAATGAGCTATGTAAGGAATTCTCAAAAGAGATGAGTACAGAATTCGAAATGTCTATGATGGGCGAATTGAATTTCTTTCTTGGACTTCAAATCAAGCAAGAAAAGAAAGGAACATTCATATGCCAATCTAAGTATACTAAAGAACTCATCAAGAAGTATGGAACGGAGAATTCTAAATCAGCAAAAACACCGATGAGTACATCAGTCTTACTAGATGAAGACAAAAAAGGTAAAAACATAGATACCAAGAAATGTCGAGGTATGAATGGTTCTGTACTCTATTTAACATCTAGTAGACCTGATATATAATTTAGTGTGTGTCTATGTGTAAGATTCCAAGCTAATCCAAAGAGTCTCACCTAAAAGCGGTAAACAGAATTCTTAAGTATCTAAATGGTACTCAAGAAACTGGGGTTTGTTATCTAAAATGTTAGAATTTTGATCTTATAGGTTACAGTGATGCTGATCATACTAGATGCAAATTGGATAGAAAAAGTACTTCAAGTACTTGTCAATTTATAGGAGAAGCACTAGTTTCATGGTCAAGCAAAAAGCAATCAACTGTAGAAAGGTCAACAACAGAAGCTAAATATATATCTATAAGCAGCTATGTGGCACAGATATTATGTATGAAGCAACATCTTGAAGATTATGGCATGAAGTATGATCATATACCAATAAGGTGTGAGAATACTAGTGCTATAAATTTAATGAAAAATCCTATTCAGCATTCAAGGATGAAGCACATAGACATCAAACATCATACACAAAAAGACATCCATTTGGAATTCGTTCTAACAGAAGATCAAATAGCAGATATTTTCACAAAACCCCTATGTGAAAATAAATTCAGTGAATTAAGAATGAAAATTGGAATGACCAATCCAATTTATTGATTCACTTGTATTAATATTTGGGCAAATTACAAAAAAAAAAAAAAAAACATCCTGTGGTTTCACTTTTTTGCAAATAAAAGAATGTGGTTTTTTTGTTAAAAAAGAAGGATTGTGTTTCAAAATATTAATAAAAAAAGGACAACTAACATTTTTCCATTAAAAATGATGATATAGCGGAGGTATTTTTGGTTATTTAACATACCAATAATTTATGCATATTATTTAAGAATTTTACATCAAGAATTGAATATTTTTCGAAGATTTTTCAATTTGTTATGATTTTTTTAAGTTATTATCATTATTTAATTTAGAAAAATATTTGCACTTTTAAAAAATTTTCAAAATTTATCATTAATGTCTATTACATTTTTTTTAACCAACTTGAAAATTTTGAGTTCAAATAAACAAGAATACCCTATGTAATGTCAAGATTTAATTTTAGTTGTCCTTTTTTTGTTAACATATAAAAACACAATCTTCCTTTTTTAACAAAAAAAAAAAAAAAAAAAAAAAAAAAAACACATTCCTTTATTTGCAAAAAAGTGAAACACAAGTTTTTTTTTTTTTTTTTGTAATTTGCCCTTAATATTTTGAGTAATGATTTTATTGGATTAAATATTATGATTAAAATTCTTCTTTATAAGTCTGGATTACGTAAATTCGATTAAGATTTTACTGTTGGCTCAGATTATGACTCAAGAAATAAATCATAAATATTTATGAAAATAATGAAAAAATTATTCATAAAATATTTGTCACATACATAATTTATGCTATTATATGCCTAAAAACATAAAATTACATAAAAGCATAAATTAAATAAAGTGACAAAAGTGAGTTAATATGAATTATAAACTAGGCTCAACAAGGCCCATAACCCATGATTTGCTCAACCAGGCCATAATATGAGTAAAGGTTAATCGGGCCAAATCCATTCTATAAACCTGTAACTCATCAAGCTTCAACTGGGCTAAATAAATAATAAGAGTCCAAGTCATATATATGCACATGGAACAAATAAAAGTTAAAAGAAGAGATCTCACACGTTCTCATCTGCTATACAAGGAAATAACATCGGCTGAAATCACAACTGAAGGTGCCAGTTTTCATCTCTCTCTCTTGCTCTCTGAAATTGAAAGGATATTGAAAAGACAGTTTGAGAAAAATCATTACCAATCTCTCTGAAAATCGTACTTGAACCCTACTTCTCTGCAAAATCTTCATAAGATCATCCTCACAAAGCCAAAATGAAGGTGGAAAGGTGCTCTACTAATGCAACTAAGAAACAGAGAATCTATCATCCTAGAACTGCGAAGGAAGAAATGAAACGAAAAAGAGAAGAGTCCATTGTTAAAGTAAACCAAACACCAAAAGAATGAAAGTTACAAATTTGAATGAAGTATATGGGAAAAGAAGAAGCACGAGAAAGTCTGTACCTGGCAATTATCATTCGGTAAATGCAACACCTATCTTACCTGTAACTTCAGTTTCATCACTAGTCAGGAGCACCATTGCCAACAAAGGTAAACTTGTCTATCCAGATGGGTTCACCAGGGAAAAAGTTAGATGTAGGAAAGTTGACTAGGACTACTTAGGTAATCTAAAGAAACCCTTTTTCTGGATTTTTATGAAACAGGGTTGGGAAGAGTTTATGTACATAGATGAGCCAATATATGAGTCCCTGGTTAATGAATTCTATGGCTCTTTAACCTACACTGGCCATATGAATTATGAAGTTACACTGAGAGGGAAAAAGTACCATGTGAATGAGTAAATCTTTGGTAAAGTCTTTGAATTGCCAACAGATGGAGTTAGAATTGAGAAATGCCCTGCCCATCAAACTTAAGGAATTACAATGCCACTGCCTTTGTTTACCAACTCTTTAACATACCCCTTGATCACTCTTTACCTTAGTCTGATTTAGACTCTGGATATCTAGATGACAAATTCAGGATCCTGCAATTACTGAACTCTACTTATTTTCAGCCTCGGAAGGCAAGCTTAGCTACCATGAATGGGTTTGATCTTTGCTTCACCTAGCACTTGATTAACCATGTTAAAATCAACTTGCCTTTTGCCCTGATAAACCACTTAGCTCATGTCAAGAACAACTCTGCTCTGCCTGATAAGGTCGGTTTTTGACCTTATCTTTTAGGCAATTTCGTGGTTTGAACGGCAATTTTTACAGTCTTTTGTGTGAATGTTTGTGTGGTTTTTGAGTATTTTGTGATTTTTATGTTTTGGATAGATTTTTATAACTTTTAGTATTTTTCATGTTTTCTAGGGTTGTTTTTGTAATTTTGGACAATATGTCGTTTTTCTGGTCCGTGGCATTGGTGCGGTTATGTTTCTTTATGCTTGTTTTGGACAGGTATTACGACCCGGACCGGAAGTTGGGCATCGGCGGCAAGGAAGAGTTTGGAGTGCTGAAAATCAAGGTGGCACGGCGTGCCACAATTAGGGCACGGCGTGCCAATCCGGCGGGCCAACAGATGCAATCCAGTGGAGTGGCACGAAAACGTGCCACTCAGATCAGCGCGGGGTGCCAGCCCCAAAACTACACAGCATGGCGTGCTACCTCCAGCAGCACGGCGTGCCACCCCCAATTCTGCACAGCACGGCGTGCCACTTCCACCAGCACGGCGTGCCGAGCTCCGGAATTCTGCTGTTGCCCTACTTTCTTCTTTTCTTTTTCGTGGTTTTAACCTAGCTGTATAAATAGGTTATTTTCTGAGTTTTAATGATCTTTTTCTAGACTTTTAGAGTGTAAAGCAGAAACTTGTAGCTAGGTTTTGGCTTGAACTATTTGTTTTCTTTGAGTTTTGAACCATCAATTGGTAGAAGTTTTACATAGAACCTTCCCCTTTTGCGACGTTCTTAGTTCCGGCTTGAGTTCGTCTATAGAGGTACACCACAAGCATCTTCACACCGTCGGAATATGGTTAATCGGACCAAAAGGGCATAAGTTTTTCTTCTTCTCTTTTGTAATTTGATTAAGTTAGTTTTTGATTCCGCAATTGATTGTGTTTGGTTGTAAACATTGAATTCGTTTCACCTTTCTTGATTAATACAATTGATTGCAAGTTAATTTTAATTTTTATTCCTCTTCTTTATGCAATTCCTTTAATGATAATCTAGTCTCATAAGATCTTAATTTATTAAGTTCATATTTATGGCATTACCTAGATTGACGCCTAGGAAACCATTAGTATTGACGACACTGTGGAACTTACGTGCCCCTATTTTCTGAGCTTTAGAATTAGACCGCCTCTAAACAAGGGAAACCGGCTAAGGACCTAAAAGATCTAGATACGCTAGGTTGAATTATCGAAAGAACATAATTAAGGGTTAATTATTGAGTTAAATTCATCTATTGTAGTTAATTGATAAAGCCATCCCCATTAGCATTCATAGGTCGGTAAACCGCCAATTGATAACCCAAATTCAAGTGCAAAGTAAGCTGGGATAGATCAACTAGGAGTAGGATAATTAGTTGTTAGTATAATCGAATCCAAAAACTAGGTTCCGCCTAGGACACGCAAGGAACCCGAGTAGTTTAATGTTTGCAGAATATTTTTCTCTGTGGGATCGATACCTGGACCAACCAGAATTATTACTTGTCAACGATAGGTACACTGCCTTAGTTGTGTGTTTCTAGGTTTAGTTTCACTACTTCGCCTAGGACCCATCAAGTTTTTGGCGCCGTTGCCGAGGAGATTTATTTTTCTGCATCATTGAGCCAAAAGTCTATTTGCTGATCTAGGCACTATTTCTGTGCATATAGTTAAATAATTTTTCTTTTCTGTGGATATTTGTTGCAATTTAGTTTTCTTTATTTTTTGTGTGTGTGTGTTTTCTAGCTTATGCGAACTTGCTCTCAACACCCCAAGCTTGTACCTTGTAACCCTGAAATTGAACGTTTGTGTAGCAGGAATCGCAGAGTACAACAAGAGCAAATTGTCCAAATGGATCATCATCAATAGGACGATGAGGAGAGACAGCTCGGGAAAGAGATGAGCAAGAGCGACTCCGGTGAGAGCGGGAGGAGTTTGATAGAAGAAGGGGTGGTGATAAAGACAACATGGTCATGACTGACCTAATGGCTCCACATCGGCCCCGGAACAGATCCTGAGTGGTTATTCCAGCCATTACTGCCAATCACTTTGAGTTGAAGTCCAGCATGATCAATTTGATCCAAAGGAACGGACTATTCAGTGGTGGAATAAGTGACAACCCTAATGATCACTTAGACCGGTTTCTCATGGTGGCCGATACAGTCCGAATTGGTGGAGTGCCCCAAGATGCGGTGCGGCTGAAGCTGTTTCCCTTTTCATAGGCGAGGGTGCAATGGAATGGTATAAGTCCTTGAGGCATGGATCAGTGACTTCATGGGATCAATTGGAAGAGCAGTTCTTAGCGTACTACTTCCCACCAACAAAAACGGTCCAGTTAAGGAACGAGATCATGGGATTCTGGTAATTTGGGACTGAGACTCTTAATGAAGCATGGCAGAGGTTTCAACGATTATTGCGGAACTGTCCCCACCATGACATGCCGCGATTTACTTAGGTAAGCATGTTTTATCATGGTTTGACACCAGCTAACCGTGCCATTATTGATTCTTCTGGAGGTGGGGACATTTTTAAGAAGACTGCTACACAAGCCGAGGAGTTGATTGCGGAGCTGGCTAGAAAGAGTACCTTGTGGCAGTCGGACACGCCAACAAGGAATGAGGTTCGGGCTGCAGATTTGGGACGCCAAGATGCAGCCATGGACCATGTGAACAAGAAGTTGGACCTGTTGATGTCCCGCATGAATTTAAATGGACCACAATACCAGCCGGTGTTGTGTGTATCATGTGGAGCGGAGCATCCCGGGCAAGAATGTGCATTGGGCGACCCATTCGCCCAACCGTCCGAAAATGTAAGTTTTGTGGGAGGAAACCAAAGGTACAATAATTCTAACTCTTACCCATAAAATTTCAATAATAATAATAATTACGGAAGAAGGTATCAACACCCGAACATGTGTTATGGTAATAACCAAAATGTGTTGAGACCTCCTTCCGGGTTCCATTACGAGCACCATGAGCAGGGGTTAGGTAAGGCCCCATTTATTCCTAATGATCAATCCTCACAGCAACCTCAATAGTCGAAGCAAGATGAGACGGTTTTGTCTTTATTAAAAGACATCTCGTCTCGGCTTGCTGATAATGAAGCATACTGTAGGGATTTGGGTAAGCAGGTGGCTCAAATGAGTAGGGAGAGGCAGGAGAGACCTCAAGGAGCACTCCCAAGTAGAACTGAACAAAACCCTAAAGGCAATCAATGGGAGACAGCTCAAGCTATAACCCTACGAAGTGGTAGGCAAGTGGAGGACCGAGTGCAAAACGCTGATATTCCATCCCAACCTACTGAGGTAAGTGAAGAGTCGGGAGAGGTAAGCAACCCCGACTTGATTTCTGAACCCGAACCTAGCACAAATGCAAAAGGGAAAATTCCTGACCCAGTGAGAGCCTATGTGCCTAAACTTCCTTATCCTCAAAGGGAGAAGAAAGATAAACTGGAGCAGAAATATTCCAAATTCCTGGAAATTTTTAAGAAGTTAGAATTTAATATGCCATTGATTAAGGCTCTCCAAGAGATGCCCTCTTATGCTAAATTCTTTAAAGAACTTCTTGCAGGGAAAAGAAAGCTAGGTAAAGACGAAGTGGTGGTTTTAACAGAGGAATGTTCGGCAATTATCACTAACAAACTTCCACCCAAGCTCAAAGATAAGGGCAGTTTTACTATCCCATACCGGATAGGGAACTTGGAGATTGCCAATGCCCTATGTGACTTAGGTGCAAGTATAAATTTGATGCCTCTGTCGTTTTTCAGGAGACTCGGACTGGGAAACCCAAAGCCAACCAATATGACCCTCCAATTGGCGGATAGATCTCTCACGAGGCCAAAGCGGGTGGTCGAGGACGTGCTAGTAAAGGTGGACAAGTTTATCTTCCCCGCGGACTTCGTGGTAATGGATATGGAGGAAGATAGCGCGGTGCCCCTTTTGCTTGGAAGGCCATTTCTTGCAACCTGTAGGACTCTGATAGATGTCCTGGAAGGTAAGATTATTCTTAGGTTGCACAACGAGGAGGTAAGTTTCAACGTCTATAACTCAATGAAATATCCATTAGATGTTGAAAGTTGTAATTTTGTAGACTCTTTTTGCCCTATTGATGCTTATGTGATAGAAAAGAGTTTCAATCAAGAGGAGTTGGAGCTCTTGTATAACTTCCAGTTGAAACTATTTCCGGGCAAACTGAGAAGTCGATGGACGGGGCCGTTTACCGTGCATAAGGTCTATCCCTCCGGGATGGTGGAAATTGAAACCCCGGAGGGAATTCAACAAGTAAACGGGCATCGGTTGAAGCCCTACGTCAGCGGAGGAATGAAGGAGGAGAAGCAAGTCTTACTCCTTCATGATGTGTAATGCTAAATCGTGGACGTAGAAGTCGAGCTATTCTAACTATAAACATAGCAATGAGGTACGTGTGCCTCCCTTGTACATTAATTTTTGTGTTAATATTTTTTTTTTTTTTTTTGTGTTTTTGTGTGTAGGAATAGGTAATCAAGCAAGTTAATCAAAAATCATGATCAAAATGTGGAAAAAAGTAAAGGTTGGCAGAATTCAGATTGGCATGCCGTGTCACAAGCAGCACGCCGTGCCAAGGTGAAATTGGAAGTAGCACGTGGCGTGCCAGGGTGGCACGCAATCGTGCCAGGCCGCTGTTCCGAAATCACGTGCAAAAGCAATTCAGCATGCCGTGCCTGACAGAGAGCACGCCGTGCCAAAGTGATGGTCTTCAAAGTGGCACGACGTGCCAATACAGCACGCCCACGTGTCGTCGTGCTGTTTCTAACGAGGGTTGTGCATAAGCAAGTGTTGGGATTTGTCACCGAAAATCACCCGATAAAAGCGGAAGAACGCAGTGATTTCCTCAAATCCAATCCCAGGAGCAATTGAAATGGAAATTGGAAAACTTCAAATTAAATAGAAAGGGATTAAATTTCTTACCAGAAAATCTCTTTCTAGAGATGGATGATGACTGCAGAATTCAAAGTAGAATTCCTCCTCGTTCACGTACACGAGCGCCTAACGAACACCGCACGTGCTAGCGTCAAAAATCACGAAGATTAGAGAGTGAGGAGGTAGGAGAGAATTCAGCCAAAAAGGGGTTACACTCATGTGTCTTGGCCGAATTCCCCTAAGGGTTTTTAACCCTAGGGCTTCCAATTCCCTTGTTGGAATTTAGGCCCAGTCTGGCTTCTGTGTATGTGTGGGCTTCCTCCTTTTAATTGAGGCCCAAACTTATTTTAATTAGTCTGATTTAAATTAATACCAAGCCCAATTTTAATTAACCCATGTGTTTAATATATTACTCCAAGTAACATATTATTTACATTTAAATTAAAATTAGTTTGACTAATTAATTTAATCCATCAAATTAAAATTAAGTCTTCACAAAACAAATTCATATGTAAACCTATACATATGAATATTTCCACCTAGGAAATAATTTCATAATTAATCCAATTAATTATGTGAAGCCAAATATTAATTTTTATTATAATGATCAATCCAATTGATCCTTATAATATAATTAATATATATACTTCTCTCTCTCTAGTGTGTACACTCCAAGTGTACCTGTGATTCTTTAAGTCGGTGTCCAGTCGCTCAATGTGTATGATCCCGTGGGCCCATTTTTATGTTGGCAGTGGGCCTTTTGGCCTGCAGACTGCAGTTGGGCTCTAGCAAACCACTACAGCCCCCAATTAAGATGGAGATGGCAGTCTAACTGTTATCATAACCCTGTAGTTTAAACTTATACGTCCCATGTCATTGATATCGGTGTCCAACAGAGAGGCATGGATTGATCACCCTCTTTTGTGTCCGGACATTAACTTGGTCCCGAATGCACTGAAGCTCACAAACCAGTTCCAACTTGTTTGGGTGTGGCCACACTCTTATCAGTCACATTCATCAAGAGGCCGGTGATATCTTCTCAGTGGGCTACTGAGTGACAAATCCCTTCTACATATCCATAGTATTACCATGCTCAGTGACATACCTGAAAGTACCCATACTTGGCACCCTGTTACAGGCCCTTTAGGCGTACCCCTAAGCATGCGACTTCACATGTAATACCATCATATGGTCAGGTCAAAGGATCCATACAAGTACTACACGGGAATCCCTTGTGATACTATACCATGTGGATTACTCGTTTAGTGGATCTATCTAGTACCATGCTTCCAGGCATGCACCCATTAACTTGGTTGACATTCCATGTCCAATGACCGGTAAGAAACCGCCATACAACCAGGTTAATGATAGTCTATTGTTCCATTCATTCCCATGACTGGAACAGACTACAGATCTATTTATGGTCATATCGTTTACCCTATCCATGGTCTTACTGCCAAGTGCATGACACTTGCCATCATGGATATAGATATGTCCATTGGATACTTCATTTAATATATTGCACAAGATAGATATAATAAATGAATTGATGCCTTTATTAATAACACAAATGAGTAAAATACATAAATCCAATAAATGTATAATACAAATACAAGGACCAATGCCTCGGGACTAGGGCATTTCCAACAGCAAGCAGCACGCCGTGCCACATTCAGCACGCCGTGCCAATTACAGGGTCTTCAAGGTGGCGCGACGTGCCAATACAGCACGCCAACTTGCCGTCGCACTGTTTCTAAAGTGAGTTGTTGGAGAGAGAATAGCACGCCGTATCAAAATTGGAGCACGCCGTGCCATATATGCAATTTTTTGAGACAGCACGACGTGCCGAGACAGCACGCCGATGTGCCCTCACGCTGTTTCCAGGTAAGTGTTTATGCTCTGCTCAGCACGCCGTGCTGATTGTTTGGCACGGCGTGCCGAGCATTTAAATTTTGAAATTCTAGGTCAAATCCGCCTGCCTATATAAACCCCTCTCCTATCTTCCCCCTTTGTAACCGCCCATCATTCTTCTTCTTCTTCTTCCACTTTCTCACTTTCTCTCACCTTCTCACTTTCTCTCTCCCTCTCCACTTTCTCTCTCTAGAACCAACTCTCCCCTTCTCCCTCTCTTCCCTTATTCTTCCTTCCTTTCTCCTCTTCTCCCTCTCACCTTCTCTTCCACTCTGATTTTGCCCTAGGATTTTCTTTTGCTTCATTTTCCTTGCAACCAGGTATGAATTCATGCTTTGTTCTCCCTTTACTCTTTTTATTGTTTGTTCTTTTTTTCACTTTGATTTTGATTGATTGACTGCTTAATAGGATGATTGTTTTGCATTCTTTTTCTTTTTAGTGGTTTTTATTTATGACAGTAGGTTTTCTTTGGATTTGGGTTCTTTTGTTTTTGATTTTTGTTTTATTTTTATGGTTGTGCAATTGTAGGATGAAGAAGAAGACCGTCGCCGATCGGAGACACGGTTCGTCACGACGGCCCATAGACCCATCACCGGAACCGGTGCCACGCGACGAATTACCTATCGAACAGCTGATGGCCCCCTTGACGAGCCTCTCAAGGAAGTATAAATGCTCCTTCCCTTTACTTTTGGATGATGAAGGTAAAAAATACAAAACCCTATTTCCTTTAGAAAGCACCCCCTTTCGAACTTTCGATTGGGAATTTTTATTTGTGCAAGATAGGTCGGAGGCGGTACGAGCTAAATTGACTAGTCTAGGGTGGTATGAGTTTGTGAAATCTAATCCACCCATCTTTAGGGAGTTGAACCTCGAACTCTACTCCACCTTAAGCTTCAAAATAAACCTTGATACGGGCCTTAGGAGCATGACATTCTGCCTCTTTGGTATTGAACGGTCTTTAGATATTGAGGGCCTTAAGGCTTGCATAGGTATTGAGGGGAATGGTTACAAATGGCCGGAGAATATGGATGCCAAGAAATTTTGGCGCATGGTAGGGCAAGGGGTATACCAACCTAGGTTTACCAAGACTTCCCAAATTCATGACCCTATCTTGCAATTAATTCATAAATTTATGTGTTTTAATTTTTCGGGAAAAACTGAGAGCAACCGAGTTAATGCATTTGAACTTTTAATCCTATGGCATGTGCATAGTGAGATTAAGGTGCATATTGGCTTCTTTGTCATGGAAGCCTTATACAACCACCACAACCGAGCTATGTCCGAACTAGGGTTAGGACATATTGTAAATTGTATTGCGTGCTTCTTTAATAGTAATACTTGTTATAGAAACCTCGATAGCATCCTTCCTAAGAAGCTTTCGAGGGGAATCTTGTCTTGCTCCCATGTTGTGACAGCTGCAGGTACTTCAAGTGCGGGAGGTTCGAGTAGGGGAAAGGCTCCTATGGATGTAGATGAGGAGGACGAGAGTGAGGAAGCTGAGGATAGCGAGGAGGATGAGGAGAATGTTTCAGTGGGCCTAGATTTTATGGGGCGGATCGAAGGATGATTAGATGGCATAATTGAACAACTGGAAGGCTTAACCGTCCATTAGGTTCTGCTTGAGCAGCGGATGAACGCGTGCCTTGATAGGCAAACAGCTCAGCTCGCCAACGTCGAGGCGTCGCCTCTCGTTTCTGTGCAGCCCAAGGGTGGCCATACCCGCCGCCTCCAGCCCCCGATATGTGAGGTAACCCTTTTCCTTTCCCACTTAGTTTGCTCTTTCTTCCATTGCACTTTTGGAAGTAAGTGCAATCTAGGTGTGGGGTGGGTAAAGGGATTTCTCCCTTTCTTTTGCTTCTTTTTACATTGCACTTTTTGATTGTTTGTTTCATGTGTTTGTTTGTGTTTTTGCATTTTTGGATGTTTTGTGTTGGTTTTTGGTTAGATTTAGGCTTTAGTTTTTAAGGCATGTGGAGTTGGTTTTGGTTTGTTTTTCGTTTGATAGTGTTTTTAGGTTGTTTATGTGTCAATTGCCATTTGAATAACATTGCTTAATCCACCCTTGAACCTAAGTCTCTGTGCTTGGATAAGTAGCAATTGGCTAGGGATACTAGGAGTTGTTTGCAAGTCATTAGCTTGTTTGTGTGTGATTTGTGATTCTTGATGGTAACCATTGGTTAGATTTGTCATTAGGGTTGCATTAGGGAATTAACCCTCTACCTCTACTTGCATGATCGAGCTAGGATTACGCCTTGGAAGATTGGTTGAGTCACAGGACCTAGCATACAACCCCTAGTACATTTGTGAGAATTTGAGCCTTTGGAACCATTTCACATCGGTTCTATTTCTTTGTGAGGGTAAAAAAAAAAAAACAATCGTGGCACACTAGATCATAGAACCCGGTGTCGTTTTGCACTTGGCATCGAGAGCTTAATATGTGGTGACCCTTAGGATTAACCCCTTGACTTAAATGAGCCTAACCTTAACTACTAATTATCCCTTAGATCACCCAAAGCCACTAAATTAACCTTTTTGACTTAAAAAACCTTCACCAAGCCAACTCTATCATCCTAACTTTTTACCATTAACTTTGATTTTCCTTTCTTACCCTCCTCTCCTAAATCAAGTAATTAGCTAAGTTGTTCATTCATTTTGGGGTCAAGCACCATTTGCATTTCAACTCTTTCACATCTAGTCCTATGGAAAAATTGTGTATAAAAAAAAAATAACAAAAACAAAAATCCAAATAGAGTCAATGTGTATGTTCGGCTTCTTTTCGTAAAATTCAGAGTTTGTAGACACATGTCTTGTTTGTCCGGTTTTCATCTTTAAACCGGTATATGTGTTCCATTTCCAGTTCATTTGTTTGAGTAAAGGATTAGGGCGATCATCTAATTGCCTTGACCCATGTCTTGTCATTTTTTTCTTTTCCCTATTAAGTTGTGTTTTGGCCGTTGGGTGTGGATAAGGCCTTCTTTTTGTCAAGTTAATTTCAAAAAAAAAAAGAGAGAGAGAGAAAAAAATATATATAGCAAAGCAAACACTCTTAGGACTAGTTTTGAGTTGAATGTTGCATGACCCGTCTTTAGTTCTTAGTCAATTTGTATATTTTACTTGATTTGTATGAGTTGTATACCTAAAATTTCCCTTTTATCAAACCTACCCCAAGCCGTAACATTACAAGCCCCAGGTTCTCTGATTTGCTCCTTGACCAATGACTTCACCGGGATTGCCATTAGTTCGCTATGTGATGTGTGCCATTGTTTGTTCTTGTGTGCTCATCCGCCTTACCTTGAACTTGAGCGTTGGAGTGACATCTTGTGAGGTGCTTTGTGGTCTTATAAACTTTGTTTGTTCCTCGCCCTTTGACTACCTAAATTTTGTTGGGTTCGGGTATTGAGTGGTTTTGAACCTGGTGTGCCTAGTGTCATTTCGAAAGTGATGCTTTACCTTCTTGAGTTTATGAATTTCGTACGGTTAAACCCTTAGTTGGATTTGCAAGTAAAAGCGAGCAAGTTTACTCCTTTGTCTTTAGTTTATTTGCTTGAGGACAAGCAAGACTTTAAGTGTGGGGTGGTTGATAAGGTCGGTTTTTGACCTTATCTTTTAGGCAATTTCGTGGTTTGAACGGAAATTTTTAGAGTCTTTTGTGTGAATGTTTGTGTGGTTTTTGAGTATTTTGTGATTTTTATGTTTTGGATAGATTTTTATAACTTTTAGTATTTTTCGTGTTTTCTAGGGTTGTTTTTGTAATTTTAGACAATATGTCGTTTTTATGGTCCGTGGCATTGGTGCGGTTATGTTTCTTTATGCTTGTTTTGGACAGGTATTATGACCTGGACCGAAAGTTGGGCATCGGCGGCAAGGAAGAGTTTGGAGTGCTGAAAATCAAGGTGGCACGGCGTGCCACAATTAGGGCACGGCGGGCCAACAGATGCAATCCAGTGGAGTGGCACGAAAACATGCCACTCAGATCAGTGCGATGTGCCAGCTCCAAAACTACACAGCACGGCATGCCACCTCCAGCAGCACGGTGTGCCACCCCCAATTCTGCACAGCACGGCGTGCCACTTCCACCAGCACGGCGTGCCGAGCTCCGAAATTCTGATGTTGCCCTACTTTCATCTTTTCTTTTTCGTGGTTTTAACCTAGCCGTATAAATAGGTTATTTTCTGAGTTTTAATGATCTTTTTCCAGACTTTTAGAGTGTAAAGCAGAAACTTGTAGCTAGGTTTTGGCTTGAACTATTTGTTTTCTTTGAGTTTTGAACCATCAATTGGTAGAAGTTTTACATAGAACCTTCCCCTTTTGCGACGTTCTTAGTTCCGGCTTAAGTTCGTCTATAGAGGTACACCCCAAGCATCTTCACACCGTCGGAATCCGGTTAATCGGACCAAAAGGGCATAAGTTTTTCTTCTTCTCTTTTGTAATTTGATTAAGTTAGTTTTTGATTCTGCAATTGATTGTGTTTGGTTGTAAACATCGAATTCGGTTCACCTTTCTTGATTAATACAATTGATTGCAAGTTAATTTCAATTTTTATTCCTCTTCTTTATGCAATTCCTTTAATGATAATCTAGTCTCATAAGATCTTAATTTATTAAGTTCATATTTATGGCATTACTTAGATTGACGCCTAGGAAACCATTAGTATTGACGACACTGTGGAACTTACGTGCCCTATTTTCTGAGCTTTAGAATTAGACCTCCTCTAAACAAGGGAAACCGGCTAAGGACCTAAAAGATCTAAATACGCTAGGTTGAATTATCGAAAGAACATAATTAAGAGTTAATTGTTGAGTTAAATTCATCTATTGTAGTTAATTGATAAAGCCATCCCTATTAGCAGTCATAGGTCGGTAAACCGCCAATTGATAACCCAAATTCAAGTGCAAAGTAAGTTGGGATAGATCAACTAGGAGTAGGATAATTAGTTGTTAGTATAATCAAATCCAAAAACTAGGTTCTGCCTAGGACACGCAAGGAACCCGAGTAGTTTAGTGTTTGCAGAAAATTTTTTTCTGTGGGATCGATACCTGGACCAACCAGAATTATTACTTATCAACGATAGGTACACTGCCTTAGTTGTGCGTTTCTAGGTTTAGTTTCACTAGTTTGCCTAGGATCCATCACTGCCCTACAGTATGATCCTCTCAAAATACTTTGACTTCTTCAAAGTATCTAAATCTGACATTGAACCAACTTTCATCAGTCACATATCAATCATAAATGAAGCTAATATCACAAGGATGCTTAAGGCCTGTGCTCATAAAACCTAGCTCCCTACCAAGCATATTTTTACAGAATCAGAATTAGCCTCCCTTGATAAATCAACCATTGACTATGACAAGAATGGTCAGACTACAAATAATGATGAAAATGAAGCTCAATCTACTCTAACTGACAGTGAAGATCAACTAAAAAACACTAATGCTGCAAAAGGAAATGAGTTGTACAAGTTGAATCAAGAAGAGATTGATCATGAAGAAAGAATGGAAGAAAGAGACAATGTAGCTCCTAAAGTGACTACTGCAAATGAACAAGAGCAGCACACCGCATAAACTGACACAGTCCTTCCACAAGATGAAATGGAGCTCTATGACTCTCTGCTTAGTTTGTACAATGAGGTAAACTTAAGCCACAATGATACTACTTCTTCAATAGCTCTTGTTCCTATTCCAAGCCGAAAAACCAAAATCACATATCAGGATCTTCTCAAATCTACAAATCCCACAATGTCCTATCATCATTCATTTCATATCCATGACTTATATAAAGAGCTGATTCAGACACCACTTATTTATCAACCTTCTTTTCCAACTATGAAATCTCTTTCACTCATCCAAAGGACTTTCCACAACTTCCTCTTTCCATCAGTCCACCCTCACCATCTTCAGAAATGCCTAGACCTAAATTAATCCAATTCTCTGCTCTGCCTATTTCACAGTCCACCCGATCATACATTTCCTCACCTCCACCAACACTTGATTACAGAAGATCATAAGTTTCACCATAGAAACTTGTTTCAAAGTCATCAGTAAGGTTTTAGATGCCTCCAAAGCTCTTATGGGCTCCAAGGCCTATACTAAAGTACCATCTTCTTTGAGAGATTTATAACTTCAGCTGCTCAGCATACAAGATAAAGTGCTTCATTTGACTGCTGGTATGGAAATGGAGCTAGTAAGGATGACTGGAACTCTTAACCATCTTTCTGAACAAATAGAGGCATTAAAGAATTAAATCTCCAGCATTCTGAAATCTGGTACATCCTCCCTTCAGCAGTAATCAGGTTTGAAGTCCAAAGCTGTTGCTATGCAGAGATGATTAAAAAGACTTGGCATTTCACATCTCTCCTCTGCATGTTTTGGGACAACAGCTTCTTTATGCTCTATCTCACCTTTATTTCAAGTATATTATATCTGGTTTGCAAGTAGTTTACTCTAGTTTAGCTTTGTGTAACTTAAATAGGGTATGAATGCTTGTGTAGTATCATTATCAATAGTACTTTTGAGACTTGGGTCCATATGCAACTCCATGCTTTATGATATGTCATGTTTGACTTCTTAATCACTGACTTTCTTTTTCATGTCTCTTCTGAACATGTGAGCATACATTATGGTTCCAACTAAATGGTTGCATTTGTTCCTCCTTTCTCTTATGATCTTTTGGTTACATTGTCTGTGAACCACTTCTGCCCTTATTTTTACTTTTTGCTCATTCCAAAATGGGAGAAAAATGTGTAGATATATCCTTGAATATGAATGTCTGATGCTGATACAAAAATCCTTGTTTTGTTCTGATCTACAGGACTCTCTAGATTATGTTTTTGCAGTCTCTGGGATATCCCTTAGATATTGACTTTATAAGCATATGTGATGAGTTGTTGACTAGTTTATTCAAAAAATCCATTTTTATCTATCCTTGATATGAGTTTGGCTATGAATATTATTACTATGTCATTTTTGGCATCTTACATGATTATTGGCTGCAAATCACTAAGGTTTGCAAAAATGAATGCATTATGCCTATTGAAATATACTAAGATGAGACTTGCTGCTACTGACAAATCTGTGTCTAATTACATACTCTGTAACTCTTATATTTTTTTGATACAACTGTTATAAGTTCTTGCTGATGTATATGTGTGTGTAATACTGGATATAAGCCATTTTGATAAGCAATTGTGTGGATGCTTACAAATATATGAACTGCACATAGTGATTGACATCGCATCATCAGCAGAGTCAAATAATACAGGAATTACTCCTATGTTATATCTTTGAGTTGCTGACATCTTATGCAGGAATAGCTATGGGGCTTGAAAATGCTTTCAGCCACTTATTGGTCATATTGATCTTATGAGCAATCTGCCTAAGTATATAAGTTTATGCACGAATTACTTATTATGCTTATGGATCAAAAGGTGCATGGGATTAAGTACTAAATGTTCATGGGCAACTATTTCAAACCCACAATACATCTGCAACCGAGACATTCAAACTGTATTTCTATTTGGGCCAAAATTATTTTAAGGCTAAAAAATCTCTAACTGCAAACAAATCCTTTATAAAAGCCTTTGACACTATAAGCCCAATATTTCTTTTAACTCAATTCACTATTTGAAATTAACAATTATATTCTTTAGTAATATTTTATAAAATTAACTTGGTTTTCTAAGAATTTTCTAATGCAGATTACGACTTCATTATTTTTATGAGAAATTAGAAATCAAGAAATTTTTCTTTTGATTCCTAAAATCCCTAAAAATAAAACAAGCACATTTTGAGGGGAAGCAAATTCAAAAGGAATCATATTCTCAGGGGGAGCCATATCGATCGATATTTTACGAATACTTGGAAATGTTCTTCACTTTGTCAACTTATGCATTCAAGGAGTATCACATATAAAGGGTTATCATCATCAAAAAGGGGGAGAATATTAAATCGTGTTTCGATGATAACAATAAATGGAATGATGACATAAAAGTTGACAAACATGCTAAACAGAAATATCATATTGATCTTAATATTATTACAATTATGTTGTAATTAATGATTAAGTAAATTATGATGAAGCTACATCATAAGAAGGTTCTATTAAGCTTGAACATGAGGAGATCAACAAGTTCATTACATATCAAATCTATCAAAAGTACAATCATTGCCTTACAAGCTAAAGAAAGCTTAAATGAAGAAATAAAGAGCTTCAAGTGGAAGATCTTTATAAAAGTGGCATGAATTGTAAATTTTTATAGCCTCCAGAGTAATACGGTAGAGGGTCATTCTGTTGACAGAACTTCATTTCACTTGCAGGCCAATTTTAAAAGCAAAGCCAACAATTTCAGGGAAGAAAGTCCATCTCGATGATCATTCCTGAATATTTTTTCATCAAATGGCTTATGGGAGCACCTAAGCAATCGGGAGTAATCAATATAAATTGCTCACATGATGTAGGATTTTCTTTTTTATTCTTTTATATACATTTGTAGGTATTACTATATAGGCTAATGTTCTGACATTGGGATATCATTTACTAATAGGTTGTTTACTTTCCAAGAATATTTACTTATGTATGAATAAAAGAGTGTTTGATTTTTAATACATAGGTGAATTCAAAATTTATATTTCTTTTTTATATATCATGTCTTTAAAATATTATTATTAGCCTTATTTTTTTTCTCTTTTTTTTTATTTTTTATTTGTGAAGTATAACCATACTTTAACTACCAATTTAACAAAAAATATGTTTTGGTTTGGATGGAAACCAATAATTTTTCGACTTGTCTTTCTCGATTATTGTGAGTTTTAAGTATAACCCATAATGATTAGAAATCTTAGTTTTATCACGTTGCTTTTGGATAACTGAAGTATAAATGAGGGGATTTGATGTATTACCAGTGTTGCTTATAAGGAAAAAATTAGTATTGTGACTACATTCACAAATATTGAGAGAATTTATATACAAAGTTGAAGTGATACTTTTTATAGTTGAGGAAAGAAGAAGAACAATATACTATAATAACAATAATAATAAGACTGAAAGCATGTATTAAATACAGCATACTATAATAACAATATACTATAATAACAATAATAATTTTATTTAAATTTATTTTCATCAATACTAAATACAGCATGCGAAATAAATTTTTCTATTATTTAATTAAGAAATTTAAATCAATATGTAATCAGTTTGTTATTTAATTTTTGCTAGTTTTTCCTTTTTGCATGTCTTTTGCCCACCTCTCTATCTACTGTGGACTCTCTCAATCTCCTGTGGTTTTGCAATATAACCTTTTGAATTTGCCTCTTTCTCTGCATTTTCTATTTCTCTCTATGTTCGCAATCAACCATTTCAATTTAGTTTCTTGCGCCTTTTAATGTTTACATTACATGTCCCTGCCTAGCTTTTATTTCTCTTGTGATGCTTTCGTCGTTGACATGCTTTTTTTTTTCCTGCTTCCTTCCCAATTGTAGAGAACACCAATGAGAATTCCTGCTGTTATTTAATTTTTGTTAATTTGCGTTATGGTTGCATTTCAAATTCAAAATTAGGGGATGATGAGTTGAAGTTGAAAAGGGATTCAGAGTGGTACTTTTTTTCAGTGTGTTCGATAAAAAGTATGGCAATGGATCTAAGACAAATGGGTAACTAAATTTTGTTGGCTTCGTCTGAGTTTCCTGATTCCTTTGGTCCTTTTTTTTTTTTTTTTTTGTTGTTGGAGGTGTTAACGTGTGATGCCATTGCATTGAATAAATGGCAGTAAAAAAGTTCTTTAAAGAAGTATTCAATTGCGGGAAGCAAAGTTAACATATGAAGGTATCATCATGTCTTTTCTTCCCTACATTCGACATCAAAGGTACAATTTATTAGCGACCGATATCTTGGCCTTGAGTTGAACATTGTGTAGACGGTGGCAACCTTAAAGTCTTAGAATCTCTTATTTTGCCAATTTCTTTGAATGGATAAAATGCTCGTTTTCTTAGAATCTTTTATTTGGCCACTGTGAAATCACTTCTTATCTTTGAATTCATGTTGTTGGAATCTTTATAGGCATTGTGGTTATGAATTACATTGCAATTTTCTCTTTAGATTAAAAAGTCCCTGATTTATTGGTTTACTGATGCAGCGGAAGAATTCAAAATTGATGATACAAATTGAAAGGGGTTGTTGATTCTAAGAATACCCAAACCCTAACAACTACTAAAGTCTGTTGATCGCGCACGATACCGGAAATTAGTCTTCTACTAATTGAATTTCGCAAAATTCACAAAAGCAGGGTAAAGGAATAAACCCGAAAAATTTTATTGAATAATGAAAACTGCTTACAATTGAGAAATAAAACCTATTTATAGGCAAACTATCCTAATGTAATAAAACGCCTAAACAATAAAAACTTCTAAATAGTCTAAACTTCCTAATTAAAAAAAATACTAAATAAATTAAAATACAAACAAAATAGGAATCCTTATCAATTTAGGATCCTTACAATAAAATCTATTCCTAATCCAAATTATAAAATAATTACAATTAAAATAAAAATATAATCCAAAATATATCTTTAATTTCTTTCCATAACAAGTAGTTGTTTCCAAATTGAATTGGAGATCCTTTTTATTATTTGTGGCCCGCATCATTCTCCTCATCTTAGAAAAAACTCGTCCTCGAGTTTTCTTGTTAATAAACCAAGCTTTAATTTTATTAAATGAATCCACATTCAAAATATGGTTGACCCCAATAAAATCGATATCACCATTCCAATAAAAATTCTCATATTCATCTTCAAATAAATCATAAATTGGTTGTAAAATTTCTTCAACACCAACAATCTTGTCACAAGATACATAATTTACTACTTCAACATAAGCATAATCTTCATCATATATTGGGGGTAATAAGAAATCAAAGAGTTTACCTTCACAAAGTTTTGATTCTTGAGAGAAAATTACTTCATTCTCTCTCTCATAGAACTCATCAAGCTTCTCATCACTAAAATGAATCTTTCTTTGCATTTTTCTCTACCCAAGAGCAAACCAAGCTCTGATACCAACTGATGCAGAGGAAGAATTCAAAATTGATGATACAAATTGAAAGGGGTTGTTGATTCTAAGAATACACAAACCCTAACAATTACTAAAGTCCGTTAATCGCGTACGATGCTGGAAATTAGTCTTCTACTAATTGAATTTCGCAAAATTCACAAAAGCAGGGTAAAGGAATAAACCCAAAAAATTTTATTGAATAATGAAAACTGCTTACAATTGAGAAATAAAAGCCTATTTATAGGCAAACTATCCTAATGTAATAAAACGCCTAAACAATAAAAACTTCTAAATAGTCTAAACTTCCTAATTAAAAAAAAATACTAAATAAATTAAAATACAAACAAAATAGGAATCCTTATCAATTTAGGATCCTTACAATAAAATATATTCCTAATCCAAATTATAAAATAATTACAATTAAAATAAAGATATAATCCAAAATATATCTTTAATTTCTTTCCACAACAAGTAGTTGTTTCCAAATTGAATTGGAGATCCTTTTTATTATTTGTGGCCCGCATCATTTACTGTGCATAGAGACAGTAATATATCAACATACCTTTATTGTTTGTTGAATTCTTTTATTTTTTTAACAAAAGCAAATTTTTTTATTAAACCCAAACTTCTTTTTCTACTCATTTAAATCAAACTCAAAGCCACAAAAAATATGTAAAAAAAAGTAAAGAATAGACTCAAACAAACTCAATCTTTAAATCATTAGATAATTTTTTGGCCAAAATTTTTATTGGCATAATATTGATTCAGTTTACATAAACTTTCTCCTTAAACTGCTGGATAATTAAATGCAGAAGCTGATGTAGAGACTAAGCTATCGATTACAATCACTACACTATAAGAAAATGGGTTTATAACGATAATTTTTTATGACGCAAGTAAAATGTGTTGCCATTTTTATAAATTTACCAACACATTTTTAATTGTGTCATGTTTCATTATCACTTAATGACCTTTTTTTTTTTTTTTTTTTTTTTTTTTTTGCATTTTATTGGTATTTTTAAAAATTTGATGATACTTTTGTAGAAAGCATCGGCAATTTACCAACACATTGCCACCTTTTATTATCACTTAAAAACCTTTTTTTTTTTTTTTTTGGGTATTTTTAATAATTTGATGACACTTATGGAAAAAGCATCATCAATTTTTTTTTTGGCAAATAACATTCTGAGGCCCCTGAACTTTTATGGAATTTACAATTGGTCGCGTGATCAATTTTTTGAACACATTGGATACATAATCTTTTTGTTTAATAGTATTAGCCCCAAACTCGACATTTTTTTCTTTTGTAGGCTACAGTATCTGTTCACTAACATGTGACACAATTTTTGAGAAAAATAGAAGACTCTAGAATTGATTGGAGAGATCAGAATTATACTTCTTATACAGTTCTATGATAGCTATGAATATAAATTATACTTCAGATTTAATCTCACGTGTCTGCGAAAATTGTATCACATACCAGTGAATGGATACTATAGCTCACGGGAGAAAAAAGTGTCGAGTTTGGGGCTAATACTATTAAAACAAACAGATCACGTACCCAAGTATTCAAAAAAATTGATCAGGGGACTAATTGTAAATTCCATAAAAGTTCAGGGGCCTCAGAATGTGTTTTGCTTTTTTGTTTTTTTTTTTTTTTTTTTAAGTTAAAGACAATTTAGATTTTGCATCAATAAAAAGTGCCTCAACATTTTTTTCACTCTAAGACTCTTTAATTTCTCCATAATTATAAATTCGGCGATAATTTTTTTTATTTGTGTCGATTTTCATTACTGACGTTTTCACTTTTTTTGTTGGAATTTGTAAAAAAAAAAAACCTTAACAACATTTTTGAAAATAAGCTTCCGCATATATTTTAGTCAAAGACGGTTTAAATTGTGTTTCGGTCAAAATTGTTTCAAAATTTTTAATTAACTGCACTTTATTAAAAATATATTTTTATAATTTGATTTGACTTATGTTGACATTTATTCTATTTGATCAAATTCTATTTTGGAAGTTCAAGCACAACAATTACGCCACTCCAAAACTAGCTAATAATAATAATAATAATAATAATAATAATAATAATAATGCAGAATGATTTGTAAATGAGATTAATGAAGTGTAACCAAAATTCTTATACACTTTTGGATAAAATGCTAAAATTAAGGTTCTACAATTGGAGACAACTCTTAACAAAAGGGTAATTACTGAAATTCCGGGATACTAAGGGCTTGTTCAATTTTGGAGAATTTGGGTTGTTTTCCGGAAAAAAAATCTCTTAAAAAATTAGGAATAGAGTTTGTTGTTTGGATAGGATTAATTTACAAATTGGAAAGTGGAAAACAACTAGCCCCATTTTCCAAATTTATTGAAGAAGTATGAAAACAAGTTTTTGTGTTTTCCAAATGGGAAAAACATGGAGCAAGATTTTTATTTTTTTATTTTTATGTCAACGTAATCATCAGCATTTGATTCATTTCGTCATTTGGCTTTTGGACCAATTACTTATTTTAGATAGTATTTCTTACATAATTAATTCTAGTCATTTCATACTTTAAATTTTAGATATGAAATATATTTTTAATTTTATTATTTCATCATTTTTATTAATATACTTATCGTCCTATTGACATTAAATTTATTAAATTATGAAAATAAATTTTTGAAAAATATTTTCATTTAATGCAAATGATACTTTTGATGGGTAGTATAAAATACACAATCTTCTTGAAAATGCATTTGGGATTATAGCTGATAATGATCATTCAAATGTAATTAATGAGGCTCCGACTATGGGCTCACCTGTAAATGTGCATCCTCCAGCTGATCTAAGGGATGTTAGAGTCCGATTTTAATAGCTAACACAAGATTGTGACCAAGAGCTATATCTAGGATGTATGAAATTTTGAAGATTATCGTTTATATTGAGATTATACCATATTAAGTGTTTGAGATTATTGGCTGATGCATTTCTAAGCAACAATCGTACCATCATCATATTATGAAGCAAAGAAAACTATCAAGGAATTAAGTTTGGGATACGAAAAATTGGATGCTTATCCAAAAGATTGTACATTCTATTGAAAAGAAAAATAATGAGGAAAAATGCAGGTGTATGTTTGTCATTAAGATGGGTTGTTAACAATGATAATGATGGTGATTCAATGAAAGAGGAGAACGACAAACCAAAGAAAAAAAACCAACTAAATTCTTGTGTTACTTTCCTCTATTACCAAGACTAAAAATGCTGAATATGTGTTTAAGAGCGACTTCTTTCATGAGGTGGCATGTCGATGTTAGGAATAAATATGGTAATTTGAGGCAACCAGCAGATGCATTAGCTTGGAAGGAGTTCGGTAAACGATACCCAAAATTTGCATCAGATCCTCATAGTGTACAACTTGGCTTAGCTAGCAATGGGTTTAATCATTTTAGAAATATAAGTACTACATACATTAGTTGGCCAGTTGTTTTGGTTCCTTACAACTTGGAACCATGGGCTTGGATGAAGCAATCATCATTGATATTGTCATAGTTATCCCAGGAGAAAAGGGACTAAGAAATGATATTGATGTTTTCTTGCAACCTTGAATTGAGGAATTGAAGCAATTATGGGATGGTGTGGATGCATCCGATGCTTATATTAAGGAGAATTTCAAATTATGAGCTTCACTTATGTGAATAATTACCGATTTTCCTACATATATGAATATGTTAGGTAGGAGCACTAAGGGGCATGTAGCTTGTCCATCATGTGGGGAACCGACTCCTTCACAATGGTTAAATAATGGAGGGAAATTTTGTTATATGGGTCACAGAAGGTGGTTAAGGCATGACAATCATTTTAGATATGAAAAGGATCAATTTGATATCACTATTGAGTTACAGTCAGCTCCATTGCCACCTCTGATATTGAAGTACTAAGGTAGTTGTGTGGTATTAACTTTACTTATGGAAAAATAACAAAATCAAATAAAAAAAAAATAGAGAACAAAATTCGAGTATCCAACAATATAGTGTTGATACCTGTCGTGATGAAAATGATGAAATTTAGGAGGCTTCAACACATTGTTTATGGAAGAAAAGAAGTATATATTTTTTTTTGTCTTTCATATTGGAATTTTAATTTGCCACGTCATGATCAGATGTCATGCATATTGAGAAAAATATTTTCGATAATTTGATTAGCACATTTTTTTTAACATTAATGGCAAGAGCAAAGACAACTAAAAAGCAAGACTTGATTTAGTTGATATGGGAATTAGACATGATCTCCATCCCATTAAACATAATAATGTCATTTGTTTGCCACAAGCATGTTATACAATGTCTTCAACAGAGAAGGTGTTGTTCTTATCTATGTTGAAAAATATGAAGGTTCCTCCTGGTTACGCTTCAAATATTTCAAAATGTGTAAACATGAAAGAGCATAAGCTTATAAATCCCAAAAGTCATGATGGCTATGTTTTGATGCAAGATATTCTTCCTATTGATTTAAGATCTTGTTGACCTCGTCAAGTAGTTGCTGTTGTTTTTGAGCTATGTTCATTTTTAAGGCATTATGTTGTAAAACCCTTGATTTAGACGAACTTGATTAGCTAGAGTCAAAGGTGGATGAAATTTGTCGATTGGAAAAGATTTTTCTTCAAGAATTATTTTACTGCTATAGTTCACTTGACCATACATTTATTTGCAGAAGCTAGAATTAGAGTTCGTGCACTACAAATGGATGTTTCCAATTGAGAGGTTAAATATTTTATTTTTGTGTTTTAGGGTATGTTTTTATTTCATTCTTTTTTTATGTTGTTGATATTCTTTTTTATTTATGAACTATGATTTTGGAAGCGATTTAGTTCGATTTAAATCAAATGTTTGAAATAAAGCTCATCTAGAAGGTTATATAGCATATGAATGTTTGATTTTTTTGTTCATGATATCTTGAAGGAGTTGCAACTACTTTCAATCGTCCACAAAGAAATTTTGAACACATAAATAGTAATGAAAAGTATATGTTTTCAATTGGAGGATGGATTTTTAAGTAAAGTAGATAATGCAGTTCTTGATAACATGTCAGTGAAACAAGTCCATCGTTATGTGTTGCTTCATTATAACCAAATTTTTCCATTTGATAGGTAAGTTATTTATTTTTTGTTAAGTTATTATGGAGCAAAATTCTTGATATATATATATATATATAAAAAATTTGGGTTGATCAATGAAAAGCATATCGTTTGAATCAATCTAACCAATGTATTGAGCAAAAGTGGCTTTTAGATAGATTTCTAGAGTGGCTCTTAAATCAGATGAGTTAGTTATGGATATACTAATAATTTTTATACTAGGTAAAGATGAATTTTATTCAGAAAACATCAATAATTTATGTATGTGTATTTTTTTATATATATATTTTAGGTAACAAAGATGAAGGTAAGTATTACTTCGGAAGAAATAATATCTATTGCTAAAAGACCAAATAATATCATTAGACGATTTAGCGCGTTCATAATTAATAGCTTTAGATTCCACACTAAAAAAAGTGAAAGATGTAGAAAAACTCAAAATAATGGAGTAGTTGTGGAGGTGGATGGAGTTCCTTTCTATGGAGTTCTTAATGACATAATCAAGTTAGATTATTTTAAAAAATTTAAAATTGTGATGTTTAGATGCAATTGGTTTGATGTTAGTTCAAGGGTGTGAAAAAAGATGAAAGTTTGCACTTTGGTTAACTTTACTAGGATAATTCATAAGGGTGAACTATTGTAAGATGATCCTATTGTTTTCTCTTTACAAGCAAAATATGTATTTTTGGTACAAGATCCAAAGCAAAAAGAATGGTTTCAAGTGATTCACACTAAGCCAAGAGACTTATATGATTTGTGGACTTACACACAACTTGAGGATGACGATACATACACTCAATGCATGCCTCATAATGTTGCAGCAGTTGATGTCAATGAGCCCATCAATTTGGTCAAGGAGGACATGACTACATAAATTTCTTGGAAAATGCTGCAAGTATATTCATTGAAAGGTTTTGTATTTACACTTAGTAGATAAAAGTGTTGATGTTTCTGTTTTGCTATATTTTAGGTTATTTTATGTGTTGTCAAATGCGAACTGTTAGGTATGGGGGTTGATTCTCATTGAGTGAAAGGTTTTAATAGAGTTAAATGGATTAACTTCAAATTGGATTAACTTAAAATTGTTTTGTTGTTGAGGTAAATTGACACATATCGTAGTTGGAGCTCCAACAAAGGTATAAGTCTCTTCTCAATATATAGTATCAGATTAATGATTACATATACTAATTAATGCTTAGTGGTTTTAGTAGTGTCATATTGGTTTCAACATTCAATGTCAACTGCCTTTTGATCTCAATTTGATATGTCCTACTATTGACTGAACTAGGCTAGGTGATAGTGAGGAATCACGTTAATGCATTTTTTTTTTAATTTTTTTCTTAGTCTTAGATATGCTTATATATTTTAAGAAATTTTGTTACTTAGTTGTGAGGCAACATACTGCTTATGATTTACTTCCAAATAGATTCTTATGTTTTAGTTTGTCCTTGTCATTGCTTCTCATATTTGTGTTTGCGATGCAGATATGTTATGAGCATTTTTTTCTTTTCTTTTCTATCTTTTTTATTCGTTGGGTTGAGTTATTTTCTCATTATATATGGAATTTTTGCCATGTATGCTTGTGCTATTTCCTCATTCTATGTTCTAATTCCTTTCCCAAGGTAAGTACTTTGAATTGTGTGTAAGATAGGTACAACTTTCTACTTTCATCCTTAAGAGTGAATCAGTTGTTTGAGAAACCTCAACACATATTTGCTAATATTTTTGGTTAATGCTATGTGTTGGGCTGAGTTATTTTCTCATTATATATGGAATTTTTGCCATGTATACTTGTGCTATTTCCTCATGCTATGTTCTAATTCCTTTCCCAAGGTAAGTACTTTGAATTGTGTGTAAGATAGGTACAACTTTCTACTTTCATGCTTAAGAGTGAATCAGTTTTTTTTCTGTAAAACAAACAATATTTAACTATTGCTAATATTTGTTATCCACCCATTCAGACATATAAACTTTTGAAGCAAAAGAGCATCAAGATGCAATGAGGTTCCAAGCACTGAAATGAAATTTAGACATGTTTTTGTAGTAAGAATTGTTAAAACATTAAGATTGTAAAATTTTATGTCTTAAACTTTATATACATATATATTGCCATTCTACTATTTTCAAGTTACAATAACTTTCTTAAATTCTAGTAATACTATATTAGTTCGTTATGCTCTAGATAGAATGATGTAATGCACATTAAGTTTGAGAAAAGGTTTAAATTTATTTTACATTTTATAATCTACCAGTTATAATAATAATAATAATAATAATAGTAAAAGAAGACACAATACAAATTTTTTTGTCCCTGTTGTTATGACATTTAATATATAATGTCGTTGAAAAAGGGACATATTGATAATCAAACATCGTAACTTTTTGGAACGCTTTTTTGTCAAAACGTCACCATAATAAGTGCACAATGATATTTATGCGTCACAAATATAGGGACGCTTTTGCCAAAAAAAAAAAAATGTTGTTAATCTTGTGACATTAAATTTTGAATGTAGCAAAGTGGAGATGCTTTATAAAATTATATGTTATGAAGTTGGACACTTTTCAACTTTAATATCACGGTATTTGAAACGATACAAATATTTTCTGTGGTTGAATAACTATGAATCTAAAATTATGTGTCATAAATTTTATGACGCTTTAAGAATTTGAGCGTTGTCAATTTTGAGATGCTTAAGTTAAAAGTGTCGTCCACTTATTCTTAACAACACAACGTTAATGCGTCATAGGATATATCGAGGCACCACTTTTAGCAATGCAAATGTTAAAAGCATTGATAATTACTTAAGGACACAAAAAGTGTCGTTAAACAATAATTTTTAGTGTCGTTATAGATCCTTTTTCTTGTAGTGCTAATATCTTTGCTTCTTCCACCTTCTTTTTTGTTTCCAAAAAAATACTATAAAATTCCGGGAAAGGGTATCTCTCTAGCATGAGGTAATGAATTCATTTCATATCCACATTGTCATCCAACATTCTCTTGTTAAATTCTTTGATTTGCCCATTCGGTTCTTCAATCATCTTTAGATTTTCAACTTTTTCCATTATGTCAATATATAATTGTTTCAAGATGTTTGGTGTGGACGAAACTTTTCGTCACAGGTATGAAAGTTGATTCTTCTTATGAGTTTTGGAGAAGCCATTGCAAATTTAATGAAATTTCAAGAATAAAATGAAAATTATGCAATTGTCATAGTTAATTTATATGAAAAAATAAAAATTGGTATCTAGTCTTTTAAACTTCATGATTAAATATTAATCAATAAACCAAATTAAAAAAAATTCATGAATTTCTTGAATTTACATTCAATAGGATTAGTATATGTTGAATCCAAAACTGATCTATTTAGTAATTACATAAGCGAATTCTATAATTATATCGAACTTATACTTATTGATTTGACAGGTCTAATTGTATACGTGAAATGAGTTTATATTTTTTTATTATTATTACTTATAACTTATCAAGTGAATAGTGTGGCAGAGTAGTTGAGTGATAGATGTTTTGCTTATGAAAGGACGGATTAGGTGTGGGGGCATGTGATCCTATAGTTTTTAATTTTTTGACCTTATATAACAATGTTAATTCTATCATTCCAGTAACCAAAAAACCAAAAATTCCAATCGTTTCATTAAATTTTACCCTAAAACTCTATGTTAATTTCAATATTGGCGTAATTCACTAATTAATTGACAGTCAATTCTAACCATGGTTATTATATCTCTTTCCATTGTTTATTCATTTTCCTTTATTAGAGCGATAAGAGTAGAAGAAGTGTACTCATACATGTAATATATTTCCTCATTTTTGTTCTAACTTAATTTTACTTTATTTTCAAACCCGTTAGTAATTATGATGGATTATCAACACATCATATGTTGAAAGGAAAAATTTGAACAAAAACAAAAACAATATAAGTTGTTAGCCACAATTGAAAAAAAAAATAACAAATAATATAAACCAAACCAAACCAATTTATATATCCCATATTGCAACCCGTAATAAACTTGATCACGCTACAATCTAATAGTTTAAACAATGGATTTCATGATCGTAGCGATATTTTTTTACTCCTTGTTCTCTCAAATACTAAGTGTATTTTATATTCTTATATTGTCTTACTTTTTGAGTTTTAATTGAGTTATTTTTATTCTATCTAAGGGGGTATTTTACTTCAGTTGTGCTATTTTATGTATTAGGATCTTAAAGAGATAAAAAGAGCTAAAAGTGCATGAGAAAAGAGCGAAATCAGATTGGATCAATCCAAGAGAAGTTGAAAGGCGTGACTATGCCTCATGGGATGCTGATTTTGAAGATTTGGAGCAGAATTTGTTATTTAGGCTAGCTTTATTGGTGGGCCTAAAAGGAGCTGCGGGTTTTACCTAAAAGAAGGAGTCAAAGACTTTTTTATTACTGTCTTTCCCTTATTTTTGTACCATTCCTATTCCTAATAGGATTGGTTAACTTGTTTTCTTTTTGGGATAATTAGATTGTATTTTATTTTATCCTTTTTAGTTTAGTTGGGGGATATTATTATTATTAGTCTTCTGTATTTACGTTTTTTAGGGGATTTAGTTAGATTTTTAATTCACTCTCTTTCTCTTGGATTTGGGGAATAATCTTGGAAGACGTAAAGAAGTGGAAGCCATGATTGAGAGGCTAGGGTTTGGAGTGTTTCATTCTATCTACATCAACGATTTGTACAATTCACCATCGATCATCTTAACTCTCTAGTTTCTTTTGAACTTCCTCTTTATTATGTTTTCTTTAATTTTCTTGGTTGCAATTAGTTTAGTATGAACGAATTCCACCATAGCCTTAGCTATGGTGGATTTTAGCATATATTTGATGTAATTACGAATTCCACCTGTGAGCACGGGTTTTCCCGACCTCAGTGATGAGAAATCTTTATTACCTTCGGTCATAGAAAAGAGCAGAATATTACCCGAAACGTCTCGAATTCTCCGAAAACGAAATTATCCGCAATCCGAAACTACCGTAAAGCGGGTTCTCCGAGTGATTTTCAGGCGCGTCAGTAAAAAAAAAAAAAAAAAAAAAAAAAGTGGGCCCCGGTTCAACCAGAACCGGCCGGCTCTGGTTCACAAACCAGAGCCGGCCGACTCTAGTGGGCGGGCATAGGTGCCATACTTTGTCCCAATTCTGTGAAAATTGATGAAAAAACGACAAAAACAATTAATTGCCGTATTTAATTGGGGAAATTATTTTGTCTGAGAGAATTGAACAATAATAGGAAGGAGAATCGAAAAAGGGGGGAGAAAAGAAATTAGAAAAAAAAAAAAGAAAGAGAAAAAAAAAAAAAAAAAGAGAAACACAGAGAAGGAGAGATAGAGAGAAAACAAAAAAAAAAAAAAAAAGAGAAAGAAATCCTTTTAATTGTTTGGAAATTAAATTTCTAGAGACACAATCATTCACTCTAGTATTTACTCATCGGTTCACAACGATTCTCGGTTCCATTTCGGATTCGTTCGGATAAACTTTCGGATTTTCGGGATATTCGAGGATTCGAGTTACGTTCTTGATTTTCAAACCGTTCTTATGCATCTAATATACTGGAACAACACCAAGGTAAACTCTGAGAGGCCTTAAACTTGTGTTTATCGCATTTTTCGTGTGATTTTTCTCTGTTTCTGAAAATCCGGAAAATTGGCTACCCGAATAGAGCCGTACGGCTCTGTTCTTCAATAACAGAGCCGGCCGGCTCTGGTTCAATTAGAACAGAGCCGGCCGGCTCTAACCTAGAGCCGTACGGCTCTGCTTTTCAGGGACAGCTCCCCGATCTGTCCCAACATGCCGAAAATAGCACGTTTTCCATTTATACGCGTTCTGATTTGACATATTTCGGCTCGTAAATATTCGTACGTCATTTTAACACCGGTTTTCGAATTTTTGTACATACGAATATTAATATTTTCAAGTTTCCCGGGATTTATTTTTCAAGCTTCGGGGTTGTTACATCCGAATCGGATCGATCGTCCAGCGTTAGCGGACCCCCGAACTCTATAAGTGCCTAGAAAATATTAAAAACAAATAAAATGACATTTTAATAAATGTTTTTGGTGTGTTTATTGCGTTTTGGACCCTAGATAGACGTTGAATTTAGGAACCCACACGAACGGATCCATGGATTCCGGGACAACAAACCCACGAAAATCAAAATTTGCATGTAACCAAGCCAATTGTTTTCCAAAAATTGATTTTCCAGCATAAAACCACAGGGCGTTTCAAACCGTTTTCCAGGTCTAACCGGTCCAACCGGTCGGGTCGACCCGGTTATCCCCTAAATGCATGCCCCTATTTCCTAAAATTCCCAATTCTGTCCTGATTTGAGTCCTATTTGTGTGTGCAATATAAATAGTGCTAACCCTCTGTTTTGCAGCCTTTTATTTTTATTTTGGATGTATTTAATAGATTTATCCGTGTATTTTAGGCGGTTGTAAAGTGAATATTTATTTTTATTCGATCGGGTTGTAATAATTTAATTATTTTATTCGATCGGGTTGTAATAATTTAATTATTTACTGCTTTATGTTGTTTTATTTGTGTGCGCGCCGTGTGTTTAACTTAATGCAATAAAAATCAACTCTAGAAACGTAAAATACCATCAAAGAATATCTGCCAAATTTATTTTGATTAGACATGAAATAAGGGACTTGTCCGAACCTTGAATCTCTGGATTAGGTACAGCAGTCTATACTCGGTAGGGAGCTGTACCGGAATTTCCCGGATGAGCTGATCCGGGTGGCAACTCTGTCACTGATCTCAGGATTTAAGTTTCGAGATCTTTCAAGTAATAAAATGGGAAAATGTTTTCTACAAAAGGAATTCCGAAACGAATGAATGGATTTTTCTAAGTAAGATAAACAAAATCTGATTTTCCCCAAATCTCACCATGAAAAAAGAAAACACATTTTAAAAAGCCGAAAATTCTTCTTGTCGGACCCCTGCGTCCATCCGAGAAAGGTCATCCGCTCATAGTGGCGACTCTGCTGGGGATTTTTATAAAAGTTTTCTTAAAACTTAAAAGAATTTGACAAGCCCTGAAAAATGTCTAATCAAAATAGGGTGGATGATTCTTACATGGTATTTTATGTTTGCATTTTAGTTAGACATCCTTGCATTAGGTTGAGTATCCAATATTTAGCCCGGTGAATTGTTGAAGTGTCGCCTATGTTCCTCCTGGTCTTAGGGGCATGGATACGAAACACCACTCATAGCCTCGTACGAACCCCTTCGATCGGACCCTTGAGTGGGGAGAAGTGAGGAGTATATTTTGCTATGGGGACCTTGATGTTATCCCGGCTTGGACCGAACTCATTTAGGCAACCTTAGTTGGATTCCCTTAGGATACCAAAATAAAATGTGTGAATAAAATAAATTACGCCTTCATCATCCCCGGTTGGTGATCGAAGAGAACCCCTCCTAGGACTCGGTTAGAATTTTATCGACTTGACCACGTTTGGAGGAATAAGGTTGGAGGAATACGATCTGCGTGCTAATTGCTACGTGTCTTTTTTTTTACCCTCCATAACATGTCATCATCCACATTTTTTAAGAGCATAACATACCACATCCAAAGCATTTGTGTGATTCTAACTCACATCTATTGTACAGCCATTTTCATCTTTCGTGTGTAAATACATTAATCACCCGTGTGACATAAAACTAATCACATCTTTTGTAGCCATGCATCTTTTTTATTGTATGAAGAATTAATTAATCAATCCACATGCATCACTCGAGTGTCATAAGCACTAACCGTCTTATTCTGCAGCCATGGGAGACGCATGTCATGCATAAAGCATTTGCACGGACCTTGAATGACCCCATACGGGCCATATACATTGCACCACCTATCGAGTAGGAAATCATTTTAGGCGCTCCATGAGTGCCGACAAAATTCATCATCGCGTTTTAAGTGCTCCACGAGTACAAACAAATTTCATTGCATTTCATTTTAGGCGCTCCATGAGTGCCGACAAAATTTATCACATCTCATTAAATCATTTTTGGTGCTCTCCGAGTACCAACAAAATCCATCACATTTCATTAAATCACTTTCGATGCTCCACGAGTGTCGACAAAATTCATCACATTTCATTAAATCACTTTTAGGTGCTCCACGAGTGCCGACAAAATTCCATCGCATTTCATTAAATCACCTTTCGATGCTCCACGAGTGTCGTCAAAATTCATCACATTTCATTAAATCACTTTCGATGCTCCACGAGTACCGACAAAATCCATCACTTCATCAAATCATTTTAGGTACTCCATGAGTGCCGAAAATTTCATTTCACGCATCAAAACGTTTAGGTGCTCCCTGAGCGCAGGAACTCTGCCCGTTCACTAAGAACGCATTCACTCCACATTGCGGAACGGAAATCGAGATGCTCCCCGAGTATCGAAATTCCACTTGCAAATTAAGCATGAGTTCATTTCACATCATCAAAAACCCAAAGTGTCCCCCGGACACCAAAACCTCGACCAAGCGCCATGCGCGTGTTGATCTCGCATCATAAAAATCCGAGGCACTCCACGAGTGCCGAAGCTTTGTCCATTCACTAAGGGCATTCACATCATTTCACAAAACCCGAGGTACTCCCCGAGCACCAAAGGTCTCATTCACGCATCTAACACTTAGATCGCAATTCATACATGCAAAAATAAGAATTCATGCATACTTCACCCCCGAAGGATTGGTTGTTCAAGGTTCGTGTTACAAACATATTTCATGCAACACCTGCACATCATTCATCTAACACATCATGCATACATGCATATCCCTTAGAGTTTATAACTCTTTAGGTGATCATTTCTTTTTACTGACCTTTGTCCAAATCACTTTGAAGTTTGGCTCCGATCCGAACGAAGACTTGTGAGAATAGAACGCAGTGAACCGTCGTCTAGTGAGTCTGAGGAGCTTGTTCAGTTTGGGGAGGTTGAAGCATCATCTGATTTAAGTGCTGAGTTCCCACTGGAATTTGAACAGTTGCAACAGAGGTTTCAAGATATGGCGATCACACCCGAAGCTGCTGCTGCCATGATGGCCACCACTGCTATTCGAGAATTCATGAGTTCTGATGAGTTCAAGGACCTTATCAAAAATCAAGTGCAGAATGCTTTGAATGAGTCGCCTAATCAAAGGCCGGAAAGGCATGCTCGAGAAGAAAGTAGTGGAGGGAGACTGAATGATGGGCAGTCGGATGCTGAAGAGGGTCGAAGGGATAATACTGAGCGACCTGTGGAGTCTACCTTAGAGAGAAAGATGAAGGAAATGGAGGAGACCATAGCGGAGCTGCGTGCCAGTTCTAAGGTTCAATCCGCCAAGCTTATTGACCCGTCCACGCTCATAGCCGGAGGGGTTGAAATGTTACCAGTAGACTTCCAAATGCCTAGGATTGCATCATATGTCGGGAAAAGTCCACCCACGGCCCACTTGAATCAGTATGTGCGGATTATGACTATGGCTGGGCTCACCATGAATCAATTAGTGGGACTGTTCCCCACTACCTTGGAGGGAGGAGCCATCAAATGGTATAATAAACAACCCGAGAGTGTGCAAGGCAACTGGAATGCACTGTCCGACGCCTTCATCAAGTACTTCAGTTTCAACGCACAGCTGGAAGTCAAATTGCAGGATTTAGAGGCGGTAAGGCAGAAGCCGAATGAGATCTTTTCTGAATATTATCAAAGGTGGATGGATAAGATGATCCTTCTTCACCCGAAGCCCTTGAAAGATGAGCTGATTGTCAAGCTGATTGATGGTAGCTTGGAAGTTTATCGGAATGTAATGAAATATCACAAGTTTCAGTCCTTGATAGAAGTACATGAGTTGGCTCGCAAGGTTGAAAAGTATGAGATTGACCCGGCCTACAACAGTTCTGGAGGAGGGTATCGAAGCCGGACGTATTCTTCGGGGTATAAAAATAATAGCAATCCTGCAACTTCTTCATCAACGAGCACTAAGCCGAGTCAGTCACCTGCACCTGTTAAGCAAGTAGAGGTAGCAACAGTTGCACAAGGGTCCAATCAACAGGTAGCTGGAAAGGGGATCTCTCCTTGGGAGGAGTCTTTGGGGTGGATTTTTCTGAAGTGTAGAAATCTGGGCTTTCTTCAAAGCCTGAAGCCGTACACACCTCCGGCCGAGGCGGACAAGAATGACTTTTGCTCCTATCATGTGAGTAAGGGGCATCGAACCAATGAATGCCATTCTTTGAAAAAGGCGATCCAACAGTTGATTGACGAAAGGAAGATAGAAGCTCCACGGTCTAAGCCCAATGTGCAAAGTAATCCACTGCCCCAATTTGAAAGGAGAGTGAACATGGTGCAATCAGGATTATCTCCTAACTTTGTCTTAACCCAGATTGCAAGAGCGAATCCCGCAATTCAAGTGGTAGTGGGTGAAGATGTTGAGTCATTTGTGGAGGAGAGCAAACCTGTGAATTTGGATGATGTAGAATTGGATGATGATGCGGACGAATTTGAATTGATGAGTAGGCTCAAGCCTGTGAACCAGACGACACCTGTCTATCCTGTCTGCACTAAGGATGGGATGTATATAAGGAAGGAAGATGCTCCAGTGAATAATGTCACAAGAAGTGGAAGGGTATATCAACCCGAGTCACAACGGTTGGGAGAGCCGAGTAAGAGGGCAGAAGCACCGGTTCAGGATTATCTGCCCATCAAAGTGAATGAGAAAGAAGACTTGGTAGTGGAGCAACTCAAGAAAATGCCTGCACGTGCTTTTGTGTGGCATCTGCTCATGGAGTCCCAAAGGCACCGGGCTGCAGTGGTGAAAAAGCTTATGGAGATGGATGCCAATCCATTGATGTCTCTTGAGGAAGTATGTATGGTGATTGGGAATGCAAAGAATCAGCAATCTGATAACCCCAGGGGGATCATTTTCACCAAGGATGACTTACCACCGGAAGGGACTAACCACAATCGTGCCTTGTATCTCAAGGTGGAAATGATGGATAGAACCCTGCCTTGTGTGATGGTTGATGATGGATCATCATTGAATATTTGCCCTCTGAAAGTTTTACCTAGTCTTCATCTGTCCGAAGAAGCATTATCACGGTCAAATACAGTGATACGAGCCTACGACGATTCAAAGCGTACCGTAATTGGTACTTTTGAGGCAGAGGTGTCAGTGGGAGAAGTTAAGTCAACCGTGCTGTTCACTGTCATTGATATTCCTGTGACTTTCTCCTTGCTTCTAGGGAGACCTTGGTTTCATGCTTTGGGAGGTGTGCCATCAACCTTACACCAAAAGGTGAAGATTCCGATGGGGGGAAAGATTGTAACACTTGAGGCAGATGAATCTTCTATGGTGGCTGCTCTGAACTCATCTGAACAACCTTTGATCGGCTTTCAAGTGGCAGTTGTCTCGGAGCATAAGGAGAAAGACTTGACATTTTCTCCATGGATCCATAAGTATTTTCAGAAACAGAACTTCATCCCAGGAAAGGGACTTGGGGTCAATCAACAAGGGGTCACAAAGTTTGATGTTACCATAGGCCAATCACACTGAAAGGGTCTTGGTTATGAAGGCGCCAAAGAGAAGGAGATCCCGGAAACAAAGAAAGTCCATCTTTTGGACGTTTTTGTTTGAGCAAGTGGTGGGCCATACGGTGGTAACCCAGAGCCAATAGTTATTGATGGGGAAACAGTCCCCGGATTTGAGATTTTTGCTGATGTTGTCGACTTCTCAAAATATGGGATTGCTTCAGTGCAAGAAATGCTTAAGTTTGAAACGGTGCAAGTGATCAATCCTCCTCCGATGAGCCAAGTTGAAGTGGTGGCTCCCATCACTTTAGAAAAGGAACCACAAGAAGATACGGACCCCCTGGTGAATGCCATTACTAAAGCATTTGCTGACTTACTGAAGAAAGGATTGAAGGAGAGCCCTGTGGGGAAGAAGACCATTTTGGGACAGGCAGAGTTAGTGGAAAAAGCTGTCACTGAACTCACCAAGATGATGGACAAAGGGAAAGCGAAAGTGGAAGAAGATGCCTTATCTGAAGCACAGAAAGAGACTCTTGAAGCTGATTTGAGTGACTTGTTCGAAGAAGAGCCTGCCGACCCGGAAGAACCTGCTGCAGAAGACCCTCCGCATGTGGAGGAAGAAAATGATTTCTTTGTAAACTTGTCATATGTACCTGATGTGAACAATTCCGCTTTTAAGGTGATGAATGAAATAAAGTCTAACTTTGCTTATTTGTATGATGTTTTCCCTAATGGCTTTGTGCATACATGCAATCATTCATTCAATGTGTTCAGCATTCATGACACTGCATTACATGAAATTAATTTGGGTACAAGTGAAAATCCTAAAATGGTATCTATCTCTAACGAACTCAATCCTGAAGAAGAGAGAGAATTGTCAAAAATACTTAAAAAGCATGTGGGAGCGTTTGCCTGGTCTTACGATGATATGCCGGGGGTTGACAGAGAAAAGCAGAACACAGAATTCCGATTGATCCCAAGTTCAGCGCAGTAAAGCAGAAGCTCAGATGTCTGCGTCCAGAATGGGCTGAGAAAGTCAAGGAAGAGGTAGCAAAGCAGATCAAGGCCAACTTCCTGGAGGTGGTGGATTACCCTGAATGGTTAGCCAACATAGTCCCAGTTGCCAAGAAGGACGGAAGAGTCAGAGTTTGTGTGGATTATCGGGATTTGAATAAGGCCTCTCCAAAGGATGATTTCCCACTTCCTCACATTGATGTCCTGGTTGACAGTGCAGCAAGGGCAGTTATGTACTCATTCATGGATGGTTTCTCGGGGTATAATCAGATCTTAATGAATGTCATCGATAAGGTCAAGACAGCCTTCATCACTGAGTGGGGGGTGTATTGCTACAGAGTGATGCCGTTTGGGTTGAAGAACGCTGGGGCAACCTATCAACGGGTAGTCACAGCATTACTACATGACATGATCCACAAAGAGGTCGAAGTGTATGTTGATGATATGCTGGTGAAATCTATGACTCGGGAGGAACACCCTGCTATTCTGGATAGATTTATGACCAGGATTGAGAAGTACAACTTGCGACTTAACCCAAAGAAATGTGTATTCGGAGTTGCATCGGGCAAGCTACTGGGGCACATTGTCAGTCAGAAAGGCATTGAGATGGACCCGGACAAGATTAAAGCTATTCGAGACATGCCAGCGCCGAAAACAGAGAAAGAAGTCAGATCTTTCCTAGGGTCACTTCAGTACGTCAGCAGGTTCATTGCCAGATTGACCACGGTCTGTGAGCCCATTTTCAAGCTTCTTCGGAAAGAACAACCCGTCGTGTGGAATGACCAATGTCAGGTTGTATTTAATAGGATCAAAGAATACTTGATCAATCCACCAGTGGTAAAACCTCCAACTCTGGGAAAACCTTTGACTCTGTATTTAGCCATTGAAGAAACCTCCGTAGGGGCGATGTTGGTTCAAGAACAAGATGACAAAAGGGAGCATGCTATCTACTACCTCAGTAAGAAGCTACTGAATTACGAAACTCGGTACACTGTGGTGGAAAAGACTTGCACTGCTATGGTCTGGCTTACGAAGAAATTGAGACACTATTTCCAATCCTACAAAATACAAGCTGTGGCAAAAGTTGATCCAATGAAATATCTCTGCTCTGCCCCATCCTTGACAGGGAAATTGTCCCGGTGGTTACTTTTGTTATCAGAGTTCGACATCGAGTATGTGACGAAAAAGGTGATCAAAGGAAGAGCAGTGGCTGAGTTCCTGGCCAATCAGCCACTTGAATCTGATTATGTGGAGAACCTGGAATTTCCGGATGAACAGTTGGCCTTGGTGGAGGTGGAAGTCAGGAAATGGATTATGCATTTTGATGGAGCTGTAAACAAGAGGGGAGCAGGCCTCGGAGTAATCATTGTAACTCCTGAGGGAGAGATAATTCCTTTGTCAAAACGGCTAGAATTCCCAGTAACTAACAACGGCGCAGAATATGAAGCTTGTTTGTTTGGCATTGATGCTCTCGCCGCACTAGGGTCAAACGATGTGACCATCATTGGAGATTCACTGTTGGTAATCCGTCAAGCCACCGGGGAATGGGAAATCAAAGAAGAATCACTTCGCCCATACTTGGAGACTTTGTGGGAAATGATGAAAGTATTCGGGCATATCGAATTCAAGCATGTAGCCAGAGATGATAATCAAATGGAAGATTCATTAGCTACTTTGTCATCCATGTAGGAAGGACCTCAGAAAGCACCGATGCAGCCTTTGATCCTGGAAACAGCTAGAACACCATTTCATCGTTCCAGCGAGGTCCTGGCTTTAGTCGTAGATGATAAGCCCTGGTACCAAGATATAGCCAACTTTCTGCAAAATAGCCAATATCCTGAAGGAGCAGATGCATCAGATAAGACCACTTTAAGAAAGTTAGCAACTCAGTTCAGATGGTTTGACGGACAACTTTTCAGAAGAACTGCGGATGGATTGTTATTGAAGTGTCTGACGAAAGCAGAAGCCAAGAAGGTTATGCAAGAAATGCATTCAGGGATTTGCGGCCCGCATATGAATGGATTAGCTCTGGTAAAGAAGATCATGAGACAAGGGTACTTCTGGCTTACCATGCAAACAGACTGTGCAGAAGAAGTGAAAAAGTGCCACGAGTGCCAGATTTACGGGGACATCAACCATCTCCCACCTACGGAATTGCAGAATCTCATGACTCCCTGGCCGTTTGCAGTATGGGGCATAGACATAATTGGTGAAATTCGACCTCCAGCATCGAATGGGCACAAGTTCATTGTGGTGGCAGTGGATTATTTCTCCAAGTGGGTTGAGGCTGAATCTTATGTCACGGTCACGGCTAAGAACATGGCTAAGTTTGTAAAGAAGCACATCTTCGCGAGATATGGTGTACCACATCACGTGGTAACTGATAACGGAGTGCAATTCCAAGGAGCCACAGCTGAACTCTTCGAAGAATACAATGTGGAACATCGTAAGTCTTCACCTTATAGGCCACAAGCCAATGGAGCAGTGGAGGCAGCAAACAAGTCCATCAAGAAGATCTTGTCCAAGACCACTTCAACCTACCGAGATTGGGCAGATAGATTACCTTATGCTCTGTGGGGGTACAGAACCAGTGTTAGAACGCCGACTGGAGAAACACCTTATTCGCTGGTTTATGGGATGGAAGCAGTCATTCCTATTGAAGTGGAGTTGAAGTCACTAAGGACGGTTTTGGAGGCCCAATTGCCTGAGACGGAATGGGTAAAGGCGAGATTTGAGCAGCTGGCTATGGTCGCTGAAAGGCGTCTCAAGGCTTTGGATCATCTACAGATGTACCACCAAAGAATGGCTAGGGCCTATAATCGACGGGTTCGTCATCAGAAACTGCCTCTGAAAGCGGGAGATCTAGTATTGAAACAGATGAGACCGACCAATATGGACGCGAGGGGCAAATTTAAACCCAACTGGGAAGGGCCGTATGTGGTTAAGAAGATACTCTCCAAAGGTGCAGTGAAGATTATGGATATGGATGGCAACGAGTTTACCAACCGATTAATCAAGATCACCTCAAACGCTACCATGTGTAAAAAAAAAAAAAAAAAAAAAAGAGCCTGTTAAGTCGAAAACCCGTAAGGGCGATTTAAACAAAAATTAAGGCAACGAGAGTTAGCTTATTGACCAGAAAACCTGTATTGGATGGTTGATAACAGGAATGAATTCGTTAGATATGTACTAATTTTAAAATTTTCAATTGATACGATAATTAAATTTCATTAATGAAGTGCGTTTTGCTCAACATATTGCATGAATGTTTGGAGTATGTTACATGATTCATTTGTCGAAACATCCAGATAAACAAAGACATTTAGATGCCCAAAGTGTGCAATTGCGAACATCTTCAAAAAAAAAAAAAAAAAAAAAAATGAAGACATCAAATAAGAAGAGCAGGGTGCTCCATCTAGCTCTCATCCTGCCCCTCATCTTCCTCCCCCTCCTCGGACTCACTCTGATGCGTAACCCTGTAGGAGTCAAAGTCCGCCTGTAGACGAGCCATCCCAGCCCGTAGCCTGGCTATCTCGGCCCTCGCCCTGTCCACCTCTTGGCTCGCAGCCCGGGCCTGAGCCACGGAAGAAGCGACCTCCCTGGCCTGCTCTCGGAACATCTCAACTCTGGACTACAGTCGACAGCATAAATTAACATTCATACATACATACATATGCATTCATGTATTGCATAACTTATGATGCAGGGAACACGGGATGCTTACCGCCCAAACGCCGTTCTCCCGGACTAAGAAGTCTCCTAGACCCTTGTGCCGGAATTCAAAAAAAATGGAAAAAAGGGGAAAATTGAAGAAAAAAAAAACCAGATCTTTGATGATGCGCGTGGATGGACTTAAAGTTATGGGTACTGGATCGTTCCTCCCAATTCCGCAACATCCAAAGGAAAAAATGACCAAACCGTATTTATTCTTGATCGAAGGGGCAAAAGTTTTTGTTTCCAAAATTATCGATCAAAGAATAAATACGCAACTTGACGCAATTCCAACCACACGCTCCACCATACGGAGAAAAGTTAAAAAATCATCACGGGCACACTCCACCATACGGAGAAGACAGTATCATTTGGTCGCTCCACCATACGGAGAAAGGTTAAAAAATCATCACGGGCACACTCCACCATACGGAGAAGACAGTATCATTTGGTCGCTCCACCATACGGAGAAGACAGTATCATTTGGTCGCTCCACCATACGGAGAAAAGTTAAAAAATCATCACGGGCACACTCCACCATGCGGAGAAGACAGTATCATTTGGTCGCTCCACCATACGGAGAAAAGTTAAAAATCATCACGGGCACACTCCACCATACGGAGAAGACAGTATCATTTGGTCGCTCCACCATACGGAGAAAAGTTAAAAATCATCACGGGCACACTCCACCATACGGAGAAGACAATATCATTTGGTCGCTCCACCATACGGGGAAAAGTTAAAAATCATCGGGCACACTCCACCATACGGAGAAGACAGTATCACGGGCACATTCCACCACAGCGAGTCGATACCACGGGCACACTCCACCACAGCGAGTCGATTACTCTGTACCCTCTGCGAGGGGCATCAGGTGCATTTTTCTCTCCTTTACTCACCGCGCTCTCAATCGCGAGACCAAAAACTCAAATCGGACGTAAGTTACCGATCTAGTCGATTTTGATCTCGCGAGGGGTAGCCTATGAGCACGGGTTTTCCCGACCTCAGTGATGAGAAATCTTTATTACCGTCGGTCATAGAAAAGAGCAGAATATTACCCGAAACGTCTCGAATTCTCCGAAAACGAAATTATCCGCAATCCGAAACTACCGTAAAGCGGGTTCTCCGAGTGATTTTCAGGCGCGTCAGTAAAAAAAAAAAAAAAAAAAAGTGGGCCCCGGTTCAACCAGAACCGGCCGGCTCTGGTTCACAAACCAGAGCCGGCCGGCTCTAGATTGAGCCGGCCGGCTCTAGTGCAAACTAGAGCCGACCGACTCTAGTGGGCGGGCATGGGTGCCATACTTTGTCCCAATTCTGTGAAAATTGATGAAAAAACGACAAAAACAATTAATTGTCGCATTTAATTGGGGAAATTATTTTGTCTGAGAGAATTGAACAATAATAGGAAGGAGAATTGAAAAAGGGGGGAGAAAAGAAATTAGAAAAAAAAAGAAAGAAAGGGAAAAAAAAAAGAGAAACACAGAGAAGGAGAGATAGAGAGAAAACAAAAAAAAAAAAGAGAAAGAAATCCTTTTAATTGTTTGGAAATTAAATTTCTAGAGACACAATCATTCACTCTAGTATTTACTCATCGGTTCACAACGATTCTCGGTTCCATTTCGGATTCGTTCGGATAAATTTTCGGATTTTCGGGATATTCGAGGATTCGAGTTACGTTCTTGATTTTCAAATCGTTCTTGTGCATCTAATATACTGGAACAACACCAAGGTAAACTCTGAGAGGCCTTAAGCTTGTGTTTATCGCATTTTTCGTGTGATTTTTCTCTGTTTCTAAAAATCCGGAAAATTGGCTACCCGAATAGAGCCGTACGGCTCTGTTCTTCAAGAACAGAGCTGGCCGGCTCTGGTTCAATTACAACAGAGCCGGCCGGCTCTAACCTAGAGCCGTACGGCTCTGCTTTTCAGGGACAACTCCCCGATCTGTCCCGACATGCCGAAAATAGCCCGTTTTCCATTTATACGCGTTCTGATTTGACATATTTCGGCTCGTAAATATTCGTACGTCATTTTAACACCGGTTTTCGAATTTTTGTACATACGAATATTAATATTTTCAAGTTTCTCGGGATTTATTTTTCAAGCTTCGGGGTTGTTACATCCGAATCGGATCGATCGTCCAGCGTTAGCGGACCCCCGTGTTGGGATTTTTCACCGGAAATCACCCGATAAAAGCGGAAGAACGCGGTGATTTCCTCAAATCCGGTCCCAGGAGCAATTGAAGTGGAAATTGAAAAAACTTAAAATCAAATAGAAAGGGATTAAATTTCTTACCAGAAAAATCTCTTTCCGAGATGGATGATGACTGCAGAATTCAAAATAGAATTCCTCCACTCTCACGTACACGAACGCTTGGCGAATGTAACCCGTGCTAGCGTCGGAAAAACAAAACAATGGAGAGGAGGAGCTAGGGAAATTTCGGCTAGGTGTGCAAAATTAGAGGTGGCCGAAATTTCTAAATACCTAGGGTTGGCCGAATTCCTCAAGTGAATTCGGGCCCATCTTGGCTCCTGTCTATTCTGTGAGGGCTTCCATGTTTTAATTTAGGCCCAGTCTAATTTTAATTACTTTGGTTTAAATTAATTTCAAGCCCAATTTTAATATATCCATGTATTTAATATATTACTCCAATTAATATATTATTTACATCTAAATTAAAATTGGTTTGACAATTAATTTAATCCATTAAATTAAAATTAAATCTACACAAAATAAAATCATATGTAAACCCATACATATGAATATTTCCACCTAGGAAATAATATCATAATTAATCCAATTAATTATGAAGAGCCAATTGAATATATTAATTTTATTATCATGACCAATCCAATTGATCTTTATAATATAATTAATATATACACACTTCTCCCTCCATTATGTATACTCCAAGTATACATGTGATTCCTTAAGTCTGCATTCTATCGTTCTATGTGTACGATCCTATGGGCCCATCTTTATGTTGGCAGCGGGCCTTTGGCCTGCAGACTGCAGTTGGGCTCTAGCAAGCCACTGCAGCCCCCAATTAAGATGGAGATGGCAGTCTAACTGATATCATAACCCTGTAGTTTAAACTTGTACATCCCATGTCATTGATATCGGTATCCAACACAGAGGCATGGATTGATCACCCTCTTTTGTGTTCGGACATTAACTTGATCCCGAATGTACTGATTCTCACAAACAAGTTCCAACTTGTTTGGGTGTGGCCACACTCTTATCAGTCACATTCATCAAGTGGCCGGTGATATCTTCTCAGTTGGTTACTGAGTGACAAATCCCTTCTGCATATCCATAGTATTACCATGTTCAGTGACATACCCCAAAGCACCCATACTTGGCACCCTATTACAGGCCCTTTAGGCGTACCCCTAAGTATGCGACTTCACATGCAACACCATCATATGGTCAGGTCAAAGGATCCATACAAGTATTACACGAGAATCCATTATGATACCATACCATGTGGATTACTCGTTTAGTGGATCTATCCAGTACCATGATCCCAGGCATGTACCCATTAACTTGGTTGACATTCCATGTCCAATGACCGGTAAGACACCACCATACAACCAGGCTAATGATAGTCTGTTGTTCCATTCATTCCCATGACTGGAACAGACTACGGATCTATTTATGGTCATATCGTTAACCCTATCCATGGTCTTACTGCTAAGTGCATGACACTAGTCGTCATGGATATAGATATGTCCATTGGATACTTCATTTACTATACTGCACAAGATAAATATAATAAACGAATTGATGCCTTTATTAATGACACAAATGAGTACAACACATAAATCCAATAAATGTATAGTACAAATATAAGGACCAATGCCTCGGGACTAGGGCATTTCCAACAATCTCCCACTTGCACTAGTTCCAACTAGGCATGGGCCTAATCCCTATAGATCTAGTATGACCCTCGTGCTTGGGCTGGGCCAGCGCCTTGGTCAATGGATCTGCGACATTATCCTCGGTGTCCACTCTGTGCAATGCAATGTCCCCTCTCTCCGCAATTTCTCGTATGAGGTGAAACTTTCTGAGCACGTGCTTTGTGTTCTTGTGTGACCGGGGCTCCTTAGCTTGTGCGACAGCCCCATTGTTGTCACAGAAGATATCGACTGGGTCCTGGATAGTTGGCACTACTCCCAACTCAGTGATAAACTTCTTCATCCACACAGCTTCCTTAGCTGCATCACACGCAGCGATGTACTCAGCTTCTGTTGTAGAGTCCGCTATGGTTGGTTGCTTTGAGCTCCTCCAGCTTACAGCACCACCATTCAACAAGAATACATACCCTAACTGCGATTGGTACTCATCTTGGTCTGTCTGGAAGCTTGCATCAGTATACCCAGTAACTGATAGCACTTCCTGACCACCATACACCAAGAAGCTATCCTTAGTCCGGTTAAGGTACTTAAGGATTGCCTTGACAGCTTTCCAGTGATCCTCCCCGGGATCCTGCTAGTATCGGCTCGTCATACTCAGTGCAAAGGCAACATCAGGTCTCGTACACAACATAGAGTACATAATTGATCCAATAGCCGAGGCATATGGAACCAATTTCATGTTCTCTCTATCCTCCCTTGTTTTAGGACAGTTCTTCTTACTAAGTTTCAGCCCATGCCCCATTGGCAAGAAACCTTTCTTGGCCCGGTCCATGCTGAATCTTTTCAGAACTTTGTTAATGTACGAAGCCTGACTTAGGCCCAGAAGCCGATTTGATCTATCCCTATAGATCCTGATCCCTAGGATCATCTCAGCTTCGCCTAAGTCCTTCATTGCGAAGCACTTACTCAGCCACTGCTTTACCCCTTGCAGTGTAGGTATGTCGCTTCCAATGAGTAGGATGTCGTCTACATAAAGTACCAAAAATGTGACAATGCTCCCACTAGTCCTCTTATACACACAAGGCTCATCCAGATTCTGTATGAAGCCATATTCCTTTATAGCCTCATTGAATCTTAGATTCCAACTACGGGATGCTTACTTCAGTCCATAAATGGACCTTTGAAGTTTGCATACCCTTCCCGGATACTTAGGATCGACAAAACCCTCAGGTTGTGTCATGTACACATCCTCGAGTAGCTTCCCATTGAGGAAAGCGGTTTTGACATCCATCTGCCATGCCTCATAGTCATACCATGCAGCTATGGCCAGCAGTATCCTGATGGATTTGAGCATGGCTACTGGTGAGAAAGTTTCATCATAGTCTATCCCGTGGACTTGTCTGAAACCTTTTGCAACCAGACGCCCCTTGAAGGTATTATCAGCTTTTAGCTTATAGCACCACTTGCAACCTATTACCTTAGCACCTGGAGGTGGATCAACCAAGTTCCAAACTTGGTTATCGTACATAGATTGCATTTCTGCCTCCATGGCTTTACGCCAATTTGCAGACTGTGGGCTAGCCATAGCCTCTTGGTAGGTTTTAGGTTCTTCTTCATCTCAGATGAGAAGAGTTTGATCATCGGTGATGAGGAAACCATACCTCTCCGGTTCCCGACGATCCCTACCAGACCTTCTAGGTTCTTGTGCGGCCTGGGTCGGTGCCTCCACTTGTGGAAGCTCCACCTGGGCCTCCGAGCTATCCTCTTCAGGAGCTTGTGGACCTTGAACTTCCCTGAGTTCAACGTTGCTCCCACTATCTTTCTTGGAAAGGAACTCCTTTTCCAGAAAGACCCCCTTCCTTGCCACGAACACCTTGTTCTCGGCGGGGTTGTAGAAGTAATACCCTTTGGTTTCCCTAGGGTAGCCCACAAACAGGCATTTATCGGTTTTGGGCTCCAGCTTGCCACTAGTCAATTTCTTGACATGTGCTTCGCATCCCCAAATCCTTAGGAAAGACACATTGGGCTCCTTACCCGTCCATATCTGATATGGGGTCTTTTCCACTGCCTTAGTCGGAGTATTGTTTAAGATGAGAGCTGCTGTCTCGAGGGCGTGTCCCCAGAAGCTAATTGGGAGAGATGCTTGACTCATCATTGAGCGGACCATGTCCAACAAGGTCCTATTCCTTCGTTCGGACACCCCATTCCATTGTGGTGTTCCAGGAGGAGTGAGCTGTGGAACTATTCCATGCTCTCTCAAGTATGAGTCAAACTCTAGGCTCATGTACTCACCGCCTCGGTCCGACCGAAGGGCTTTGATATTCCTGCCTAGCTGGTTCTGTACCTTGTTCCTAAATTCCTTGAACCTATCAAGGGTCTCGGACTTGTGTTTCATCAAATAGACATAGCCACATCTGCTGAAATCATCCATGAACGTGACAAAGTACAGATGCCCACCTCTGGTTGCTGCGCTCATAGGTCCACATACATCTGAATGTATTAGGTCCAACAAGCCAGTGGCCCTTTCAGCCCTTTTGCTAAAAGGCGCCTTTGTCATCTTGCCTCTTAAACATGATTCGCATGTATCAATTGACTCCAAGTCAAATGACCCTAGGACTCCAGCTTTGTGAAGCCTAGCTATGCGCTTCTCGTTTATATGGCCAAGACGACAATGCCATAGGTAGACTGGATTAAGTTCGTTAGGCTTAACCCTTTTCGTGTTTATGTTATAGATGTGATTGGTTTCATTTAAGTCCAGGACATACAGGCCATTATTTAATAGAGCATCTCCATAAAATAACCCCTCTCTGGATATAGAAATTCGACCATTTATAATAGAAAATTCAAATCCAGAAATATCCAACATTGATATAGAGATAATATTCCTGCACATAGCAGGTACAAAGTAACAATGTTCTAAAATTAAAACCAATCCGCTGGGCATCATCAGGTGGTATTCACCGATCTCTATGGCAGCAACCCTTGCTCCATTCCCGACCCACAAGTCCACCTCTCCCGACCCCAGCAACCTTCTGTTCTTAAGTCCCTGCACATTGCAACAAATGTGAGAACCACATCCAGTATCCAATACCCAGGATGTTGAAACAGTAAGGTTAATATCTATAACATAAATACCTGAAAAGGACGCACCTTGGCCCCTTCTCTGCTCTCCCATCAGTTTGGGACATGATCTCTTCCAATGGCCCGCCTGTCTGCACCCGAAACAGACGTCCTCAGGACCTGCCTTCTGCTGGCCCTTGGGTTGGGCCTTGGCCTTCTTGGCTTTGGCCTTCTTGGCCTTAGCCTTGGCCTTTTCCTTGGCCTTACCCTTAGCAAGAGGAGCGTTCCCCTTGTTAACCAGCAGCACCGGCGGAGTCTTCTTGATCGACTGCTCAGTAAGCTTGAGCATCCCATGCAGCTCACTGACAGTGCGGTTCATCCCTTGCATATTGTAGTTAAGGATGAACTGATCATAAGAATCCGGCAAGGACGCAAGGATTGTGTCCACCGCCAACTCTTGAGAGATAGGCGATCCGAGACGGGCCAAAGTATCCAAATAGCCCTTCATCTTGAGCACGTGTGCACTCACAGATGTCCCAGCCCCCATCTTACAAGAGTGGAATGCCTTATTGGTCAGGTACCTTTCCTGACGAGCTTGCTCTTGAAACATCTCGTTAATAGTTGTTATCATAGCATAGGCTTGATGGTCCATAAACTGTTTTTGCAGTTCGGGGACCATGCACGCCAACATAAGGCATGTCACATCCCGGTTGTCCTTGACGTGCGCCTCGTATTCCGCCAGCTGTGCAGCCGTCGGATTACGTCCCTGTGGCGCAGCTGGCACAGGCCTTTCCAGCACATACTCTTTCGACTCTTGTCTTAGAACTATCCTCAAGTTCCTAGACCAGTCTAGAAAGTTAGGACCGGAAAGCTTGTCCTTTTCAAGAATTGATCGCAGTGATAAGGTATTTGTGTTTGCCATTTGGGTGTTTCTACACAGAAAAACATATAGAGTGTTAATAAAGGGCTTTACTTTGTTGTTCCCATATAAAATTAATAATGAATCAAGTTATTAATTTAACCGAGTTGTTGGGCTCATGGGCCGAGATCCATATTTCATTAAGATATAGCCAAACGAGGGTTTGGTACAACTATACCTCAATTATTTAGGTAGGAACGCCGTCCAATCCCAACCTAGGGACTCTCGGTTTGATGGGCTTGTTGGCACTTAGCCATCTGTGCTTAGGGCCAGGAGAATCCTACTACCCATGCTAAGTCAAAAGCTCCATCCAAGTGTTAGAGTATCCCATACTCTAACCCAATACAAAGTGACAATACTCCAGTGCATCCTGCGAGGGCATGGTCTACAACTGGCCTATTCCCACTTCGATTCGGTTTTGAATGAGGGAAGCACTTTTAAGCGACTTAGTAATTTCCGTTTGGTTATTAGATTCAATTATAACGGCTTACATACATAAAGCGGGTGAATGAGCTATTTGTGACATACATTCATACATGCAAATGAATATAAAATGATTAAATAAAATTAAAATGGACTGCTATGGGCCTATATTACATCCTAATATTATTCTAGTAAACCTATACTAGAAACATATATTAGGCGGGCCTCCATCTTCTCCTTCTGGGCTTGCACCTCCATTTGGGCTCACCACTCCATGGGCTTCTTCTTTTACAAATTTTATAGTATTTAATTTAAATAAAATAAAATTATATTAAAAGAAAACGACACGCAGGCCGTATTTACCCAAAAGAAAAAAAATACAACCCAACTCGTAAAAGGCCCAATAGCATCCAATCATACATTCATTCAACCATTCATATGCATCCAATACATACAATTCAAAAGCATGTCAAAATGCATGATTTAAGCCCATTTAAATTATGTCAAAGCCATTATTAGGAAATCGCCAATTCTGGCCCACGATGGTTCTAACCCTTAACGGGCTTTGGGCCTCCAGCCCAGGCAGTCCAACTGCTCCCACTGGAATTGGGAAACCACGGGTCCAATTTAGCCGTCCGAGTAATTGTGCCAAAATTACCCAAACCAATTTCCATTAACCATATTAATTTCCAAAACTAATATCACATGAACGAAATAAAATTCATCCAAGAAACCATGCGCATTTAAATTACATAAATTTAAACACACGAATTTTAAAACCAATTAAAATTTCAAAACTGGGCCCCGGACCCAAAATACCCGCAAAATCCAAAACACAGGGCTCGGTCCGCTGCAGCCGCCTAGTGGCTGCCCGCTGCTGCCGCCTGCAGTGGCACTACCGCTGTGCAGTGGCCGCCCAGCGGCCACTGCCCAGCAGCAGGCAGCGGCCGCCGGCGGCGATTCCGCCGCCGGCAGCCCCGCCCTCGGGAGGCCGATTTTTTTTTTTTTTTTTTTTTTTTTTTAATAAATCCAAAATTAAAAATAAAAATTCACCAATTATCATCCATAGCAATTCATCAAGAATTACAATAATACAATAAAATTAAAACAACATAAACCAATATGCAATATTAATTTTCATTGTATCAAAACATATGGGAAAAATCATAAAACCCATACCATGAATCCCAAACAAAAAACATGCAATTTCAAAATAGGGATTCAACCAAAATTAATCAAATTCCACGGATCAAAAGCCCGCTCTGATACCACTGTTGGGATTTTTCACCGGAAATCACCCGATAAAAGCGGAAGAACGCGGTGATTTCCTCAAATCCGGTCCCAGGAGCAATTGAAGTGGAAATTGAAAAAACTTAAAATCAAATAGAAAGGGATTAAATTTCTTACCAGAAAAATCTCTTTCCGAGATGGATGATGACTGCAGAATTCAAAATAGAATTCCTCCACTCTCACGTACACGAACGCTTGGCGAATGTAACCCGTGCTAGCGTTGGAAAAACAAAACAATGGAGAGGAGGAGCTAGGGAAATTTCGGCTAGGTGTGCAAAATTAGAGGTGGCCGAAATTTCTAACCCTAGGTATTTATACCTAGGGTTGGCCGAATTCCTCAAGTGAATTCGGGCCCATCTTGGCTCTTGTCTATTCTGTGCGGGCTTCCATGTTTTAATTTAGGCCCAGTCTAATTTTAATTACTTTGGTTTAAATTAATTTCAAGCCCAATTTTAATATATCCATGTATTTAATATATTACTCCAATTAATATATTATTTACATCTAAATTAAAATTGGTTTGACAATTAATTTAATCCATTAAATTAAAATTAAATCTACACAAAATAAAATCATATGTAAACCCATACATATGAATATTTCCACCTAGGAAATAATATCATAATTAATCCAATTAATTATGAAGAGCCAATTGAATATATTAATTTTATTATCATCACCAATCCAATTGATCTTTATAATATAATTAATATATACACACTTCTCCCTCCATTGTGTATACTCCAAGTATACATGTGATTCCTTAAGTCTGCATTCTATCGTTCTATGTGTACGATCCTGTGGGCCCATCTTTATGTTGGCAGCGGGCCTTTGGCCCGCAGACTGCAGTTGGGCTCTAGCAAGCCACTGCAGCCCCCAATTAAGATGGAGATGGCAGTCTAACTGATATCATAACCCTGTAGTTTAAACTTGTACATCCCATGTCATTGATATCGGTATCCAACACAGAGGCATGGATTGATCACCCTCTTTTATGTTCGGACATTAACTTGATCCCGAATGTACTGATTCTCACAAACAAGTTCCAACTTGTTTGGGTGTGGCCACACTCTTATCAGTCACATTCATCAAGTGGCCGGTGATATCTTCTCAGTTGGTTACTGAGTGACAAATCCCTTCTGCATATCCATAGTATTACCATGTTCAGTGACATACCCGAAAGCACCCATACTTGGCACCCTATTACAGGCCCTTTAGGCGTACCCCTAAGTATGCGACTTCACATGCAACACCATCATATGGTCAGGTCAAAGGATCCATACAAGTACTACACGAGAATCCATTGTGATACCATACCATGTGGATTACTCGTTTAGTGGATCTATCCAGTACCATGCTCCCAGGCATGTACCCATTAACTTGGTTGACATTCCATGTCCAATGACCGGTAAGACACCGCCATGCAACCAGGCTAATGATAGTCTGTTGTTCCATTCATTCCCATGACTAGAACAGACTACGGATCTATTTATGGTCATATCGTTAACCCTATCCATGGTCTTACTGCTAAGTGCATGACACTAGTCGTCATGGATATAGATATGTCCATTGGATACTTCATTTACTATACTGCACAAGATAAATATAATAAACGAATTGATGCCTTTATTAATGACACAAATGAGTACAACACATAAATCCAATAAATGTATAGTACAAATACAAGGACCAATGCCTCGGGACTAGGGCATTTCCAACACCCCGAACTCTATAAGTGCCTGGAAAATATTAAAAACAAATAAAATGACATTTTAATAAATGTTTTTGGTGTGTTTATTGCGTTTTGGACCCTAGATAGACGTTGAATTTAGGAACCCATACGAACGGATTCATGGATTCCGTGACAACAAACCCACGAAAATCAAAATTTGCATGTAACCAAGCCAATTGTTTTCCAAAAATTGATTTTCCAGCATAAAACCACAGGGCGTTTCAAAACCGTTTTCCAGGTCTAACCGGTCCGACCGGTCGGGTCGACCCGGTTATCCCCTAAATGCATGCCCCTATTTCCTAAAATTCCCAATTCTGTCCTGATTTGAGTCCTATTTGTGTGTGCAATATAAATTGTGCTAACCCTCTGTTTTGCAGCCTTTTATTTTTATTTTGGATGTATTTAATAGATTTATCCGTGTATTTTAGGCGGTTGTAAAGTGAATATTTATTTTTATTCGATCGGGTTGTAATAATTTAATTATTTTATTCGATCGGGTTGTAATAATTTAATTATTTACTGCTTTATTTTGTTTTATTTGTGTGCGCGCCGTGTGTTTAACTTAATGCAATAAAAATCAACTCTAGAAACGTAAAATACCATTTAAGAATATCTGCCAAATTTATTTTGATTAGACATGAAATAAGGGACTTGTCCGAACCTTGAATCTCTGGATTAGGTACAGCAGTCTATACTCGGTAGGGAGCTGTACCGGAATTTCCCGGATGAGCTGATCCGGGTGGCGACTCTGTCACTGATCTCGGGATTTAAGTTTCGAGATCTTTCAAGTAATAAAATGGGAAAATGTTTTCTACAAAAGGAATTCCAAAACGAATGAATGGATTTTTCTAAGTAAGATAAACAAAATCTGATTTTCCCCAAATTTCACCATGAAAAAAGAAAACACATTTTAAAAAGCCGAAAATTCTTCTTGTCGGACCCTCGCGTCCGTCCGAGAAAGGTCGTCCGCTCACACCACCATAGCCTTAGCTATGGTGGATTTTAGCATATATTTGATGTAATTACTTTTTAGTTTAATATAATTCAACTTGTATTATTTTCCATTAATTGTGTTGTGTATGCTTAATGCCTTGAATACTTGACCATCAATTTCAATGCCTCTAGGTAATTTATAATTGAGCAAAGGACTAAATTAATGGAATCACATAACACAACGATTGCATGACCATTACTTTTGCGGCTCACTAGTCCGTGCTAGGTTTTTCATGAACTTAATGCTTTCTTGTTTAATTGCTTAGAACTTAAAGGTTTAAGTGCTTAGGTTGAGAATTAGAATCGATAGCCTAACCAGTATTAATTAATTATGGAAATCGCCATCTTTGGAATTTAATCGAGTTAGTTGTATGACTTAAAGAATTACTATAATGTATGTTAGGGGAAACCGAATGCCTTAGTTAGCCTTCCTATTAGAATTCTTATTTCAATCTTATTTTATTCATAGCTTGAATTATATTATTTAATTTGTTCTTAGCAGTAGATTTATTTTATAAACCAAATTCAATGGTACAATAATTTCAGCCTAGCTTAATAGACACCCAATTGCGTTTAGATTTGCATGTTTAGTTCTCGAGGGATAGACACTTTAATTATCTTATATTACTTAAGCGACACAGTGCACTTGCTCTAGAGTGTGTGTATATAATATGCATCAAAAGCCTATAAAAGACTCAAATTAGAAATTGTGGCAACCTGTATGATTCGACAGCTGTAAGGTTATAGCCGTGTGGCTGTAGTAGTGAAACTACAGCCATGCGTCTCTTATCAGAGCCGTGAGGGATTCTCCTAAATCTCATACTCATCTCTAAGCCCTCTAATTACTTGAAGGACCTTTCTCGGGGTTTCAGATCGAGGACTGTTTGGTTTTTGGAGCGTTTGAGATATTCCAGGTGATATTCCGCTCCTTTTCAAATCCAACTCACATTCGTCTGTTTAATAGGTAACATAGGATTTTCATCACAGAGGTTGGGAAAACCAGTGCTCACATGTATTATACAATTTGTGTCAATGAATAAAGGCGTTAATCTATTTATCATATACCTTGTGCGATATTATAAATAGAGTATCCAATGGACATATGCATTTTCATGTTGACAAGTGTCATGCACTTGGCAGTGAGAACATGGATAAGGAAAACGATAAGACTATAAAGTCATCCGCAGTCTGTTCTAGTCATGGGAATGAATGGAATCAAATACTACCATGATCTTAGTTGTATGGCGGTGTCTTTTTGGTCATTGGACATGGAATGTCAAACAAGTTGATGGGTACATGCAAAGGGGCATGGTACTAGATAGAGCCACTAAATGAGAAATCCATATGGTATAGTATCACAAGTGATTCTCGAGTAGTACTTGTATAGATCTTTTGACCTAACCATATCATGGTGCTGCATGTGAAGTGACATACTTTGGTGTACGCCTAAAGGGCCTATAACAGGGTGCTAAGTATGGGTACGTTGGGGTAAGTCAGTAAACATGGCAGGACTATGGATATGCAGAAGGGAATGTCACTTAGTAGTTCACTGAAAAGATATCACCGACCACTTGATGAATGCAGTGTGACCACACCCGAACAAGTTGGAACTTGTTTGGTCAGTGTGAATTTAGGCATAGTGGTGGCAACGGTGCGGGTACGGGGGAGGGGGTGCATTCCCCACTCCGCCCCCAATGATTGTGGGAGCGATTCCGGGGATTCCCTGTTTAATATTTTGGGGATTTTTTCACCCCTATCACCTCCTACGCGGGTGCCTACAGGTATAGGTGAATCCCCACCCATAGCCAAACAAATTTTTTTTTCATAAAAAATTAGTTCCAAATTAGCATCTTAGCAAGCTTTGTGTCCACAAAGAACTAGGGAAAGATATAAGAAATGCTAATAACTTATATTTTCTAATTAGCTGTTCAACAAAAATTAGTATTGGTTCTACCTTCCCTGTCTATTTTTTGTGAGAGTACCAGGACTTTAATGTCATCATCAATTCTGTGCTTCGCTATTTAATTTGTTATCACACAAACACACAATAGGAAAAAAAGAGAGAGAATAGTGTATATATATATATATATATATATATATATATATATATATATATATATATATATACGGGGATTTATACGGGGGCGGGGCGGGGATAAAATAACCCCCACCCTTATCCCCGTGGGGGAGAATATCGGTTATTCCCTGTGCCCGCCGGTTCGGATCCCTAGAGTTTTCGGGTAATCTCCGCCCCATTGCCACCCCTATTTAGGCATGTACCGAGGGAAAAGATGTTGGTGTGCCCTAGTTCTTAGGGCATTGAATTCTTGTATTTTGTATTATACATTAAGACTCACTGTATGAATACATTATTTGTGTCACATTAATGAAGGCAATTACGCTATTTCATTTATATCTTGTGCTATAATATTAGTAGAGTATCCATTGATTGATAATCATAAAATCTATCCCAGGTCTGTTCTAATCGTGGGAACGAATAGAACCACAGACTTGTATATTCGATAACTGTATGTGTTGGAAATGCCCTAGTCCCGAGGCATTGGTCCTTGTATTTGTACTATACATTTATTGGATTTATGTGTTGTACTCATTTGTGTCATTAATAAAGGCATCAATTCATTTATTATATCCATCTTGTGCAATATATTAAATGAAGTATCCAATGGACATATCTATATCCATGACGACTAGTGTCATGCACTTCGCAGTAAGACCATGGATAGGGTTAACGATATGACCATGAATAGATCCGTAGTCTGTTCCAGTCATGGGAATGAATGGAACAACAGACTATCATTAACCTGGTTGTATGGCGGTGTCTTACCTGTCATTGGACATGGAATGTCAACCAAGTTAATGGGTACATGCCTGGAAGCATGGTACTGGATAGATCCACTAAACGAGTAATCCACATGGTTTGGTATCACAATGGATTCTCGTGTAGTACTTGTATAGATCCTTTGACCTGACCATATGATGGTGTTACATGTGAAGTCACATACTTAGGGGTACGCCTAAAGGGCCTGTAATAGGGTGCCAAGTATGGGTGCTTTCGGGTATGTGACTGAACATGGTGACACTGTGGATATGCAGAAGGGATTTGTCACTCAGTAACCAACTAAGAAGATATCACCGGCCTCTTGATGAATGTGACTGATAAGAGTGTGGCCACACCCAAACAAGTTGGAACTTGTCTGTGAGCATCAGTACATTCCGGATCAAGTTAATGTCCGGACACAAAAGAGGGTGATCAATCCATGCCTCTGTGTTGGACACCGATATCAATGACATGGGATGTACAAGTTTAAACTACAGAGTTATGATATCAGTTAGACTGCCATCTCCATCTTAATTGGGGGCTGCAGTGGCTTGCTAGAGCCCAACTGCAGTCTGCGGGCCAAAGGCCCGCTGCCAACATAAAGATGGGCCCACGGGATCGTACACATTGAGCGACTGGACACCGATTCAAAGAATCACAAGTACACTTGGAGTGTACACTGTAGAGAGAGAGAACTATATATATTAATTATATTATAAGGATCAATTGGATTGATCATTATAATAAAATTAATATTCGGCTTCACATAATTAATTGGATTAATTATGAGATTATTTCCTAGGTGGAAATATTCATATGTATAGGTTTACATATGAATTTGTTTTGTGAAGACTAAATTTTAATTTGATGGATTAAATTAATTAGTCAAACTAATTTTAATTTAAATGTAAATAATATATTACTTGGAGTAATATATTAAATACATGGGTTAATTAAAATTGGGTTTGACATTGATTTAAACCAGACTAATTAAAATGAGTTTGGGCCTGAATTAAAAGGAGCAAGCCCACACAGACACAGGAGCCAGACTGGGCCCAAATTCCAGCAAAGGAATTTGGAAGCCCTAGGGTTAAAAACCCTAAGGAGAATTCGGCCAAGCCACTAGAGCTCCTAGCCCCTCTTGGCCGAATCCTCCTCCCCTACCTCACTCTCCAATTTTGTGAATTTTTGACGCTAGCACGTGCGGTGTTCGTTAGGCGCTCGTGTACGGGAACGAGGAGGAATTCTACCTTGAATTCTGCAGTCATCATCCGTCTCTGAAAGAGATATTTCTGGTATGAAATTTTAATCTCTTCCTATTTAATTTTTATGTTTTTGAATTTCCACTTCAATTGCTCCTGGGACTGGATTTGAGGAAATCACCGCGTTCTTCCGCTTTTATCGGGTGATTTCCAGTGAAAAATCCCAACAGTGGTATCAGAGCGGGCTTTTGATCCGTGGAAATTGATTAATTTGGTTGAATCCCTGTTTTGAAATTGGATGTTTTTGATTGGGATTCTTGGTATGGGTTTTATGATTTTTCCCATATGTTTTATGCAATGAAAATTAAATTTGCATATAGGTTTATGTTAGTTTAATTTTATTGTGTATTTTGTGATTCTTGGTGAATTGCTATGGATGATGATTGATTGGGTATTTTTTTTTATTTGATTTAATTCTGTTTATAAAAAAAAAAAAAAAAATGGGCCTCCCGGCGGCAGAATCGCCGCCGGCGGCTGCCCCACGCGGCGGGAGTCGCGGCAGCAGCCGCTAGGCGGCTGCGCCGCTGCTGCTGCTAGGGCAACTCTGTTGCCCTAGCTGCAGCGGGCCGGGCCCAGTTTTTGGATTTTGCGGGGTTTTGGGTCCGGGGCCCATTTTTGAAATTTTAATTGGTTTTAAAATTCGTGTGTTTAAATTTATGTAATTTAAATGCGCATGGTTTCTTGGATGAATTTTAATTTCGTTCATGTGACATTAATTTGGAAATTAATGTGGTTAATGGAAATTGGTTCGGGTAATTTTGGCACAATTACTCGGATGGCTAAATTGGACCCATGGTTTCCCAATTCCAGTGGGAGCAGTTGGACTGCCTGGGCTGGAGGCCTAAAGCCCGTTAAGGGTTAGAACCATGGTGGGCCAAAATTGGCGATTTCCGAATAATGCCTTTGACATAATTTAAATGGGCTTAAATCATGCATTTTGACATGCTTTTGAATTGTATGTATTGGATGCATATGTATGGTTGAATGAATGTATGATTGGATGCTATTGGGCCTTTTACGAGATGGGTTGTATTTTTCTTTTGGGTAAATACGGCCTGCATGTCGTTTTCTTTTAATGTAATTTTATTTTATTTAAGTTAAATATTGTAAAATTTGTAAAAGAAGAAGCCCATGGAGTGGTGAGCCCAATTGGAGGTACAAGCCCAAATGGAGGTGCAAGCCCAAATGGAGGTGCAAGCCCAGAAGGAGAAGGAGGAGGCCCACCTAATATGTATTTCTAGTATAGGTTTACTAGAATTATATTAGGATGTAATATAGGCCCATATCCATTTTATTTTATTTAATCATTTATATATTCTTTTGCATGTATGAATGTATGTTACATTTAGCTCATTCACCCGCTTTATGTATGTAAGCCGTTATAATTGAATCTAATAACCAAATGGAAATTACTAAGTCGCTTAAAAGTGCTTCCCTCATTCAAAACCGAATCGAGGTGGGAATAGGCCAGTTGTAGACCATGCCCTCGCAGGATGCACTGGAGTACTTTATACTTTGTACTGGGTTAGAGTATGGGATACTCTAACACTTGGATGGAGGTTTTGACTTAGCGTGGGTAGTAGGATTCTCCTGGCCCTAAGCACAGATGGGTAAGTGCCAACAAGCCCATCAAACCGAGAGTCCCTAGGTTGGGATTGGACGGCTTTCCTACCTAAATAGTTAAGGTGTAGTTGTACCAAACCCTCGTTTGGCTATATCTTAATGAAATATGGATCTCGGCCCATGAGCCCAACAACTCGGTTAAATTAATAACTTGATTCATTATTAATTTTATATGGGATCAACAAAGTAAAGCCCTTTATTAACACTCTAAATGTTTTTCTGTGTAGAAACACCCAAATGGCAAACACTAATACCTTATCACTGCGATCGATTCTTGAGAAGGACAAGCTTTCCGGTCCTAACTTTTTAGACTGGTCTAGGAACTTGAGGATAGTTCTAAGACAAGAGTCGAAAGAGTATGTGCTGGAAAGGCCTGTGCCGGCTGCGCCTCAGGGACGTAATCCGACGGCTGCACAGCTAGCGGAATATGAGGCGCACGTCAAGGACAACCGGGATGTGACGTGCCTTATGTTGGCGTGCATGGTCCCCGAACTGCAAAAACAATTTATGGACCATCAAGCCTATGCTATGATAACAACTCTCAATGAGATGTTTCAGGAGCAAGCTCGTCAGGAAAGGTACCTGACCAATAAGGCATTCCACTCTTGTAAGATGGGGGCCGGGACATCTGTGAGTGCTCACGTGCTCAAGATGAAGGGCTATTTGGATACTTTGGCCCGTCTCGGATCGCCTATCTCTCAAGAGTTGGCGGTGGACACGATCCTGGCGTCCTTACCGGATTCTTATGATCAGTTCATCCTAAACTATAACATGCAAGGGATGAACCGCACTGTCAGTGAGCTGCATGGGATGCTTAAGCTTACTGAGCAGTCGATCAAGAAGACTCCGCCGGTGCTATTGGTTAACAAGGGGAATGCTCCCCTTGCTAAGGGTAAGGCCAAGGAAAAGGCCAAGGCCAAGGCCAAGAAGGCCAAGGCCCAACCCAAAGGCCAGTAGAAGGCAGGTCCTGAGGACGTCTGTTTCGGGTGTAGACAGGCGGGCCATTGGAAGAGATCGTGTCCCAAGCTAATGGGAGAGCAGAGAAGGGGCCAAGGTGCGTCCTCTTCAGGTATTTATGTTATAGATATTAACCTTACTGTTTCAACATCCTGGGTATTGGATACTGGATGTGGTTCTCACATTTGTTGCAATGTGCAGGGACTTAAGAACAGAAGGTTGCTGGGATCGGGTGAGGTGGACTTGCGGGTCGGGAATGGAGCAAGGGTTGCTGCCATAGAGATCGGCGAATACCACCTAGTGATGCCCAGCGGATTGGTTTTAATTTTGGAACATTGTTACTTTGTACCTGCTACGTGCATGAATATTATTTCTGTATCAATGTTGGACATGTCTGGATTTGAATTTTCTATTATAAATGGTCGAATTTCAATATCTAGAGAGGGGTTATTTTATGGAGATGCTCTATTGAATAATGGCCTGTATGTCCTGGACTTAAATGAAACCAATCACATCTATAACATAAACACGAAAAGGGTTAAGCCAAACGAACTTAATCCAGTCTATCTATGGCATTGTCGTCTTGGCCATATAAACGAGAAGCGCATAGCTAGGCTTCACAAAGCTGGAGTCCTAGGGTCATTTGACTTGGAGTCAATTGATACATGCGAATCATGTTTAAGAGGCAAGATGACAAAGGCGCCTTTTAGCAAGAGGGCTGAAAGGGCCACTGGCTTGTTGGACCTAATACATTCAGATGTATGTGGACCTATGAGCGCAGCGACCAGAGGTGGACATCTGTACTTCGTCACGTTCACGGATGATTTCAGCAGATATGGCTACGTCTATCTGATGAAACACAAGTCCGAGACCCTTGATAGGTTCAAGGAATTTAGGAACGAGGTACAGAACCAGCTAGGCTGGAATATCAAAGCCCTTCGGTCGGACCGAGGCGGTGAGTATATGAGCCTAGAGTTTGACTCATACTTAAGAGAGCATGGAATAGTTCCACAGCTCACTCCTCCCGAAACACCACAATGGAATGGGGTGTCCGAACGGAGGAATAGGACCTTGTTGGACATGGTCCGCTCAATGATGAGTCAAGCAACTCTCCCAATTAGTTTCTGGGGACACGCCCTCGAGACAGCAGCTCTCATTTTAAACAATACTCCGACTAAGGCAGTGGAAAAGACCCCATATCAGATATGGACGGGCAAGGAGCCCAATGTGTCTTTCCTAAGGATTTGGGGATGCGAAGCACATGTCAAGAAATTGACTAGTGGCAAGCTAGAGCCCAAAACCGATAAATGCCTGTTTGTGGGCTACCCTAGGGAAACCAAAGGGTATTACTTCTACAACCCCGCCGAGAACAAGGTGTTCGTGGCAAGGAAGGGGGTCTTTCTGGAGAAGGAGTTTCTTTCCAAGAAAGATAGTGGGAGCAACGTTGAACTCAGGGAAGTTCAAGGTCCACAAGCTCCTGAAGAGGATAGCTCGGAGGCCCAGGTGGAGCTTCCACAACTGGAGGCACCGACCCAGGCCACACAAGAACCTAGAAGGTCTGGTAGGGATCGTCGGGAACCGGAGAGGTATGGTTTCCTCGTCACCGATGATCAAACTCTTCTTATCTGGGATGAAGAAGAACCCAAAACCTACCAAGAGGCTATGGCTAGCCCACAGTCTGCGAATTGGCGTAAAGCCATGGAGGCAGAAATGCAATCTATGTACGATAACCTAGTTTGGAACTTGGTTGATCCACCTCCGGGTGCTAAGGTAATAGGTTGCAAGTGGTGCTACGAGCTAAAAGCTGATAATACCTTCAAGGGGCGTCTGGTTGCGAAAGGTTTCAGACAAGTCCATGGAATAGACTATGATGAAACTTTCTCACCAGTAGCCATGCTCAAATCCATCAGGATACTGCTGGCCATAGCCGCATGGTATGACTATGAGGTATGGCAGATGGATGTCAAAACCACTTTCCTTAATGGAAAGCTACTCGAGGATGTGTACATGACACAACCTGAGGGTTTTGTCGATCCTAAGTATCCGGGAAGGGTATGCAAACTTCAAAGGTCCATTTATGGACTGAAGAAAGCATCCCGTAGTTGGAATCTAAGATTCAATGAGGCTATAAAGGAATATGGCTTCATACAGAATCTGGATGAGCCTTGTGTGTATAAGAGGACTAGTGGGAGCATTGTCACATTTTTGGTACTATATGTAGACGACATCCTACTCATTGGAAGCGACATACCTACACTGCAAGGGGTAAAGCAGTGGCTGAGTAAGTGCTTCGCAATGAAGGACTTAGGCGAGGCTGAGATGATCCTAGGGATCAGGATCTGTAGGGATAGATCAAATCGGCTTCTGGGCCTAAGTCAGGCTTCGTACATTGACAAAGTTCTGAAAAGATTTAGCATGGTCCGGGCCAAGAAAGGTTTCTTGCCAATGGGCCATGGGCTGAAACTTAGTAAGAAGAACTGTCCTAAAACAAGGGAGGACAGGGAGAACATGAAATTGGTTCCACATGCCTCGGCTATTGGATCAATCATGTACTCTATGTTGTGTACGAGACCTGATGTCGCTTTTGCACTAAGCATGACGAGCCGATACCAGCAGGATCCCGGGGAGGATCACTGGAAAGCTGTCAAGGCAATCCTCAAGTACCTTAACCGGACTAAGGATAGCTTCTTGGTGTATGGTGGTCAGGAAGTGTTATCAGTTACTGGGTATACTGATGCAAGCTTCCAGACAGACCAAGATGAGTACCAATCGTAGTCAGGGTATGTATTCTTGCTGAATGGTGGTGCTGTAAGCTGGAGGAGCTCAAAGCAACCAACCATAGCGGACTCTACAACAGAAGCTGAGTACATCGCTGCGTGTGATGCAGCTAAGGAAGCTGTGTGGATGAAGAAGTTTATCACTGAGTTGGGAGTAGTGCCAACTATCCAGGACCCAGTCGATATCTTCTGTGACAACAATGGGGCCGTCGCACAAGCAAAGGAGCCCCGGTCACACAAGAACACAAAGCACGTGCTCAGAAAGTTTCACCTCATACGAGAAATCGCGGAGAGAGGTGACATTGCATTGCACAGAGTGGACACCGAGGATAATGTCGCAGATCCATTGACCAAGGCGCTGGCCCAGCCCAAGCACGAGGGTCATACTAGATCTATAGGGATTAGGCCCATGCCTAGTTGGAACTAGTGCAAGTGGGAGATTATTGGAAATGCCCTAGTCCCGAGGCATTGGTCCTTGTATTTGTACTATACATTTATTGGATTTATGTGTTGTACTCATTTGTGTCATTAATAAAGGCATCAATTCATTTATTATATCCATCTTGTGCAATATATTAAATGAAGTATCCAATGGACATATCTATATCCATGACGACTAGTGTCATGCACTTAGCAGTAAGACCATGGATAGGGTTAACGATATGACCATGAATAGATCCGTAGTCTGTTCCAGTCATGGGAATGAATGGAACAACAGACTATCATTAACCTGGTTGTATGGCGGTGTCTTACCGGTCATTGGACATGGAATGTCAACCAAGTTAATGGGTACATGCCTGGAAGCATGGTACTGGATAGATCCACTAAACGAGTAATCCACATGGTTTGGTATCACAATGGATTCTCGTGTAGTACTTGTATAGATCCTTTGACCTGACCATATGATGGTGTTACATGTGAAGTCACATACTTAGGGGTACGCCTAAAGGGCCTGTAATAGGGTGCCAAGTATGGGTGCTTTCGGGTATGTGACTGAACATGGTGACACTGTGGATATGCAGAAGGGATTTGTCACTCAGTAACCAACTGAGAAGATATCATCGGCCTCTTGATGAATGTGACTGATAAGAGTGTGGCCACACCCAAACAAGTTGGAACTTGTTTGTGAGCATCAGTACATTCGGGATCAAGTTAATGTCCGGACACAAAAGAGGGTGATCAATCCATGCCTCTGTGTTGGACACCGATATCAATGACATGGGATGTACAAGTTTAAACTACAGGGTTATGATATCAGTTAGACTGCCATCTCCATCTTAATTGGGGGCTGCAGTGGCTTGCTAGAGCCCAACTGCAGTCTGCGGGCCAAAGGCCCGCTGCCAACATAAAGATGGGCCCACGGGATCATACACATTGAGCGACTGGACACCGATTCAAAGAATCACAAGTACACTTGGAGTGTACACTGTAGAGAGAGAGAACTATATATATTAATTATATTATAAGGATCAATTGGATTGATCATTATAATAAAATTAATATTCGGCTTCACATAATTAATTGGATTAATTATGAGATTATTTCCTAGGTGGAAATATTCATATGTATAGGTTTACATATGAATTTGTTTTGTGAAGACTAAATTTTAATTTGATGGATTAAATTAATTAGTCAAACTAATTTTAATTTAAATGTAAATAATATATTACTTGGAGTAATATATTAAATACATGGGTTAATTAAAATTGGGTTTGACATTGATTTAGACCAGACTAATTAAAATGAGTTTGGGCCTGAATTAAAAGGAGCAAGCCCACACAGATACAGGAGCCAGACTGGGCCCAAATTCCAGCAAAGGAATTTGGAAGCCCTAGGGTTAAAAACCCTAAGGAGAATTCGGCCAAGCCACTAGAGCTCCTAGCCCCTCTTGGCCGAATCCTCCTCCCCTCCCTCACTCTCCAATTTTGTGAATTTTTGACGCTAGCACGTGCGGTGTTCGTTAGGCGCTCGTGTACGGGAACGAGGAGGAATTCTACCTTGAATTCTGCAGTCATCATCCGTCTCTGAAAGAGATATTTCTGGTATGAAATTTTAATCTCTTCCTATTTAATTTTTATGTTTTTCAATTTCCACTTCAATTGCTCCTGGGACTGGATTTGAGGAAATCACCGCGTTCTTCCACTTTTATCGGGTGATTTCCGGTGAAAAATCCCAACAGTATGGTAGTTCTCAACTAGCCATAGTACTTGTATAGTCAGTCATGAATATAGGTACATGTCATTGACATGGGACTGGATCGATCCGCACAAGAAAGCCACAGGGTTGTCGTATCAGAGGTCTTTCTTGAGTAGGTCTCTTTTGTCTTTAGACCAGATTTCATTATAGTATCAATATGGAATCCGGTTCACTTTGACATATGCCTAACAGGTCTGTAAAAGGATGCTAAATATGGGTATGATTGGGTGGACCGGTGAACATGTTGATATTGATGATGAAGTGATGGAATTGCCACTCGGGTAACACCGAGATGATATCACTAGCCACTTGATGGGTGGGACTGACAAGTGTATGGCTATACCCAAATAAGTTGGTTGCTTATTTGATTAATCAGTCAACTCAAGATCAAGAAATGTAATAAACAAAAGAAGAGGATGACAAACACCATGCCTCTTGTTTATTCATATCGATATCGTTAGGCAATGGACACTATGAGATTACTACCGAGTGATTGTCTTTTAAAGACTGCTGTATCTCTATCTTAATTGGGGGCTGTAATGGTTTGCTAGAATCCACTTACAGTCTGTTGGCCTTGGGCCTACTGCCAACATAAAGACAGACCCATAGGATCGTGCACATAGATCAATTGAGCCGGAACTTATAGAAATTGTACATGTAATGTACATTGGAAGAAATGCGTTAATAAATTAGTTGACATTCGGTATCAAGGTAATTAATTAACATTGGGTTGAATTTAATTTAATTAATAAGTTTACATAATGTAATTAATTAATTTATTAATTAATTGAATTACATAAAGTAAACAATTAATTAAATAATTTTCCTATGTAGCAAAATTAAATACATGTATTGTATTTACTTAAGTGTGATTTAATTTTATTTAGGGGTAATTAAATTTAGCCAAATGGAATTAAATTACATAATATATACTTTTTAATTAAAGTTTATTTATGTAATTATAATCCTAGTGGGCTTGGGTTTAATTAACCTAATTAAAACCCAATTAGACAAGTTGTCTATATAAGGGCACACTTAAGCAATAAAACCCTAATTCAACCCTAATTAATTGCTGGAAATTTCAGCTGCCAAGAGTAGCCCCAAACCAGCCGAAAATCCCAGCATTAATCCTCCATTCCTCCTCGTCTTCAGCTATTGGTCGTGCACCGGACTTTGGAGATCGCAGTTTCAAGAAACGATTCTGCAGCAATCTCTAGAAGAGACGAATCTGGTGAGTTAATCTCTCTTGATTCGAATTGGTTTTATTCTAATCAATGGCAATTGGACACGACAGGTGGATTCTAGCAAAATTTTAAAAGGTGTATTTTCCGTTGTGCCACGTTATTTTTCCGATGACGAATCCCAACAAAAGAATCATATGGCTGATTCCTTAGCTACGCTTTCATCGATGTGGGAACGTCCCCAAAAATAACCATGCAACTCGTGATCTGAGAAACTGCACAGAATCCTTGTTATCAGTTAGTCAGTATTGTGGCAGCGATGGAAGAATGCCCGTGGTATCATGACATCCTACAGTTCATTCAGAACAGTCAATACCCTAAAGATGCTAGTGAAGCAGATAAGATCTCTCTTCAAAGGTTTAGCAGCACAATTCAGGATATTCGAAAATCAGGTCTTTAAAAGAACTGCCAACGGCCTACTACTGAAGTGTTTAATAGAAGAAGAGGTGAAGAAGGTCATGAAATAGATCCATACGGGAACTTGCGGACCGCACATGAATAGTTTAGCCCTGGCCAAGAAAGTGTTAAGGCAAGGCTACTTTTGCAAACTGATTGTATCAAAGAAGTGAAGAAGTGCCATGAATGTCAAGTGTATGGAGATCTCAAGCATCTGCCCGCATTAGAACTTTAAATAACATCAACTCCATGGCCATTTGCAGCTTGGGGAATAAACATCATTGGAGAGATAAGAACGCCTACATCGAATGGACACCGTTTCATAGTTGTGGCCGTGGACTACTTTTTGAAATGGGTAGAAGCGGAATCATTTTCAAATGTTGCAGCTAAGAAGATGGCCAAGTTCATAGAAACAAAAATATTTGCGTGGTATGGAATCCTACATCATGTCGTGACCGATAATGGAGTGCAGTTTCACGGGGTAACATCACAGTTGTTCCAGAATAAAGGGGTTGAACACCATAGATCATCTCCTTATCACCCACAAACCAATGGGGTGGTAGAAGCAGCCAATAAGTCTATCAAGAGAATTCTATCAAAAATGGTAGTTACCTATAGAGATTGGGCTGACATGTTACCATTTGCCTTGTGGGGATACAGGACTAGCATCAGAACACCTATCGGAGAAACATCATACTCATTGGTCTACGGAATGGAAGCTGTTCTACCAATGGAAATAGAGATTAAGTCACTGAGGATTGTCATGGAAGCACAATTGCTAGAATCAAAGTGGGTTCTGTCGAGATAGAAACAGTTAGCATTAATGAATGAGAAGCATCTTTGGGAATAAATCACCTACAGATGTATCAGCAGCAAATGGCCAAGGCTTACAACAATAGAGTTCATCATTAAAAACATCCGCTCAAGGCTGGGGATTTGGTACTTAAGCAGATGAAGCAGACCAATACAGACGTATGGGGAAAGTTCAGGCCGAATTGGGAAGGTCTGTATGTGGTAAAGAAAGTGCTTTCAAAGGGCGTCGTGAGGATCATGGATATGGACGGAAACGAATTCGTCAACCCCATCAATCAAGACAATCTCAGCAATACTTCGTGCAATAATAAAAAAAAAAGAAAAAAGAAGAAGAGTCTGATTGATTGAAAACCAAAAAAGGTGATCCATGCAAAAGTTAGGAAAGTCCGATGGATCGAAAACCGAAAAGGCGGTCCATGTAAAAGTTAGGACAGTGAGGTGAGTACTATTAGCGGGAAAATCTACAAAGACCGGTTGGTGGCAGTCGTGGATTCGGTCGAGACGGATACCATTACTGATTCTGTCATTAGCTTCATTTCATCTTTGATGTGCATGTACTAAAACATTATTAATGAATGAATGAATGAATGAATGAATGCTTTGCTCTGTTCGTTTAAATATCCCGAGTTTGCTTGAAATTGAGTTCGTATTATGCATATATGGCTTTATACATTTTTCGTTTGCATGCATCTCACTAAAAAAAAAAAAAACAATGTATATATATATATATATATATATATATATATATATATATCTGATAGATTGAAAACCTGAAAAGGTAATCTATGTAAAAATTAGGATATAAATAAAGTCTGTTGAGTCGAAAACCCAAAAGGGCAGTTCAGGCAAAAATGAAGACAGTTCGATAGATTGAAACCCAAAAGGGCGGTCTATGCAAAAGTAAGGACACACAAAAAAAAGTCACACAACAGTAAGTTCAGACAGTCATAACACCCTACAACCTGAGGTATCTCAGGGTCAGCGCCTCGCGCTCACGGCCAATGTACCAAAACAAAATAGATATGCAGAAATGGCCCCCACATGGGCAATACAAACAAATATAGTAGAGAAAAGCCCACAAACGGGCAAAATGTACTAAAATACAGAAAGCTAAGCCCACAGGCGGGCTATCATATCAAGAGAAACAGAAGGAAAGGAGCCTAAGATTGTGCCCCGTCACATGGATCATCCACTTGTTCTTATCCCCGGTGTCCTCGTAATAAGAAAGCTGCTCCTCCAATGTGTCCACGCGTGTCTGAAAAGTTTGGCTCATAAGCTCTAGATCCATGACCCACCTCTGTAGCCAGTCCACCTCCGAACTTAGATGAGTGGACTCGCGATGCTGAACGCAAAGTGCGGACTACACCAAAACCAACAACAGAAACATCTTGTCACATACATGCATACACATGCATACATACATCAATACTAACTCAAGTACAGGTACTTACGGTCAACATCATGTTGTCCCAAATTGTGAGCACTCTAAAAGCAGAAATAGCCTGACACCTGGGTACCCCAGTGGCTATAGCATACAAATTAGAGTCGCGCGGCTAAACCTCAAGTATGAAAAATCTCTCAATTTTCAGAATTTCCATTTATGCTGATATAATCCTGAGAAGGGTATTTCTTGCTTTCTACAGGTATCCAGGGGCAAAACAATCAGTCTGTACTTATTCTTGATCGAAAGGGGAAAAATTTTTGTTTCCAAAATTATCGATCATGAAATAAATACACACCTGACACAACTTCAGAAGTACTGCTTTATAAAGAACAGAATGAAGATCACCCAACTTCAGAAGCACTCTTTAATCGAATTACCAAAATACCCTTTCCTTCGTGACACAAACACCGTGAGGCACCAAATTACCAAAATACCCTTTCTTTGTGACACCAATCTCACGAGAAGACTCAAATCGGGCAAGACCACTGCTTGTAAAGGAACCGAAGTAAGTCCCCAAACCAAGTCAAATTGGGCAAGACCACTGCTTTGCAAAGGAGCCAAAGCACGTCCCCAAACCAAATCAAATCAGGCAAGACCACTGCTTCATAAAGGAACCGATGCAAGTCCCCAAACCAATTCAACACAGGCAAGATCGCTACCTCACACAGAAACTAAGGCAGGCCTAGAATCAACACATGCGAGACCGATGTTTTGTACTGACATCGAAGCAAGTCCCTAAAGTCAACACAATTCCATCTGTGACACAAGTATCACGGAGAACTAACACAAGAAAGATGCTAGGTACGTCTCCTCTTTCTTTTCTCACCGTGCTCCCTATCGCGAGACCAAACTTGAACCGGGCATAATAACCTGACCATGAGTTGACTTTGATCCCGCGAGGGGTAGCCTGTGAGCATGGGTTTTCCCGACCTCTGTTCATGACTATAATTTAGAGATGCATGGCTATAGTTTCACAACTACAACTGCACGGCTATAACGGTTGACCGGGTTACTTTCTAGATAAACCAATCTCATCTTTGACCAGCAGGTTGAAGTCCTCAATTAAAGGAATTAGACAGTGGGATGCCAAGGTTAAGCAACAGAAACAAAAAAGAATAGGTAGAAATCAGTTTGAGGAGGAGTTCTAAAGAGAAGGGGAGAGAAAGAGAGAGAAAGTGGGAAAAACTAAGAAAAATTGAAGGAAAGTGAAAGAAAAGAGAGAAAAGGGATAGAAAACCCTCAAAAACACATAAAGATGTTCCTCATTCATTCGGATTGATTTTGGGCTTGTTCGGATTGGTTTGAGATTTGTGTTCGAAGTTTCGGGACGTTCGTGGGATTCTAAGTGCATTTCGACGTTCAAATCCACTTCCGGTCGTCATATACACTGGAACACAAAAAAGGGAAACTCTGAGAGGTCTTAAACTCATAATTGATTGCTCTATGGTGTGCGTTTTTTTTATGAAAATCTGAAAACTGTCTACATGATTATAGCCGTACGGCTCTAATTAGAGCCGAACGGCTATAATCCCTTAGAACAGAATCGCACGACTATACCTCTATGGCTGCAAGGTTGTGTTCTTGTGGGCAGCAACCCGAAATGCCCTAAAACGATCAAATATGGTCAGTTTCCCATTTTAGTTGTTCTATCATGAATGATTTCGGTCGAATCACATCCGTTATATTGAAAATTGTGGTTTTTAGATTTTCAATAACGTTGGTGTGAGATTTAAGTTTTTGGTGATTTTGATTTTCGAAATCTAGAGTTGTTTAATCCAAATCGGATCATTGGTTCAGCTTTAACAGACCTCCATAATTCTAAAATCTTTGAAAATCATAAAAATGAGTCAAAACAGTGATTTACGAAGGCGAGAAAGAAAACCACTTCAGGTCTGTACACTATAGCCACACGATTGTAGTGGCTATAGCCACGCAGCTTTAACTAGAGCCACACGGCTGTAGCTGTGGAGGCAAAATCTTGGGATGACTCCTACGGACGTCGTTGCATGATGTTGTCTTCAGATTCAAACTATTTTCGATATTTTTCTGCTTTAGACCTTAGATGGATGTTTGAGGTAGGAAACACCCACAAACGGAACCCCGAGTTCTGAGATAACTGACTCACTAAAATAAAGAAATTTGCATGTAATGGAGCCAACCTATTTTCAAAATTGTTTTCGAGCACAAAAATCTACAGAGCATTTCTAAAATGGTTTTCTAGGACTAATCGAGTAAGTCACCCAGACTTCTCGGTTACCCCATAAATGTATGCTCCCGTTTCCTGAAATTCCCCATTCTGTCCTATTGTGAGTTCTACATGTGTTTGTGATATAATCATGATAACTGCCTATTTTGCAGCTTTTATTTTTTATTTTATTATTTTGGATGTATTTAATAGAACAAATCATATATTCTATGCGATTGTACTTTTTATAGATCTTCATGTATCTAGGCGGTTGTAAGGTGAGGATGAGAGTTTTATCTTTTATTCCATTTGGTTATAACAAGCGGCCTCTATTCTTTTTTTTGGTTTGGATGTATGGTTTACTTTTCTGCACTTTAATTTTATGCTATTTATTTATGTCATCTGAATGAGCATAAGCTGATATTAAAAGATAAAATGGGTAGAGAATAAGTGAGTATAATATGGTGGTATGAACTAATAAATAAAAGCAAGCTTGAAGTTAAATAGGTAAGTTGCCTGAACCTTGAATCTCTAGATTAGGTATGATAGTCTACACTTGGTAGGAAGCTATACCAAAATTTCCCAGATGAGCTGATCCGGGTGGCGACTCCATCACTGATCTCGAAATTTGGGTTTCGGGGTCTTTAAGTTAATAAAACCGGATTTTTTAAAATGTAAAACCAGTTTTCCCAAAACTCACATCTAAATGATCATATCAACTTGTTTTCTTAAGTAAAATCATCAAACCCGTTTTTCATCAAAACAAATTCTACGCACTTATTAAAACCTCCCCGATTTGCTTCAACACATTCATTGAAACGTTTTCCACTCATAGTCACAAAGAGCATGAAGCACGTGCTCAGGAAGTTTCACCGCATATGAGAAATCGCTGAGAGGGGTGACATTTCATTACACAGAGTGGACATTGAGGATAATGTCCTAGATCCTTTGACCAAAGCGCTGACTCAGCCCAAGCACGAGGGTCATACTAGATATATAGTGATTAGGCCCATGCCTAGTTAGAACTAGTTCAAGTGGGAGATTATTGGATATGCCCTAGTCCTGAGGCATTGGTGTATCATATATTTTGTACTTTGTTATAAGATTTATGTATTATACAATTTGTGTCAATGAATAAAAGCGTTAATCTATTTATCATATACCTTGTGTAATATTATAAATAGATTATTCAATGGACATATCCATATCCATGTTGACAAGTGTCATGCACTTGGCAGTGAGACCATAGATAAGGAAAACGATATGAACATAAAGTCATCTGTAGTCTGTTCCAGTCATGGGAATGAACAGAACAAAAGACTATCATGAGCTTGGTTGTATGGCGGTGTCTTACCGGCCATTGGACATGGAATGCCAACCAAGTTGCTAGGTACATGCAAAGGGGCATGATACTGGATAGATCCACTAGATGAGAAATCCACATGGAATAGTATCAAAAGTGATTCTCGTGTAGTACTTGTATGGATCCTTTGATCTGACCATACCATGGTGCTGCATGTGAAGTGACATACTTTGGTGTACGCCTAAAGGGCCTATAATAGGGTGTCAAGTATGGGTACATTCGGGTATGTCAGTAAACATGGCAGGACTATGGATATGCAGAAGGGAATGTCACTTAGTAGTTCACTGGGAAGATATCACCGGCCACTTGATAAATGCAACTGATAAGAGTATGGCCACACTTGAACAAGTTGGAACTTGTTTATGAGCATCAATTCATTCAGGATCAAGCAAATGACCGGACATAAAAGAGGGTGTGAGCACGGATTTTCCCGACCTCTGTGATAAGAGTCCTGTGTTACCTGTTAAGCAGATGAATGTGAATTGGACTTGAGAATGTGCAGGATGTTGGGATTCATCACTGGAAAAATAATGTGGCGCAGCGGAAAATACACCGTTTAAAATTTCCTAGAATCCACCTATCGTGTCCAATTACCAATGATTAGAATAAAACAATTTGAATCAAGAGAGATTAACTCACCGGATTCGTCTCTTCTAGAGACTGCTGCAGAATCGTTACTTGAAACTGCGATCTCCAAAGTCCGGTGCACGACCAACTATTGAGTTGGAACCGGTGCTAGCCGAAGACGCGAAGGAATGGAGGTTTAATGCTGGGATTTTCGGCTGTTTTGGGGCTACTATTGGTGGCTGAAATTTCCAGCAATTAATTAGAGTTGAATTAGGTTTTTCTTCCTTAAGTGTGCTCTTATATAGACACCTTGTCTAGTTGGGTTTTAATTAGGTTAATTAAACCCAAGCCCACTAGGATTATAATTACATAAATAAAATTTAATTAAAAAGTATATACTATGTAATTTAATTCCATTTGGCTAAATTTAATTACCCCTAAATAAAATTAAATCACACTTAAGTTAATACAATACATGTATTTAATTTTCCTACTTAGGAAAATTATTTAATTAATTGTTTACTTTATGTAATTCAATTAATTGATAAATTAATTAATTACATTATGTAAACTTATTAATTAAATTAAATTCAACCCAATGTCAATTAATTACCTTGACACCGAATGTCAACTAATTAATTAATGCATTCCTTCCAATGTACATTACATGTACAATTTCTATAAGTTCCAGCTCAGTTGATCTATGTGCACGATCCTATGGGTCTGTCTTTATGTTGGCAGTAGGCCTAAGGCCCACAGACTGTAAGTGGGTTCTAGCAAACCATTACAGCCCCCAATTAAGACAGAGATGCAGCAGTCTTTAGAAGACACTCACCCGGTAGTAATCTCATAGTGTCCTTTGCTTAACGATATCGATATGAATAAACAAGAGGCATGGTGTCTGTCATCCTCTTCTGTTGTTTATTATATTTCTTGATCTTGAGTTGACTGATTAATCAAATAAGCAACCAACTTATTTGGGTATGGCCATACACTTATTAGTCCCACTCATCAAGTGGCCAATGATATCATCTCGGTGTCACCCGAGTGGCAATTCCATCACTTCATCATCAATATCAACATGTTCACCGGTCCACCCAATCATACCCATATTTAGCATCCTTTTACAGACCTGTTAGGCGTATGTCAAAGTGAACCGGATTCCATATCAATATTATAATGAAATCTGGTCTGAGGACAAAAGAGACCTACTCAAGAAAGACCTATGACATGACAACCATGTGGCTTTCTTATGCGGATCGATCCAGTCCCATGTCAATGACATGTACCTATATTCATGACTGACTATACAAGTACTATGGCTAGTTAAGAACTACCATACAGTCATCAAATATACAAGTCTGTGGTTCTATTCGTTCCCACGATTAGAACACACTTGGGATAGGTTTTATGATTATCAATCAATGGGTACTCTACTCATATTATAGCACAAGATATAAATGAAATAGATTAATAGCCTTTATTAATGTGACACAAATAATGTATTCATACATGACTCTTAATGTATAATACAAAATACAAGAATCCAATGCCCTAAGAACTAGGGCACACCAACACAGGATGTAGCCTGGAATGTCTCAAACGCTTCAAAAACCAATTGGTCCTCGATCTGATACCCCGAGAAAGATCCTTCGAGTGATTAAAGGGCTTAGAGGTGAATGCAGGGTTTAAGGGAATCTGTCACAGCTCTGATTAGAGGCGCACGGCTGTAGTTTCATAACTACAGCCATGCGTAATTCCAGATCCGCACAACTATAATACTACAGCCATGCGGCTCTAGCGAGTGGTCAGATTACCTCCCAAATGACCGGAATCAATCTTTGGCAGGGAAAAAAAATCATGAATTAGAGGGATTTGATTCGGCCAAGAGGGAGGAGATTAGATAGGTCTTAAAGAGGTTAACTTAAAAAAAAATAGGGAGGATTGGAACAGAAAAGAGACAGAAATCAAGGGAGAAAAATCAAGAGGGAAGGAGAACAAAATAAGAAGAGAAAGCTAAGAAGGAAAACTAAAGAAAAAAACCAAAAACACATAACAACAGACTTAGAAAACATAGAGTGAGGGTTTCCAATTAGACTTTCATTCATTCGGGACCATTCTTGGGCTTGTTCGGATCCATTGGGGACATATACTTAAAGATTTCAGGGTGTTCATAGGATTTTAAGCGCATTCCGACGTTTCAATCCACTTTCGAATGTCAAACATGTTGGAACATCAACAAGGTAAACTCTGAGAGGCCTTAAACTCGCACTTGTTTGGTTTCTATTGTGATTTTTCTGTATTCTGTAAAATTTCTGGAACTGGCTATTTGATTACAGCCGTACAGCTCTAATTAGAGCCGAGCGGCTATAATCTCTTAGAATAGAGCTGGACGGTTCCAACTAGTGCCAAACGACTGAAATCTCTTAGAACAGAGCTGAGCGTTTGTAATGCTAGAGCCGCACGGCTATGTTCTTCTGGGCAGAAACCCGAAAAGCCTTAAATTGAATGAAAGCAGTCGAATTTCCATTTTTTTTCTGTTATAAACTATTTCTATCCCAATCACATCCGTCACATCTGTAGTACTATAGCTGCACGGCTCTAATTGAGCCGCACGGCTGTAGTCTCTAGAAGGAGGTAGAATCACGGGACAACCCATATGGACATTGTCGCGTGATGCTGTCTTCAAGATCAAATCATTTTTAGGATGTTTACTGCTTTTGGACCTTAGATGGATGTTTGGAATTAGAAACCCTCACGAATGGAACCCCGAGTTCCGGGATAACCGACCCATTAAATGGAGAAATTTGCATGTAATTGAGCCAAATTGTTTTCAAAAAAATGCTTTCAAGAACAAAAACCTACGGGGCGTTTCAAAAATGGTTTTCCAGGTCTAATTAAGTAAGTCACTCGGACTTCTCGGTTATCCCTTAAATGCATGCTCCCGCTTCCTGAAATCCCCGTTCTGTCCTGTATGAGTCATTTGTGTGCTTGCAATATAATTGTGCTAACCATTTGTTTTGCAGCTTTTATCTTTTCTTTTTATTATTTTTTGGATGTATTTTATAGACCTTCGTGTATTCTAGGCGCTTGTAATTTTTAGATTTTCATGTATCTAGGCTATTGTATTGGTGAGGATGAGAGCTTTTTCTCTTTTTGGTTTGGATGTATGGTTTTTATTTTTGCACTTTAATTTTATGCACTTTATTTATGTCATTTGAATGAGCATGGGCTAAATAATGAAAGACAAAATGGGTAGAGAATTAAGTGAGTAAAATATTATCATATGCACTTATAAATGAAAGTAAGCTTGACGTTAAATAGGTAAGTTGCCCGAACCCTAAATCTTTGGATTAGGTACAGTAGTCTATGCTCGTTAGGGAGTTGTACCGAAATTTCTAGGATGAGCTGATCCGGCCAACGACTCTGTCACTGACCTTGGAATTTAGGTTTCGAGGTCTTTAAGTTAATAAAATGAGATTTTCTAAAATGTAAAATCCAGTTTTCCCAAAATTCACATTCAAAGAAAAATGTTTTCTACTAAAGGATTTCCAAATGAATCAATGGTTTTCCTAAGCAATATACAAACCCGTTTTTCAAAACAATCCAAACACTCTCTTTTTTTTCCCGGTTCGCTTCACTGCATTTTGCTTAAAAGGTCGTCCGCTCACATAGGGTGATTATTCTATGCCTCCATGTTGGATGCCGATATCAATGACATTGGATATACAAGTTCAAATTATAGGGTTTCAATTTCAGTTGGACTACTATCTTCGTCTAGTGGCTTGTTAGAACCCGCCTACAATTTGTGGACCATAGGCCCACTACCAACATAAAGACGGGCCCATAGGATAGTACACATTGAACGACTAAGCCTGAACTAAACGGGTCAACCGTATACTTGGAGTATACCCACTGGAGAGAGAGGTTTATATTAATTATGTTACATAGATCAATTGGATTGATCAAAATGATATAATTAATATTTATTGGTTTTCTTATAATTAATTCAATGAATTAATTTAAGATATTATTTCCTGGGTGGAATATTTCACATGTATAGGTTTACATATGTTTAATTTTATGGAGAGTCTAATTTTAATTCATAGGTTAAATTAATTGGTCAAATTAATTTTAATTCAAATGACATGTAATATATTATATGGTATAATATATTCACATACATAAAAATTAAAATTAGATTTGTAATTAAAACAAACCTAGAGAATTGATTTCAGACCTGGGCCTTAATGATCGAAAAGCCCACATAAAGTAAAACCAAAAAGGGCCCAAATTCACTAAGTGAATTTCGGCCAAAGGGTTTAAAAACCCTAGAGAATTTTTTGCCAAGACTGTGCATTCCAAGGCAAAAAATTTTAGCCACCTTTTCCTCTCTTTCGATGATCCAAACGCTAGCACGGATTCACACTCCATAGCCGTTCGTGTACGGGATTGTGGAGGAAATCAGTTTTGATTTCTGCAGCCATCTCTAGAGGAGATATTTCTGGTGAGAATCTAAATTTTCTCTTCTTAATTTTATTATTTTGATTTCCATTTCAAATGCTCCTGGGTATTGGATTTGAGAAAACGATCCGCGCTTCCGCTTTAATCGGTCTTTTTGCGATGAAAAATCTCTTCAGTGGTATCAGAGCAGGCTTTTGATCCATGGAAATCTTAAACAGGATTGAATCCATAGTTTTAAATTTGATGTTTTATTTTGGGATTCTTGGATTTGGGGTTTATGATTTTGCCAATTTGATTTTTTACAATTGGAAATTAATTTGCATATTGGTTATGTATGTTTTAATTTTCTGTTGATGTTGAATCTTGGTGATTTGATTTGTTGTTTTATTAAAAAAAATCATGGGCTATTTTCATAGGTACGGGACTGTCAGCGGCGAATGTTGGGATTTGTCATCAGAAAAAAAAACGTAGCGCAGCGGAAATTACTCCGTTAAAATTTTCCTAGAGTTCACCTATCATGTCCGATTACCATGATTGGAATAAAAACCAATTCGAATCAAGAGAGATTAACTCACCGGATTCGTCTCTTCTAGAGACTGCTATAAAATCGTTTCTTGAAACTGCAATCTCCAAAGTCCAGTGCACGATAAACTATTGAGCGGGAACTGGTGCTAGCCGAAGAAGCGGAAGGAATGGAGAATTATTGCTGAAATTTGTGGCTGATTTTACGGGTGCAATGGGGTTGAAATTTCTAGCAATTAATTTAGGTTAGGGATAGGGTTTTCTTCCTTAAGTGTGCTCTTATACAGACACATTGTTTAATTGGGTTTTAATTAGTTTAATTAATCCCAAGCCCACTAGGATTATAATTACATAAATAAACGTTAATTAAGAAGTATATACTATGTAATTTAATTCCATTTGGCTAAATTTAATTACTCCTAAATAAAATTAAATTACACTAAAGTAAATACAATACATGTATCTAATTTTCCTACTTAGGAAAATTATTTAATTAATTGTTTACTTTATGTAATTCAATTAATTGATAGATTAATTAATTACATTATGTAAACTTATTAATTAAATTAAATAAACCCAATGTTAATTAATTACCTTGACACCGAATGTCAACTAATTAATTAACGAATTCCTTCCAATGTATATTACATGTACAATTTCTGTAAGTTCCGGCTCAATTGATCTATGTGCACGATCTTATGGGTCTGTCTTTATGTTGGCAGTAGGTCCAAGGCCCACAGATTGTAAGTGGGTTCTAGCAAATCATTACATCCCTTAATTAAGACAAAGATACAGTAATCTATTGAAGACACTGACCCAGTAGTAATCTCACAGTATCCTTTGCCAAACGATATCGATATGAATAAACAAGAGGCATGGTGTCCGTCATCCTCTTCTGCTATTTATTATCTTTCTTGATCTTGAGTTGACTGATTAATCAAATAAGCAACCAACTTATTTGGTTATGGCCATACACTTACCAGTCCCACTTATCAAGTGGCCAGTGATATCGTCTCGGTGTTACCCGAGTGGCAATTTCATCACTTCATCATCAATATCAATATGTTCATCTGTCCACCTAATCATACCCATATTTAGCATCCTTTTACAGACCTGTTAGGTGTATGTCAAAGTGAACCAGATTCCATATTGATACTATAAAATCTGATCTAAGGACAAAAAAGACCTACTCAAGAAACACCTATGACGCGACAACCATGTGGCTTTCTTGTTCGGATCGATCCAGTCCCATGTCATTGACATGTACCTATATTCATGAATGACTATACAAGTACGATGGTTTGTTAAGAACTGCCATACAGTCATCAAATATACAAGTTTATGGTTCTATTTGTTCCCACAATTAGAATAGACCTGGGATAGGTTTTATGATTATCAATCAATGGATACTCTACTCATATTAAAGCACAAGATATAAATGAAATAGACTACTTGCCTTTATTAATGTGACACAAATAATGTATTCATACAATGAGTTTTAATGTATAATACAAAATACCATAATCCAATGCCCTAAGAACTAGGGCACACCAACTGTGAGGGGACGACCTGGAAATAGAAGGGCGGGATGCGGCGAAGCGAACCGGGGGTTTTTAAAAACGGGTTTCGTAATGTTTTGGAAAACGGGTTTTGTTTATCTTGCTTTAGGGAAAACTATTCGTTCATTTAGAAATTCCTTTTGTAGAAAACGTTTTCTCGTTTTATTACTTAACGACCTCGAAAAATAAATTTCAACATCAGTGATAGAGTCGCCACCTGGATCAGCTCATTCGGGAAATTCCGGTACAGCTCCCTACGGAGCATAAACTGCTGTACCTAATCCAGAGATTTAGGGTTCGGGCAACTTACCTACTTAAACTCGAGCTTGTATTCAGTTTATAATTTATATTACCATATTTATTTAATTTATTATCTTTTCCCTACCCAATTTCATTTATTTATAAGCCTATGCTAAAGCAAATGACAGAAATAAATTAGAGAAAAATAAATCATGCATCCAGATTATACAAAAGAATAATAGAGGCCGCTTATACAACCAAATTGAATAAAAGGAAAAACTCTCGTCCTTACATTACAAGCTCCTAGGATACACGAGGATCTAGAAAATTACAAGCGCCTAAGATACACGAATTAATATATTAATTACAAGAAAAATAATAAAAACAAAAATAAATGCTGCAAAATAGAGGGTTAGCACAGTTTATATCACAAGCGCAAGTAGGACTCACAATAAGATAGAATTGGGATTTTTAGGAACGGCGGCATGCATTTAGGGGGTAACTGGGTCAACCCGATCGGTCGGACCGGTTAGACCTGGAAACGGTTGTGAAATGCCCCGTAGATTTTTGTGCTGAAAAATAATTTTTGAAAACCATTTGGCTCGGTTTCATGCAAATTTTCACATTTAGCGGATCTATTATCCCAAAATGCGGGGTTCCGTTCGTGTGGGTTTTCTTAATTTTCACAAACATCTAGAGTCTGAAAGCGGTAAACACACCAAAAACAGTTTGAATTCAAAAACAGCATCGTGCAACGATGTCTGTACAGGCCGTTCCGTGACTTTGCCTTATTCTGGAAACTACAGCTGTGCGGCTATGGCTTCCAGAACCCAAAAAATTGGTTTTCTCATTTTTGAAAACACTGTTTTGCTCGTTTTTGATGTTTCCCGGGGATTTTATAGGGTTTGGGGGTCCACTAATGCTGGACTACGATCTGGTTCGGATCGAACAACCTTGAATTTCAGAAAATGAAACCCGAGAAAAACCGAAATCCGTGATATCCATACGTACAAAAATCTGAAAACCAAAATTTTACAACATACGGATGCATTTGGGCCGAAATTGATAACAACAGAATGCATAAAATGGAAAACAGACTACTTTTGGCCGATCGGGACAGTTCGGGATTCTGCCCCTATAGAACACAGCCGTGTGGCTTTGTTCCAAGGGAACATATTTGTGCGGCTGTGTTCTTAGAAAACACAGCCATAAGGCTCTGTTCAGGTAGCCAGCTTTCAGAATAAAAGAAAACAAAGGAGAAAATCACAAGAAATGCAGCAAACACAAGTTTAAGGCCTCTCAGAGTTTACCATGTCGTTGTTCCAGTGTAATGGATGTTCAGAAACAGATTGGAAAGTAGAAATGTGCCTCGAATGCTTGAGTGTCCCAAAATCCCGAAAATAATTTACGAACCAAACCGAAACGACCGAGAATGTGTCCAGTTGATTGTAGAATTGTTTAAATATAAGTTTCAGATTTGAAAACCGAATTCTCTCTATCTTTCTTCTTCCTTCTCCCTCTCTGCTTCTCTGTGTTTCTTTTTCTCTAAGTCTCTTTTTTTTCATATGGCTGTAGTTCAGAAACTACAGATGTGCAGTTCCGGACAAAACCGGGACAAGCTACCCTAACACCTACACTCGTCTCTAGATCCTAAACTTACTCGAGGGACCTTTCTCGAGTTTTTGTATCGCGTACGGTTCGATTTTCAAATCATTCGAGGCATTCGAGGAAACCTTCTGCTCCTTCCCAAATCTGATTGCTAAAAAGGTAATAAATAACTCTCATCACGGAGGTCGGAAAAACCCTTGCTCACAAGCTGCCCCTCGCGGGATCAAAGTCGGTTTGTGGCTGGACTGTCAGGCTTGAATCAAGTTTGGTCTCGTGACTCGGAGCGCGGTGAGAAAGGAGAAGGAAACGTACCTGGTGTCCCCCGCCGGGGATACTAGCCTTGGTTCCGTATTGACTCTATGTGGTGGAGTGTGCCTGTGTTGTCGACTCTCTATGGTGGAGTGTGCCAGTGATGTCGACTCTCTGTGGTTGAGTCTGCCCGTGATGTTGACTCATTATGGTGGAGTGTGCCCGTGATGTCGACTCTCTATGGTGGAGTATGCCCGTGATGTCGACTCGTTGTGGTGGAGTGTGCCTGTGATGTCGACTCTCTGTGGTGGAGTGTGCCCGTGATGTCGACTCGTTGTGGTGGAGTGTGCTTGTGATGTCGACTCTCTCTGGTGGAGTGTGCCCGTGATGTTGACTGGTTGTGGTGGAGTGTGCTTGTAATGTTGACTCTCTGTGGTGGAGTGTGCCCGTGATGTCGACTTGTTGTGGTGGAGTGTGCTCTGATAAAAATTTAATTCTTCCCTGTGTGGTGGAGCACCGAATAAGACTAATTTCTCTGTGTGGTGGAGCACCGAGTAAAAGGTTGATTCTCCGTGTGGTGGAGCACCGAACAAGACTAATTTCTCCGTGTGGTGGAGCACCGAATAAAAAGTTGATTCTCCGCATGATGGAGCACCAGATAAGACTAATTTCTCCGTGTGGTGGAGCACCGGATAAGAAGTTGATTCTCCATGTGGTGGAGTGGGACCTTTGAAATTTTGGAAACAAAAATTTTTGCCCCTTCGATAGAGAATAAATACAGGCGAGTCGTCTTTGCCCTTAGATATCTGCAAAAGATAAGAAATACCTTTCTCGGGACTATATTGGAATGAATGGAAATATGAAAAGATCGAGAGAGAAAACGACTTACCAGAGGGCCAGAGCTGCGCAACTCTGTCTTGGCAAGATAAAGCCGGGCGGCTGACATAGAGCCAGTTGGCTCTAGGTTGCTGCACGCTAGAGCCGGGCGGCTCTAGCGTGGTAGAGGGGTAATAAAAAGGGAAAAAAGCCTTTTTTGTGCCATAACTCATAATTTCTCTTCTCTTTTCTTTTCTTTTTCTCTAAAATTCATTGCTTGAACTCGTTCTGCCAAAATGTTGAGGAAAATATGGAAAGTTCTTCGCCCCACTACTCCTGCACAACTCGCCCCTCACATTAGATACGTGTTATCCGAGGGAGAGTTTTCACTTCCTAGTGAATCCACAGTAGATGTGTACGGGCTTCCATAGTCGGTTGCTTATTGTGGGATCGAGAGGAATGATCCCATACCCGTGACGCTCAAGCCGTCGACATATGTTGTTCACCATTTGGTTAGTTTCTCTCACTTTTTCCTCTTTTCCCAATTTTTGAATTTCTGCAATGTAGGCAAAATTAGATGAAATACATGAAATTGATGCATGTTTAGAGTAGGTTATGCCCCTAGAAACCTTGGTTGATGATTTGAAGTAGATTAGAATCGATTTTAGGATGGAAAATTGCAAAACTTAGGTTTTGAAAACCAAACAGCCGGTTTCCTGAATAGAGCCATGCGGCTCAACGACAGAGCCGGGCGGCTCTGTTCTTGGTCCGGCGGCTATGACTGAGGAATAGAGTTGGCAGATCTGTTTCTCAAGAACACAACTGCGCGGCTGTAGCTATAACCGGGCGGCTCTGGCTACATCTGTGCGGCTTTGTTTGAGCAGAAAGGGGCTTTTCCTTGTTTTAATTCTATTTAAATTCTTTCATTCGATTTATTCAAGCAATGCATTATGCAAAGAACTCATGAAACTCCTTGTTCATTGTCTTGTAGGACCGAGATCACAACCACGGGGCCGGGTCCATTTCAGACGCCCTGACCTGGTACATGAGGCTTTTCTGACCCTATGAGGGAGATTGTTGACTCTACCAGACTGGACCGGTTTGTATGTTCTATGTGTGAGGTCCTACCCCGGATGAGCAGGGGTCTGTTGATGGTGTTGCTGGAGTGTGGATGGATTCCACCCATACTTTCCACTTCCCGATTGGAGAGTATACCATCACGCCTGAGGACTTTATGGCTATCACCGGGCTACCATTTGGCGGGCGCACTATAGAGTTCAAGCAGACTCTGGAGTGAGGAGGTTTCCATCTAGAGCTCATTGCAATGCTAATTGGCCTGACTCGTTTGGGCAAGCAGGTCTAGGGCAGTACGCTATAGGATTATTAGTTGGGCAGGCAGGCTGGCCTTCCTGAGGGCTCGACTTTTTCATTGATGGATGCGAGGAGTTACGCCAGGGCATTTCTGATATATGCTCTGAGCATACTGCTCTTCGCCACAGGCCAAAGCGATCTGAACCTGGCTCTTCTACCTTCTCTGATCCAGCTGAAGGATGTGGGAAGTTTGAACTAGGGATGAGCTGGGTTGGCTCAACTATATTACGGCCTCGACATCTGCGCTCATGGAAAGCATCAGAAAGTGAAGGGCGTATGGATCGTCTTTCTTTTTGACTTCTTCATTGTGCAGATCTGGGCGTACGAGTACGCCTTCGTTCCTTAGCCAAAGTTGGCCATACCAGCCAACAATGAGTTCCTAGACTTCCTGTGGCTGAGGCGATGGTTGGGATGCAGTTGGTCCGAGATGGAAAATGACCTGTGATCTACCGCCAGCTTTTGGCGAGTATGAGCTTTGAGGGGGTAAAGTTCTCCTTTTCCTTATTCATCCTGGTTTTTATAATCTGATAGCTGTTTTTCGATTTTCTGACTTCCGACTCTCTGATTTCAGGTGATCAAAGAGCCATGGGGGAGGCACCAGCTGGGGTTTGTTTTCTTTCTCTTTCCTTTTTTGTTTGTTTGGATTGTTTTGCCATTCACTGATTCCCTCTCTCTTTCTTTTTTCTTTTTTACCGTCGTCTGGGAGGGGCAAGCGCCCTCGTACATCATCCGGTAGACACTCCAGCGCTGTGGGTCCTGGACTGTCGGTGGTCGAGGAGATGGGAGTTCAATAGCGCATACAGATGAGTACGGTGTTGAGGATGAGATGGGGTATACTGAGCCCATTCCCTCGCCAGTGCCGCCGGTGGTTCCTCCTACAGGCTTCATTCCAGGCCGCCTCGAGTACCTAGTGGAGCCATGGGTCATGCTGCTTAATGAGTCTGGGCAGCTTTATCGGGCCGATCTATCCCCCCAGGAGCAGCCTCCTCCTGCAGCTGTCCCTCTTGACACAACGCACTTGAGTATTCTTGCCTCTATTTTTTTTGCTTGTTGCCACCGGCGTGATTTGTGTGCCGTTCTTTGTGCAGATTCCCGTTCAAAGGGGACGGCCCTGTGTCAGGTGGTCTCCAACTTTAGGTCACTTTCACTTCGAGATAACGGGGCGATGGAGGTAAGTGCCTATGTTGATTTATGTATGCATGTGTGTATGCGTGTTTCAAATGCATGTATGTGTGTGACATGATATCCATATTGTTTGATTCTAGTGCAGGCCATGGTTAACGTACGTCGGTGCGAGGAGGCCCATTGGAGATTAGAGATAGATCAGCTGTAGAGGGCTAATACAGACCTCAGGTTCATGAACGAGACCCTCCGCACCCAGCTGGATGACTGGGAGTCCGAGCGGCACGTCTTTGGCGGTGATGGCAGGACTGAGAGCGAGGAGGAGGCCGATGACTCGACTAATGGGGGACAGCCATAGCCTTTCCTTTTACATTTTTGTAGTTTAGGCTGAGAGAGCCAGCCTGCGGGCTTGGATTCTGTATTTCAGGACATTTTACCCATGTATGGGCCCCTTTTCTATTCTGTTACTTTTCTTGTTGGATTCATCTTTCTGAATGTATTTTTCTTTCATCTCCACTTGTTTTTATCGCTGTTGCAACAATCTTGGCTTTTCCAAGACTTTATTTCATGATTCCGTGCCTGATTTTGACTGAAAACCCATTCTGGACATCAGAGCCGCACGGCTAAAGGTTGAAAATTCCGTATAAAAGTATAAAGTGAGTGCTGCTGATGGATTACAGCCGCATGGCTCTGATTACAGCCGCCCGACCATACCATAGCCGCCCGACCATATATACAGCCACCCAACCATAGCTGCCCGATCATATATACAGCCGCCCAGCTCTGGTTTGAATTTCTGCAACCTCTTCTTCTTTTTGCCCTATTTTCGATGGATCAGCTCCGTGATCGACTGAGGAGTTACTGAAGGGCCTCCCGCTCTTCTAATTAGGCCTTGTTGGCCCCTTTCGATCTACAATACATGTGGTTCTACATAGGCCTGTCTCCAAATCGGACTTTTCTGACAGCTGCAGCTGGTTTTTGGGATTCGATGTATCATGTCTTCTAATTTTCTGGATAAGAGCTATGTTCCATGGTTGAAGAGTTCAGTGCCCTTCTTGGCATCCCCTGCCCACGCAGAGTCAAGTTACTGTCCCCAAACCCGATTCCGATGTCTTGTAGACACTTCAAAGGTTGACTGCATTGGACACGGTAGCCTTAGACCACTTGCTCCTTGAAGAGTCTAGACGTAGGAATCTCATTCTGTTTGCTATTATGGACATGTGCTTGGCTCTAAACACCTCTGCCTGGGCTTTTCTGATGGGCCTACTCTTGATGTCTCTTTTTCTGTGCAAGTCTATAGATGGGACTTGCAGTCTCCAATTAGTTCCAATGGTGGCTCAGATGGCCAACGACGCTTTGCCTATGGGAGTCACTTTGGCTGAGACTCTGATTTATCTGGATTCTGTCCAGTCGGGTTGCCCAATTGAGACCAACGGATGTTCTTTCCTTTTCCAGGTTCGCTCCTACCCCATTCTTGACATTTGATTGATTTCGCATTCTTTTGATTAACTAGCTTTTCTACAGATTTGGTTATTGGAGAAACTGAGTCTCCTGAGTATTCCTCCGCCTCATCCAAGATACGTACCTAGACATTATAGGGCCCGACGTATCGAAATAACAGATTTTGGCACTCAGACTACAGAAGAGTGGCCTGCTTGCTAAGAGGGAGGACTGATGCAGCCATCCGCTGGACTTGCCCCTGGTGGGAAATTTCAAATATGACTACCGAGACCTGGGCAGGAGGCGTGGGAAATTTACTCTGTCGTTTTATTGTGTGTCCTTATTTTTGCATAGACTGCCCTTGTGGGTTTTCAATCTATCGGACTGTCTTAACTTTTGCCTGAACCGCCCTTTTCGGGGTTTCGGCTCAGCATACTTTTATTTACATCCTAAATTTTTCCTAGACCGCCTTTCGGTTTTCAGCCTATCGGATTTTTTTGAAAGATGAAATCCATGCAAATATGGAATGTGCATGATCATACGTATGCATATAATAAGAATCTAATTTCGAGCAAACTTCTGACATTTAACCGAACAGAAAAGCCATCCATTCATTCATTTATTGATAATGTTTTAGTACAATATGTATCAAAAATGAAGTGAAACTAAGGACAAAGCTATAAATGGTATCCGTCTCGACAGAACCCATGACTTCCTTCAGCTGGTCTTTACAGATTTTTCGGCCAAATGGTGCTCACCTCTCTGTCCTGACTTTTACGTGCATCGCCTTTTCGGGCTTCGATTTGCCGGAATTCTTTTTTTTTTTTCTTTTACACATAATACCGCCTGAGCCTGTCTTGATTGACTGGGTTGACAAACTCATTTCCGTCTATATCTATGATTTGTACAGCGCCCTTCGAAAGTACTTTCTTTACTACATACGGACCTTCCCAGTTGGGCCTGAATTTTCCCCTTACATCTGTGTTGACCTGTTTCATTTGTTTTAGAACCAAATCCCCAGGCTTGAGTGGGTGTTTCTGATGGTGGACTTTGCTGTTGTAAGCCCTAGCCATCCTCTGCTGATACATCTATAAGTGATCTAGTGCCTTGACACGATTCTCGTCAATCAATGCCAACTGTTCATATCTTGATCGAACCCATTCTGATTTTGACAACTGTGCTTCCATAACCACTCTCAATGACCTAATCTCGGTTTCCACCAGTGTAAGCGCTAGAATTTTACTTCCTTAAAAAAAAGGAGTAAAAGTATAGTCGTACGACTCTAACTACAGTCGTATGACTGTAGATCGTGGCAGATGAGCCAACCCATATCTTAAAAGCTGAAAAAAAGAGAAAGAGAAGAAAGGATAGAAAAACGAAAGAAAACAGAGAAAAGAAGAAGGGAGGAAAGAAGAAGAGAGAAAATCAGAGAAGAAGAAGGAAGAACTCATCATAAAAAACCCTTGCATTTGGAAATCTCTGGACCCAAATCCCTAACCCTAAATCAAAGAGAGCAGTGCTAATTTCAGTGGATTGGAGCGACGCCAGGGGTCAAAGCGACTTGGATAAGCTTCTAAAGGTAGGCACTCTCTTTTCCTTTCACTTTTTCCAGCTTTCTGGGTGATTGGTGTGGTTTTGTGCCATTTTTCTCCGTTTTTCTGCATTTCCGCTTCTGGAAATCAAGAATAGTCGTGCGACTGTTCTTGAGTTTGATGAACAGTCGTATGACTGTAGTTACAGTCATACAAGTGTTCTTCATTTCCAGGTGTTTTCTTTCCAGTTTTGCTTCAAATAAATTTCTGGCGAGATTCTGACTTTGGACTTGTTACAGTCGCACGAATGTAATTTATAGTCGTACGACTGTTGTTACAGTCGCACGACTGTAACGTATTTTCCAGAATTAGAATTTCCCTTTTTATTTCCAAAAATTTCTAAAAATCCATAAAAATTCAGAAAATCCAGAAAATCATCAAAATGAATTTTGTTGTGTGCATTCACGATCCTAGATTCAATTTTCAGTAAAATTGTATTTAGAACAATGCCACGACGGAGACCCAGTTCTCCCGAAAACCGACCCACCTCATATGTAAAAAATGCATGTAAACCGGAAAAATTGTTTTAAAAATGATTTTCCCCACAAAACCAAAAATACAGGGACGTTTCAAAATGTTTTCCAGGTCTAGCCGGGCCGGCTAGCCGAGCCAACCCGGTTATTCCCTAAAGGCATGCTCCCAATTCCTGATTTTCCCAATTCTGTCTCTTTGAGTCCTATTTATGGCGTGCTATATATTGTGCTAATCTTCTGTTTTGCAGCTTTTAATTTTTTTTTTATTTTAAATGTATTTAATAGAATTAATCGTGTATATTAGGCGATTGTATTTTTCTAGATAAATCGTGTATTCTAGGCGCTTGTAAAAGTGAGTTCGAGAGTTTTTATTTTTTATTCGATCGGGTTGTAATAATTTAATTATTTACTATTTTACCTTAACCTGTATGCGCGCTGTATGTCTATTTATTACAATAAAATTGACTTTAGAGTTTGAAATACCATCTTTGAACATTGACCAATATTTATTTTAATTAGACACGAAATAAGGGACTTGACCAGACCCAAATCTCTGGATAGTGTAGCGGCCGTTCATCCAGTTCAGCTGCATTATAAATTTCCTAGTTGAGCTGAGCCGGGTGGTGACTCCTACAATATTCATCGAGACTTAGGTCTTGGTTCTTATAAGAATTAATTCCATTTATTTTTCAAAACCGAATTTCCATTTATAAAAACCCACGCGAGGGAGGGGCCCGCCCGAGATCGAGGCTCCCCTTTTGAAAGCGAGTCTCGCATTCCGCCGAAAACGCGTCGTCCGTTCACAGTGGCGACTCCGCTGGGGATGTCTTTAAAAAGTTTTCTTAAAAACTTAATAGAATTTGACAAGCCTGAAAAGTGTCTAATTAAAATAAGGTGGATGATTCGCGATTGGTATTTCATTTTGCATCTTTAGCTAGACATGCTTACATTAGATTTATTATCACATTTTTAGCCCGGTGGATTGTTGAAGTGTCGCCTTTGTTCCTTATGGTCTTAGGGGCACGGATACAAAACACCACCCATAGCCTCATACGAACCCCTTCATTCGGACGCTTGAGTGGGGAGAAGTGAGGAGTATATTTTGCTATGGGAACCTTGATTTTTAACCCGACTTGGACCGAACCCATATAGGCAGCCCTAGTTGGATTCCCTTAGGATACCAGAATAAATTGTGTGTAAATAATATAAATCGTGCCTTCATCACCCCCGGTTGGTGATCGAAGTGAACCCCGCCTAAGACTCGGTTAGAAATTTTTCAGACAGACCACGCTTGGAGAAATAAGGTTGGAAGAATTCGCTTTGTGTGCTACGTGTTACACGCTTCTCGACATTTCACGACATACCATAATCATCATCTTCCATACACAATCACCGTTATCCATATATAAAACATTTTTGTGTGTTACTACCCACATTTTTATGCAGCCATTTGCATTTCATTTTCGTGTGAAATCATTAAATCATCCGTTCGCCATTCATACTAACCGTTTCTTTTTCAGCCATAACATTAAATTTGTGTGATTAACATTTTTTCACATAGCATACATAACATCATTATGTATGTCATGCATCCTAACCACGTTTTTGTGCAGCCATTTGCATTTTGTGTGTCATAAGCATTCACGACACATCACCTAAATTAAATTAGGGGCATTCCAAGGACGCCTACCATGATCATATCATTCCATCATATATCGGGTATCCTAAAACACCCTTGTTTTGCCAATGCACCGGATTGCATTTGGCCATTCCACCAAATCATTTCATTCAATAGAGACCACAATGGTCCTAGGTATATTTCCGTGTGACAATCCACACGATGCATTTCATGACATCATACCCATTCATCACAAACATCACATAACACTGTGATCCATATCGGGTTACTTCATGACATTACTACATTATTCAAGGCGCTCCCCGAGTGCCGGATTAGTACGCATGTAGGGGCATATCATACCATCCCAAATCATGCAAGGTGTTCCCCGAATGCCAAGCCTTTGTCCATGTCCCCGTTACACACGACTCTCTCATGACATCATTTCATATGCTTAAAAGCATCAGAACTCTGTCCATGGGCCGGCCCCAAGTGACCATTTCACATCATCTCATAGACGCACAAAGCGTCGAAACTTTGTCCTTGTGTCGGTACACACGCGACCATTTCACAAAATTCATTAGATGCCCCAAAAGCACCGAACTTCTACCCGTGTGGCAGTCCGCATGTGTTCTTTTGCATAGCATTGGGTGCACTTGGAATGTCCAAAAAAAAAAAAAAGAAGAAATGAATAAAAAGATCACATTCATTATCATCCACATTCACGAAGCATCATCCAAGCATTATCATCCATACCATCCAACCATGCACTTTTTAGCCCTAACAGTCTTTATGTGCATTAAAGCAGAATAAGCTGGGGCGTCCTAGAACAAGATCCCAGATTGCAAGAGCACGTGAGAGCAAAAGATCAGTCGAATCAAGCAGCGCAATAGAGTCTGGAGAAGAAGTAACAATGGCAGATCAAACGCCAAGCATTGCTAGTGTTCTGAAGGATTTCTTCCCATCCCAAGACTTCCGGGATATGCTAAAGGAAGAACTGAGGGCTGTTGTTAGGGAAAGTGGTGAAGCTGGTAATGGTGGAACTGGTAAAGAAAAAGAAGGGGAGACCTCTCAACATGGGGCTGATGCTTCGGCTAGTATAGAAAAGCTGCAGGAAATCGAGGCAGCTATGGAACAGAAAATGAAGGCCAAATACTCTGAGTTGGATGAGATGCTAGCTGAGCTGAAAAAGGGAGCCAATATCAGTTTAGGTTCCAGGCAGGGCGTCAATGTGGATGCCATGATAAACAAAGGCATTGCGACATTCCCTGTGGGGTTCCAAGTTCCCAAAATTCCTTCTTATAGAGGACTCGGATCACCAGAAGCTCACATCAACCTCTACGCCCATATAATGCTGACCACGGGTTCTACCAAACAGCAATTGGTTAATTTCTTCCCAACAACACTAGAAGAAGGAGCTTTGAACTGGTACAACTCCCTGACAGAGGAAGTACAGTCGGATTGGGAGACATTGTCAGTGGCCTTCATCAAATACTATAGCTTCAACACAAAGATCCAAGTGAAGCTATATGACTTGGAAAGGGTTAAGCAGAAGCTTAATGAACCCTTTGATGAATATTATCAAAGGTGGAAGAACAAGATGATCCTGCTGAAGAATCGCCCCGATGAAGACGAGCTGATTCAGAAACTGATTGAAGGCAGCAGGGATGTCTACAAAGACAACATGAAATTCCATGCTTTTAATGAACTCAGTGAGGTCTACAGCATGGCCATGAAGGTTGAAAGGGACGAGGAAGAAAAAGTGGCTAGTCAAAAGGATGGCAGAAGCTTCAAGCACGGTCTGGGGTATCGATCGACAACAGCCATCGGATCAAGCAGTGGATCCGGTTTCAGCTTTACAAACAAAAGTGACCAATCCCTAGAGGATAAGCCAACTGAAGTTGCTGTGGTGTCTCACCAACAAGGGGATCAAGCTGGAGATTCACAAAACCGAGGCGTATCCCCGTGGACCCTTTCTTTGGCTAAGATTTTTGCAAAATGCAGGAATGGTGGCCTCTTGAGTTCTCTGAAGCCGTTTGAGAAGCCGGCTAAGAGAGATAAAGGCAAATTCTGCTCCTATCATGTGACAGTGGGGCATCACACGAATGACTGCAAGCAACTACTCAGGGCTATTCATCAACTGATCGCGGATGGGAAAATCATGGAGCCACCTTTGAAGCCGAGTGTGCAGACCAATCCTTTGCCCAGCTTTGACTAGTCCAATCGAAGTGGGCAATGCAACAGCAAAAGAAGACCCTACGTATGTGTAGGATGTTAATTATTTTGATGTATCTGTCTTTATCTTCTATCCTGTTTTTTGAAAAATGCAACCTACAAGGCGTTTAATGTAATGTTATTTGATTTCAATTATTTGTGTGATATTTTCATGGATGGAACACTGTGCTGTTGCGATTCGTCATTGGAAAAATAACATGGCGCACCGGAAAATACACCGTTTAAAATTTCCTAGAATCCACCTATCGTGTCCAATTACCATTGATTAGAATAAAATCAATTTGAATGAAGAGAGATTAACTCACCGGATTCATCTCTTCTAGAGACTGCTGCAGAATCGTTTCTTGAAACTGCGATCTCCAAAGTCCGATGCACGACCAACTATTGAGCGGGAACCGGTGCTAGCCGAAGACACGAAGGAATAGAGGTTTAATGCTGGGATTTTCGGCTGTTTTGGGGCTGCACTTGGTGGCTGAAATTTCCAGCAATTAATTAGAGTTGAATTATGTTTTTCCTCCTTAAGTGTGCCCTTATATAGACACCTTGTCTAATTGGGTTTTCACTAGGTTAATTAAACCCAAGCCCACTAGGATTATAATTACATAAATAAACTTTAATTAAAAAGTATATAATATGTAATTCAATTCCATTTGGCTAAATTTAATTACCCCTAAATAAAATTAAATCACACTTAAGTTAATACAATACATGTATTTAATTTTCCTACTTAGGAAAATTATTTAATTAATTGTTTACTTTATGTAATTCAATTAATTAATAAATTAATTAATTACATTATGTAAGCTTATTAATTAAATTAAATTCAACCCAATGTCAATTAATTACCTTGACACCGAATGTCAAATAATTAATTACTCATTCTTTCTAATGTACATTACATGTACAATTTCTATAAGTTCCAGCTCAGTTGATCTATGTGCACGATCCTATGGGTCTGTCTTTATATTGGCAGTAGGCTCAAGGCCCACAGACTGTAAGTGGGTTCTAGAAAACCATTACAGCCCCCAATTAAGATAGAGATGCAGCAGTCTTTAGAAGACACTCACCCGGTAGTAATCTCATAGTGTCCTTTGCCTAACGATATCGATATGAATAAACAAGAGGCATGGTGTCCGTCATCCTCTTCTGTTGTTTATTATATTTCTTGATCTTGAGTTGACTGATTAATCAAATAAGCAACCAACTTATTTGGGTATGGCCATACACTTATCAGTCCCACTCATCAAGTGGCCAATGATATCATCTCGGTGTTACCCGAGTGGCAATTCCATCACTTCATCATCAATATCAACATGGTCACCGGTCCACCCAATCATACCCGTATTTAGCATCCTTTTACAGACCTGTTAGGCGTATGTCAAAGTGAACCGGATTCCATATTGATATTATAATGAAATCTGGTCTGAGGACAAAAGAGACCTACTCAAGAAAGACCTATGACGCGACAACCATGTGGCTTTCTTGTGCGGATCGATCCAGTCCCATGTCAACAACATGTACCTATATTCATGACTGACTATACAAGTACTATGGCTAGTTAAGAACTGCCATTCAGTCATCGAATATACAAGCCTGTGGTTCTATTCGTTCCCACGATTAGAATAGACCTGGGATTGGTTTTATGATTATCAATCAATGGATACTCTACTCTTATTATAGCACAAGATATAAACGAAATAGATTAATTACCTTTATTAATGTGACACAAACAATGTATTCATACATGGCTCTTAATGTATAATACAAAATACAAGAATCCAATACCCTAAGAACTAGGGCACACCAACAATCTCCCACTTGCACTAGTTCCAAGTGGGCATTGCCCTAATTCCTATAGATCTGGTATGACCGTCGTGCTGTGTCTGCGGCAGCGCTTTGGTCAATGGATCAGCGGCATTATTCTTGGTGTCAACCCTCTGCAATGATATGTCATCTCTGTTCACAATCTTCCGAATGAGGTGAAACTTTCTGAGCACATGTTTGGATCTCTTGTGTGACCGGGGCTCATTAGTTTGTGCGATGGCCCCGTTGTTGTCACAAAAAACATCAACTGGGTCTAGGATACTAGGTACTACTCCCAACTCAGTTATGAATTTCTTGATCCAAACGGCTTCCTTTGCAGCTTCACACGTAGCTATGTACTCAGCTTCCGTTGTAGAGTCAGCAATGGTGGCCTGCTTTGAGGACCTCCAACTAATGGCACCGCTATTCAGGAGAAAAACATAACTAGATTGTGACTGGTTCTCATCCTCATCGGTCTCAAAGCTTGCATCAGTGTAACCTGACACTACCAGCTCATCTTGACCTCTATACACTAAGAAAGCATCCTTAGTCCGATTAAGGTACTTTAGGATTGCCTTGACAGCCTTCCAGTGTTCCTCCCCGGGGTTCCACTGGTACCGGCTGCTCATACTTAGTGCAAACGCGACATCAGGCCTCGTACATAACATGGAGTACATGATAGATCCAATAGCAGATGCATAAGGGATCTTTTCCATGTTCTCCCTGTCCTTTTTTGTTTTAGGACCATCTTTCTTACTCAGCTTCAACCCATGGCGCATAGGCAAGAATCCTTTCTTTGCCTTGTCCATGCTGAATCTTTTCAGAACCTTGTCAATGTACGTGGCCTGACTTAGGCCTAGATGCCGATTGGATCTATCTCTGTAGATCCTGATCCCTAAGATCGTCTCAGCTTCGCCTAAGTCCTTCATTGCAAAGCACCTACTTAACCACTACTTAACTCCTTGCAGTGTTGGTAGGTCACCTCCAATGATAAGGATGTCATCAACATATAGCACTAGGAAGGTGGAAATGCTCCCACTAACCATCTTATACACACAGGGCTCATCAAAATTTTGTGTGAAGCCATATTCTGTAATGGCCTCATTGAATCTCTGATTCCATGACCTCGATGCTTGCTTCAATCCATAAATAGATCTTTGAAGCTTGCATACCCGGTTTGGATACTTTGGATCGATAAAACCCTCAGGTTGTGCCATGTACACATCCTCGAGTAGCTTTCCATTAAGGAAAGCGGTCTTAACATCCATCTGCCATATCTCATAATCGTACCATGCAGCTATGGCTAGTAGTATCCTAATGGATTTGAGCATAGCAACTGGTGAAAAGGTTTCATCATAGTCAATTCCTTGAACTTGCCTGAATCCTTTTGCCACCAATCGCCCCTTAAAGGTGTTGTTGGCCTTTAACTTGAAACACCACTTGGAACCTATCACCTTAGCACTCGTAGGTGGATCCACCAAGTTCCATACTTAGTTATCATGCATAGATTGTATCTCAGCCTCCATGGCTTTGCGCCATTGATCTGAGTGTGGGCTTTCAACAGCCTCCTGATAGGTCTTGGGCTCCTCTTGGTCAACGACCATAAGGTCCCTATCATCAGTCACGAGAAAGCCGTACCTCTCTGGCTGATGACATGTCCTACCAGACCTTCTAAGGTCCTGTGCAACCATTTCTGGTTCCTCAATTTCTTGAGTAGTCAGATTGGTTCCCAAAGCATCCTCAGCAGTAGCTGCAGGAGTTTGTGAGTCTTGAACTTCTGAAAGTTCAACATTACTCCCACTGTCTCTCTTGGAAAGGAATTCCTTCTCCAAGAAGACTGCATTTCTGGCTATGAAAACTTTGTTTTCGGCCGGATCGTAAAAGTAATAACCCTTAGTTTCCTTAGGGTAACCCACAAACTGGCACTTGACAGATTTGGACTCGAGTTTGCCACTTGTCAATTTCTTAACATGTGCATCACAACCCCAAATCTTCAAGAAGGAAACATTGGGCTTTCGGCCTTTCCATAGTTCATATGGTGTTCCCTCAACTGCCTTGCTTGGTGTATTATTAAGAATATAAGCAGCTGTCTCTAAAGCATATCCCCAAAAGGAGACAGGGAGTGTAGCATGACTCATCATCGAGTGGACCATGTCAAGTAAGGTCCTATTCCTCCTTTCTGACACTCCATTCCACTGGGGTGTACCAGGAGGAGTGAGTTGGGATATAATCCCACACTCTCTCAAAAACGAGTCAAACTCTTGGCTCAAATATTCACCCCCTCGGTCAGACCGAAGTGCTTTTATTTTCTTGCCAAGTAGGTTTTCTACTTCATTCTTAAAGTCATTGAACCTTTGGAGAGTCTCAGACTTATGCTTCATCAGATACACATAACCATATCTGCTGAAGTCATCCGTGAAGGTGACGAAGTATAGAAAACCAGATCTAGCACTCGTGCTCATTGGGCCACATACATCGGAATGTATTAGCTCCAATAACTCTGAGGCCCTTTCAGCAGTCTTGCTAAAAGGCGGCTTTGTCATCTTGCCTCTCAAACAAGACTCGCATGTGTCATAAGGCTGGATGTCAAATGACCCTAGCACTCCACTAGAGTGAAGCCTAGCTATGCGCTTCTCATTTATATGGCCAAGTCGACAATGCCAGATGTAAGTAGGATTAATTTCATTTTGTTTAATCCTTTTAGTATTTATGTTATAGATTGAACTTTCACGTTTTAGATCAAGGATATATAAGCCGTTTTCAAGAAATGCTGTTCCATAAATAATATTGCCAAGGATATATAAGCCATTTTCAAGAAATGTTGTTCCATAAATAATATTGCCACATTGCATAGAAATTCTACCAAGTCCAATATTAAATACAAAACCAGAAATATCCAACAAAGAAACGGAAATAATATTCCTGCGCATCGCAGGTACAAAATAACAGTTTCTTAGTTCCAAAACAAGTCCACTAGGCATCTCCAAGAAATAATCTCCGATCTCCATGGCCTGAACCCGAGCACCATTTCCGACTCAAAGATCTACTTCTCCAGATCCTAATAATCTCCTATTTCTTAGACCCTGCACATTTGAACAAATGTGAGATCCACATCCAGTGTCCAAGACCCAAGATGTAGAAATAGCCAGATTAATCTCAACAACATAAATACCTGAAGCAGTAGTTTTGCCCTTCAGTTGCTCCCTTAGCTTTGGACATGAGCTCTTCCAGTGCCCCTTCTCATGACACTCATGGCAAACATCGTCAGGAGAAGCAACCCTTGCTTTAGGTTAGGCCACCACCTTTTTGCCCTTAGCCTTGGCCTTTTGGGCCTTAACCTTGGCCTTAGATTTGGCCTTTCCCTTAGCAATAGGCGTATTGCCCTTGTTCACCAGTAATACTTCAGGAGTCTTCTTAAGAGACTGCTCAGCAAGCTTGAGCATGCCATACAGCTCAACAACCGATTTATCCAACCCTTGCATATGGTAATTCATGATAAACTGGTTGTAAGACTCAGGAAGTGACCCGAGAATAATGTTTGTTGCCAAGTCTTGCACAACTGGCGAGCCGAGGCGGGCAAGTGTATCAATATACCCTTCAACTTTAGCACATGAGTGCTAACAGAAGTCCCAGCTGCCATCACAGTGCCTTAGTTGTCAGGCAACATTCCTGACGAGCCTGATCTTGGAACATCTTTTCAAGCTGATCCATCATCTCATAAGCATGCTCGTCCATGAACTACTTCTGAAGATCAGAAGCCATGGTACCCAGCATGAGGCACGAGACATCTCGGTCATCCCTCACTTGCCGGTCATACTGCTCCACCATCACTGTGGTGATGCCTCGACCTGCGGGAGGGCCAGCTGGTAAAGGAGCATTCAGTACATACTCCTTAGACTCTTGTCTAAGAACTATTTGTAAGTTCCTAGCCCAGTCCAGGAAGTTAGTCCCCGAAAGCTTCTCCTTCTCCAAGAGTGACCTAAGTGAGAGTGAGTTGTTGTTTGTTGCAGCCATTTAAATTGCTTAACTGAAATGGGATTATCTACATGGAAGAAATCATTGCTTGAGTTAGAAATAAAGGACTTTTAAGCCAATTCAAATTAATAATCTGATTTTAATTTGTTTGTTGGTGTTGTTAATTGGCTGACTTGACCAAGATCTACAACTTATCAATGACTGGCCGAACTAGGGCTCGCTAACCAACCATTGATTCGTTTAGTAGGACAACCTATCCAATCCTTCCACGAAGGACTCTTGGTTTGATGGGCTTATTGACACTTTACCGATCTGTGCTTAGGGTCCGCTCTGAGCTAATGCTACCCATGTTGGGTCAAACCACCATTCACATGTTAACCATACCAAGTATCTTAACCCTCGACGGCCCACCGAATACTACAATATACCCAGCTAGGGCATGGCGCACAATGCATCATCATTGGGAGGAAGAGGTGTGAATGTGGGAAGCACTTTTAAGCGACTCAATATAATAATTTCCGGATTATAATTAAGTGATACGGCTTAGCATGCATAAACGCGGGTAATAATTTGGTGATCCATACATCCATATTATATGACAAATGCAATAGCATACTTAATTTAAAATAAATGAGATCCTATGGGCCTTTAATTACAACCTAATGAAAAACTAGATGTCCTATCTAATTCTTCATGAGCCGGACTGCAATCCTTCTTGGGCTCCCACCATGGGCTTTCTCCATCTGGGCCTTCCTCCATACTGATGCAATTACAATAATTTTGTAAAATAAAATCTATTATAAAATTATATCAAAATAAAAAAATGGCACACAGGCCATATTTCCCAAAATTAAATTACAACCGATAATAATTTAGGGCCCATAGAACTCAACATAACATTTCAAACAAAGTACCTGTCGTGCACATACATACCAATATGATGTATGATCATGGCATTCCAAATTATAAATATAAATGTTAATCCGAGTTACTTAGGGTGAAATCGCCAATTTTAACAAATGTGACTAAGGCCCATAAAGGCCTAATGGATAACATCCATAAATGCAAAATTAACAATTTTGCTCCCACTTGAATTTGGTTTGTCACAAATTTAAAATTTAGCTCTCCCAATTTTAACCGGTGTCACGGTTTATTGAGCCAATTTCACAAGGTCCATATTCAATTTAATATGCAAACAATTAAATTAAATATGCATGCCAACAAAATAAAATAATTTAAATACAAATTAATTGAAGAAAATTTAATTTAATTTGTATTAGGGCCCGGGATAAAAAAAAATACCCGCAAAATCCAAAACCGAACCCAAAACCCGTGCACGGCGCTGCTGTCCCGACGGGGCAGCAATGCCGCTGGGCGGCAGCCTGCCGCGGCAGCAGCAGCTGCTGCAGGTGAGGGAATCGCAAATTTGCGATTCCCTTCACCCAAAATCCTTTTATTTTTTTTAAACTCATTAAATCATTAAGAAAAAAAAAACATCTATCAAAATATCCAAATAAAACCCAAATCAACTTTAGATGGAAACCAATTGGGGAAAAATAATCAAAAACCCCAATCCAACAATTCTAGGGTTTATCCAAAAACAAAACCAATTAAGTAAAACCCTAAAATCACAAACTTGAAACCCATTCTTTCTTCAAGAACGCTTTCAAGAACCAATTCCAATCAATTTAATGGACAAAACCTAGGCTCTGATACCACTGTTGGGATTCGTCATTGGAAAAATAACGTGGCGCAGCGGAAAATACACCGTTTAAAATTTCCTAGAATCCACCTATCGTGTCCAATTACCATTGATTAGAATAAAATCAATTTGAATCAAGAGAGATTAACTCACCGGATTCGTCTCTTCTAGAGACTGCTGCAGAATCGTTTCTTGAAACTGCGATCTCCAAAGTCTGGTGCACGACCAACTATTGAGCGGGAACCGGTGCTAGCCGAAGATGCGAAAGAATAGAGGTTTAATGCTGGGATTTTCGACTGTTTTGGGGCTGCACTTGGTGGCTGAAATTTCCAGCAATTAATTAGAGTTGAATTAGGTTTTTCCTCCTTAAGTGTGCCCTTCTATAGACACCTTGTCTAATTGGGTTTTAATTAGGTTAATTAAACCCAAGCCCACTAGGATTATAATTACATAAATAAACTTTAATTAAAAAGTATATAATATGTAATTTAATTCCATTTGGTTAAATTTAATTACCCCTAAATAAAATTAAATCACACTTAAGTTAATACAATACATGTATTAGGAAAATTATTTAATTAATTGTTTACATTATGTAATTCAATTAATTGATATTAATTAATTACATTATGTAAACTTATTAATTAAATTAAATTCAACCCAATGTCAATTAATTACCTTGACACCGAATGTCAACTAATTAATTAACGCATTCTTTCTAATGTACATTACATGTACAATTTCTATAAGTTCCAGCTCAGTTGATCTATGTGCACGATCCTATGGGTCTGTCTTTATGTTGGCAGTAGGCCCAAGGCCCACAGACTGTAAGTGGGTTCTAGCAAACCATTACAGCCCCCAATTAAGACAGAGATGCACCAGTCTTTAGAAGACACTCACCTGGTAGTAATCTCATAGTGTCCTTTGCCTAACGATATCGATATGAATAAACAAGAGGCATGGTGTTCGTCATCCTCTTCTGTTGTTTATTATATTTCTTGATCTTGAGTTGACTGATTAATCAAATAAGCAACCAACTTATTTGGGTATGGCCATACACTTATCAGTCCCACTCATCAAGTGGCCAATGATATCATCTCGGTGTTACCCGAGTGGCAATTCCATCACTTCATCATCAATATCAACATGTTCACCTGTCCACCCAATCATACCCGTATTTAGCATCCTTTTACAAACCTATTAGGCATATGTCAAAGTGAACCGGATTCCATATTGATATTATAATGAAATCTGGTTTGAGGACAAAAGAGACCTACTCAAGAAAGACCTATGACGCGACAACCATGTGGCTTTCTTGTGCGGATCGATCCAGTCCCATGTCAACGACATGTACCTATATTCATGACTGACTATACAAGTACTATGGCTAGTTAAGAACTGCCATTTAGTCATCGAATATACAAGCCTGTGGTTCTATTCGTTCCCACGATTAGAACAGACCTGGGATTGGTTTTATGATTATCAATCAATGGATACTCTACTCATATTATAGCACGAGATATAAATGAAATAGATTAATTACCTTTATTAATGTGACACAAACAATGTATTCATACATGGCTCTTAATGTATAATACAAAATACAAGAATCCAATGCCCTAAGAACTAGGGCACACCAACATGTGCATGCATACAAACATTCATTTAATGTCTTTAGCATACATGACACATCATTATGTGAATTGAACCTAAGGACAGATGAACATCCCAAAATGACATCCGTCCTGAAAGACCTCACGACTAATAAGAGAAAGGAAAGAAATATTGCAGATACCTAAAAGCATGGAAGACCTTCGCCTAGTCCTATGACGGCACATCTAGAGATTGACAAAGGATAGCAAGATGTAGAATTACAAAGAATCCGAAGGACAAGTCCAACCAAGCGGAAGTTCCGTAGCAAAAAAAAAAAAAGAAAAAAACAACAACAACACAGACAAAATAAACATGGTTTCGAGTTCCAAAATAAGAATGCACATCTATATCATATGATGTTTCGCACCATAGCATCCCAAATAATGGAACGCAATTTTTGGGGCAACAATACAATCATTCCAGAATAAAGGAGAGAGGCATATTACATCGCCTCTATACCACCCATAAGCCAGCGGGATAGTTCAAGCAGCTAACAAGCACATCAAAAGGTGCAGCCATCAATCTGCAGGATCAAAGCAGTCCCACAGAGAAAGACAGAGACCAAGTCGTCAGCCTCCTCAATCAGGACAGGCTCAGGTTTCCACGAAAGAAAAAAATAATAATAATAATAATAATGGTAATAATAATAATAATAAAGAAAGTCTGATGGATTGAAAATCACGAAAGCAATCCATGCAAAAGTTAGGACAATGAGGTGAGCACCACCGGCAGGAAAATCTGCAAGGACCAGTTGGTGGCACTTGTGTGTTCAGTCGAGACGGATACCATACTCATCTTGTCCTTAATTTCATTTCATATATAATATGCATTATGCTAAAACATTATCAATGAATGAATGAATGAATGCCTTGCCCTGTTCATTTAAATATCCCAAGTTTGCTTGAAATTGAATTCACATCGTGCATCATATATGGCTACATGCTTGCGAGCTTCAGCAACAGTGATGAAGCAACCAAGTCTTACGAGACTTTCCACAATCATCTCATCGTCAGAGGGTGTATTTAATTGGAAGTCTTCTTCTAATTCCACGACATCTTTAAAAAAAAAAAAAGAGAGCTCGCTGAGGTAAAAATCGAAAAGGTATCTCAGGCAAAAATTAGAGCAGCCCGCTAAGCTGAAAACCCATAGTGGGCAGTTTAGGAAAAAGTTAGGGCATATGAAAAGCTTGCTAAGGTGAAAACCGAAAAGGCACCTTAGGCAAAAGTTAGAGCAGCTCGCTGAGTTGAAAACCCACTTTGGGCGGCTCAGGCAAAATTTAGAGCATCCAAATTCATGAAGCCTAGGGGCATAGAAGGCAAAACCTCTCTGTCGTTCCCCCAGTAGGAACATTTCATCAATCCCAAACAAGATCCTTTGCATTATTTCTCAACGACATCGTTGCTAAGAGTATCATCACTTTCTCTCCAATAGTCATCATGCTTCCTCATTAGCCATCATATATCCCTGGCAGGATCGTAAGAATTACATTGCACCCAAAATGTTACTTCTCCAACTATGGACGATCAATCGCACAACATATCTTCCCCCGTATGAACCTGGAATGTCAAGATTGAGCAAATAACGCAAAATTCATTTCCTAAAGTTCATTTGCACACGCACACATTGAAACATAGACATGCATTCAAAACATACATGCATACATGCACGTACATATCACAACCAACCCAAGCGCAGGTATCCACCATTATCATCAGGCTATTTCGAACCAGGATTGCTCTCAAAGCAGAGATGGCACAACGCCGAGGCATCCATTGGACCTTAAGCGTCAGCGTAAATCCAAATCTCAACACATCAAGTCTCCAAGGAGCAGAACAATCAGGTCCTATTTATCCTTGATCGAAGCGACAAAAATTTTTGTTTCCAAAATTATCGATCAAGAGATAAATACTCATCCTCGAGCCAACATCAAAATTATCATTCGTAAAGCTACCTCCTTTTCTTCAGTCAAGCTAGATTTTAAACCCTTGAACTCCATCATGTTCAAGCATGGTTACAAATCCTTGAACCCCTTTCTTCAGTCAAGCTAGATTTTAAGCCCTTGAACTCCATTACGTTCAAGCATGGTTGCAAATCCTTGAACCCCTTTCTTCATTCAAGCCAGATTTGAAACCCTTGAACTCCATTAAGTTCAAGCATGGTTGTAAATCCGTGAACCCCTTTCTTTATTCAAGCCAGATTTCAAACCCTTGAACTCCATTACGTTCAAGCATGGTTGCAAATCCTTGAACCCCTTTCTTCATTCAAGCCAGGTTTCGAACCCTTGAACTCCATTACGTTCAAGCATGGTTTCAAATCCTTGAACTTCTTATTTCATTATTTCGAGTCCATTCGATTCCAACAAAATTTCAAATCCTCAAAATTTCTGCAGATTTGCCTCGGGTAGCCTAGACCCGGTATCGGCTTAGTTCTACATCAAACCCATTATTTCATCCAAGCTAGATTTTGAATCCTTGAACTTTTTCAAGCAAGATTCCCAATCCTTGATGAACACCTCCCCAAGCCAGATTTCAAACCCTTGAACTCCATCACGTTCAAGCATGGTTTACAAATCCTTGATCTCCTTTTCTTTATTCAAGCCAGATTTTGAACCCTTGAACTCCATTACGTTCAAGCATGGTTGCAAATTCTTGAACCCATTTCTTCATTCAAGCCAGATTTTGAATCCTTGAATAAACCTCCTCAAACGTGATTTTGAATCCTCAAAACCTCTTCAAGCTTGATTCTTAATCCTTGAAAATCGCCCAAGTCAGATTTCGAATTCTTGAATATCAATTCAAGCAGGATCCTAGATCATGGAAGCCAATTCAAATCTCCAGCATTTCCTTGGGTAACCTAGACCCGATATCGGCTTATTCCATCCAATCAACTCAACACATCACCACAGCAGTGAAGCTTCAGTAACTCAGTTGCGTGTTTTCTTTCCTGTGTCTGCGGCGCTTTGAGTGACGTTTCTCAAATCCACATCAACTACCCCATACTAAGACCGGGTGGTGAATTTGATCACGCGAGGGGCAACTGTAAGCACCGGAATTTTACTTCCTTAAAAAAAAAGAGGAGTAAAAGTATAGTCGTACGACTCTAACTATAGTCGTACGACTGTAGATCATGGCAGGTGAGCCAACCCATATCTTAAAAGTCGAAAAAAAGAGAAAGAGAAGGGAGGATAGAAAAACGAAAGAAAATAGAGAAAAGAAGAAGGGAGGAAAGGAAAAGAGAGAAAATCAGAGAAGAAGAAGGAAGAACTCATCATAAAAAACCCTTACATTTGGAAATCTCTGGACCCAAATCCCTAACCCTAACTCAAAGAGAAAAGTGCGAATTTCAGTGGATTGGAGCGACGCCAGGGGTCAAAGCGACTTGGATAAGCTTCTAAAGGTAGGCACTCTCTTTTCCTTTCACTTTTTCCAGCTTTCTGGGTGATTGGTGTGGTTTTGTGCCATTTTTATCCGTTTTTCTGCATTTCCACTTCTGGAAATCAAGAATAGTCATGCGATTGTTCTTGAGTTTGATGAACAGTCGTACGACTGTAGTTACAGTCATACAAGTGTTCTTCATTTCCAGGTGTTTTCTTTCCAGTTTTGCTTCAAATAAATTTCTGGCGAGATTCTGACTTTGGACTCGTTACAGTCGCACGAATGTAACGTATTTTCCAGAATCAGAAATTCCCTTTTTATTTCCAAAAATTTCCAAAAATCTATAAAAATTCAGAAAATCCAGAAAATCATCAAAATGAATTTTTTTGTGTGCATTCACAATCCTAGAGTCCATTTTCAGTAAAATTGCATTTAGAACAATGCCACGACGGAGACCCAGTTCTCCCGCAAACCGACCCACCTCATATGTAAAAAATGCATGTAAACCGGAAAAATTGTTTTAAAAATGATTTTCCCCACAAAACCAAAAATACAGGGACGTTTTAAAATGTTTTCCAGGTCTAATCGGGCCGGCTAGCCGAGCCAACCCGGTTATCCCCTAAAGGCATGCCCCCAATTCCTGATTTTCCCAATTCTGTCTGTTTGAGTCCTATTTGTGGCGTGCTATATATTATGTTAACCTTCTGTTTTGCAGCTTATTATTATTATTTTTATTTTAAATGTATTTAATAGAATTAATCGTGTATATTAGGCGATTGTATTTTTCTAGATAAATCGTGTATTCTAGGCGCTTGTAAAAGTGAGTTCGAGAGTTTTTATTTTTTATTCGATTGGGTTGTAATAATTTAATTATTTACTATTTTACCTTAACCTGTATGCACGCTGTATGTCTATTTATTGCAATAAAATTGACTCTAGAGTTTGAAATACCATCTTTGAACATTGACCAATATTTATTTTAATTAGACACGAAATAAGGGACTTGTCCAGACCCAAATCTCTGGATAGTGTAGTGGCCGTTCATCCAGTTCAGCTGCATTATAAATTTCCCGGTTGAGCTGAGCCGGGTGGCGACTCCTACAATATTCATCGAGACTTAGGTCTCGATTCTTTTAAGAATTAATTCCATTTATTTTTCAAAACCAAATTTCCATTTATAAAAACCCACACGAGGGAGGGGCCCGCCCAAGATCGAGGCGCCCCTTCCGATAGGGAGTCTCGCGTTCTGCCAAAAACGCGTCGTCCGCTCACAACCGGTAAGACAGCTTCCATTTCGTAGACTAGGGAGTATGGGGTTTCTCTGGTGGGGGTTTTGATACTGGTTTTGTATCCCTACAAGGCAAATGGAAACATATTAGCCCAATCCCTATAGGTGACCACCATTTTTGACAGAATCTTCTTGATAGACTTGTTGGTTGCTTCTTCTACTCCATTCGATTGCGGGCGGTATGGAGATGACTTATGATGTTCAACCCCTTTATGCTGAAGTAACTGTGCCATGGCCCCTTGAAACTATACACCATTATCTTTCATAACATGGTGCGGAATCCCATATCTCATGAAGATACTCTTCTCAATGAACTTGGCCATTTTCTTACCTATGACATGTACAAATGATTCTGCTTCTAACCACTTTGAAAAGTAGTCAACAGCCACGATAATGAACCGGTGTCCGTTTGATGCAGGCGGCCTTATTTCCCCAATGATGTCGATTTCCCAAGCAGCATTCGGCCACAGAGTTGATGATAACTGAAGTTCAAGCGGTGGGAGATGACTGAGGTCTCCGTACACTTGACACTCGTGACATCTTTTCACCTCTTCGATATAATCTTCCTGCAGTGTAAGCCAGAAGTAGCCTTGCCTTAACACTTTCTTAGCCAGGGCTAACCCATTCATATATGGCCCGCAAGTTCTCGCGTGGATTTGCCTCATGACTTCCTTGGCTTCTCTTTCTGTTAAGCACTTCAGGAGCAGGCTGTTAGCAGTCCTCTTGAAGAACTGACCCTCGAATAATCTAAACTGTGCTGCTAATCTCTTGAGAGAGACCTTATCTGACTCATTGGCATCTTCAGGGTACTGCACATTCTGAATAAATTACAGAATATCGTGATACCAAGGACGTTCCTCTGCCGTTGCTATAACACTGACCGACCAGTAGCAATGGTTCTTTGCGATCTCCACTATCACTGCCTACATAGGGTGTCTCCGGGGTTCCTCCCACATTGACGAGAGTGTGGCTAAAGAGTCTGCCATCTGATTTTCCTCCCTTAGAATGTGTTTGAACTCACACAATCCAAATACTTTCACCTTTTTCCAAACCAAATGGAGATATGACTGGAGTGACCCTTCTTTCATCTCCCATTCTCCAGTGATTTAATGAATTACCAATGCCGAGTCTTCAATCACTAACACCTCGTGTGCCCCTAGCGTGACCAAGGCATCAATTCCAAAGAGGCAAGCTTCGTATTCCACCCCATTGTTAGTCACCAGAAATTCAAGGCGCTTAGCCAGGGGGATGATTTCTCCACCGGGTGTGCCAATGATTACTCCTAGTGTTAGAGATTGTGCCCTAAGCCAATGTTGGATTATGTAAACAATCTTCTTAAGTCATTAATAAAGACTTATTTTATCATATATATTTGTATGTTAGTATTTATGATAATGTATCCATGAATTAATTGTGTAATTCTAAATTTCCCTAGTCGATTGTTATTATGGGAATAATAACAAACTAAGACTAGTGTGAGTGATAATGGATATTCATAAGATGAATATAGTGTATACAGATACAGATTATACTCACGGGCAATATGTTAGAGAACATGTTGCTGGAGACCCACTATGAGATCAAGTTCATGGTCACGTGTCACAACTGATCTTGATTATAGTAGTGTCATCAGCTGATTCCTTTGACCTGAGGTCACCATGGATTCCGAGATGAATTCATGTTGTGCTTTGACGCAGTCAAACGCTGCTTGTAACAGAGTAGTTATAAAGGCTGTGGTTGGGTACAATATGACTCATGCTTAGGGATGTGAGTGACAGATATGGGATTTTGTCCCTCTCTAACAAGAGAGCGATATCACTGGGCCCCTCGATAAGTAAGACTGTTAAATGCATGGCCGTGCTCAAATAATTGATAAGAGTATCAATTGATTTGTCTGAACAGTTTACTTTGAGATCGAGAAAGCATATGATTAATTATATAAGATTGACAAGTGTACCATGTCTTATAATTAATCTTGATATCAAAGAGACAAAAGGGAATATGACATTCTATAAATAGGTATTGGATCATTCCAATCATATTAATTGGGTAGTCGTAATGGCTTGCTAGAGTCCGCTTGTGACCTATAAGGACATTATGGTAATTTCCTTATTGCCAATTAATATGATCCTATGGGGTCACACACAAGAGCAAAATGAAGTTCATCTTATCGGGTATAAATTATTATTGGATAATAATTTATGAATGAGAAAGAGAATAAATATATATAGTGATATATATTTATGTATGTATATATAAATATTAATGTAATTAATATTGCATAAAGTATGCTACATATTATAATTAAATTATATGGAGATATAATTAATTATAATATTATATATACATATATGTATCATGGAGAATTGAATTGATTTAATATTAATTGAGAATTAATATTAAATTGTGTGGGTTAATATATAATTATAACTAATAGGTGTATTAGGTTATAATTATAATTAACTAAATAGGGTTTATATTTAAGGAAATAAAAACCTGAAAACCTAATTGCTCCATAAGTTAAGAAGCAGATTTCGGCCAGCCACCACAAGCCAAGTGAACCAGCCGAAACTCTCCTCCAAAAAGAAAAGGGAAAATCTGATTTTCTGCTCTCTCTTCTCTCGTTCGAAGAATTGTTCTTCAAATCTGGCGCTAGCACGCGGTGGACGTATTGCTCCGTGTGGATCAACCGTAGAGGGAAGCTATTTTGGTTCCTGCTTGATTCAATCTTCAAAGAATTAAGGTAATTCTTTAACCCTCCTTCCGATTCAATGCGATGTACATGGGTCCTTGGTGGGGATTAATCTTCTATCCGCTGCGTTTTATGTTTGTTTTGTGCGATTAATTCCCCAACAGTGGTATCAGAGCCACTTGTGCATTGATTGAATTGGATTTGTTATTTTGATTAGATCAAAATTGCATGTTAGGGTTATATGTTTTTGATTTAGGGTTCTTTGTTATTGTGAATAACGTTTGGAATTGATTTGGGAATTGTTGTTTTGAACAAATTGACGCAGAATTGTTTTTCAGTGCAGAACACGCCGGCGTGCAGGCACTGCACGCCGTGCAAACGTGTGTTGCACGCCGTGTACTGGTTTTGCACGGCGTGTAGTCGGAAATCGTTTTCGTAAGCTGACAATCAGTGCATAACTCGCCGGCGTGCAAGTGTTGCACGCCGTGCATATGTGTGTTGCACGCCGTGTACTGGTTTTGCACGGCGTGCAACCGGAAATTTCTCATGTGCGCTGAGTAACAGCGAGGAACACGGCCGCGTGCAAGTGTTGCACGCCGTGCAAACCGATTTTGCACGCCGTGTTCCCTTAGTGCTGCAATGTAGAAATTGTCTTCTATACCTTTTCTTCTCAAATCAATTTCTTTTAAATACAATAAGATTGTGTTTAGTTTTTGAACCCTAAATCTTGTAGATGTAAAATTATTGTGATAATTTTATGCATGGTGTTGTGGTATGGTTTTGGACCCTGTGGATGTTTTTGTTTTCCTTTGGTTTTGGTGGATGTAAAGTTTTATAAATACGGCCTGCGAGTCGTTTGTATTTATGTAATCTTATTTTCTAGATAAATTGTATAGGATGCAATTTATTGTTTGTAAATCTTATTTTACTAGAAAACTGTATAGGATACAATTTTGTTAAATATGTAAATCCATGAGATGATGCCAAGGAACAAAGACGTGAAGACGGATCCAAGGGGTGCGGCTGTGCTGTGACCATGCGATGGTTGCAACCACCTAGGAAATGACCTGTTGATTTTCATATTGGCCTATGAAAATCAATGTAGATAAAACCATACCATAACACGGTTTTTCGAGTCTATTGCATGTTTTATATTTTGATGCCATGTGATGCCATGCCTAGTATGAAATATGCATGCTAGATGAATGTATGACATTGGATGCCATGCTAGGATTAATGTTAACTTGGAAAGTTTAATATTAATGCCATGTTTTGTATATGATAAAATTCTAATCACGGGATTTATAAACCCTAAATAAACTTATGAAGTTTATATTTTTGCCACCCAATTACGTATAACACTTGTCAAGTACTATGTTCGCATCATGGTATACCGCCAGGGCGGGTACGCATGTTGTGACCTTAGCGAAGCAATAATATGAGAAAAGGTGATTCTCATTGTGTTGTAATTGGTTTAACTAAAGGGTTAATCAAAAAGGTGTTTGAGCCCGAGGCAAGGATGAGATGAGTAACATACAAATTAAATATGATATATGATATCATGCATCTCATAAATTAAAAGAGTTACATAATGATGTAATTGACATGGTGATGTCTACCGAAATTATATTTAATCATAGGGACATGCCAAAGCAGTGCTATGGTTAAGTATGGATTTTGGGTCTTTTACCCACTTAAATATTTTAAAGGGTTTTATAATTTTAGTGGGAGCTATATTCTCTTATGTAATTAACTTTGCATATATATTTTCTGTTGTAGATAAATGGCCAACACAAGCAATCCCGGTTCTATTCGATCTATCCTTGAGAAGGATAAACTGAATGGAACAAATTACCTAGACTGGTATCGCAACTTGAGAATTGTTCTCAAGCAAGAGCGAAAGCTATATGTTCTGGATGGGCCTTTGCCCGCTAACCCTCCACCCACCACAGCTTCAAGAGCTGAAAGGGATGCTTTCCACAAGCATCAAAATGATCAGATTGATGTACAGTGCCTGATGCTCGCATCAATGATTCCGGAACTTCAGAAGGATCTGGAAACATTTGAGGCATATGAGATGTCTCAAGAGCTTAAGGAAATGTTCCAAAAGCAAGCGAGAAGGGAAAGGTATGAGACCTTGAGATCTTTGGTTGGGTGCAAGATGACCGAAGGGAGTTCGGTTAGTGCCCATGTTCTGAAGATGAAAGGGTACATTGATCAGTTGGAGAGGCTTGGTTCGCCACTCAGACCTGAGTTGGCAACGGATTTGATCCTTAATTCTCTTCCCGAGAGTTACTCCCATTTTGTCATGAATTATCACATGAATGATATGGACAAAACGGTCAGCGAACTGCATGGGATGCTGAAAAACGCTGAAGTAACTATAAAAGAGAAGCCAAGCTCCAAAGGGATCCATATGGTGCAAAAGGGTAGGATCCAGAAGAAGAGGGGTAAAGCAAACAAACCCAAAGAGTTTGGGAAGGATGCAAAGAAGCCCAAAGCTGTTACCAAGGCAAAGCCTCCAAAGGAAGGCGCATGCCATTTCTGCAATCAGCCTGGTCATTGGCGCAGAAATTGCAAGCTTTATTTGGAGGACTTGAGGAAGAAGAGAGGCGGTGAGACCGCTAATCAAGGTATTCATGTTATTGAAATACTTCATTCTACTTCTGTTTCTACTTCGTGGGTATTAGATACCGGTTGTGGTTCTCACATTTGTATGAATGTGCAGGGGCTTAGAGGAAGTAGAAAGCTCAAGAAGGGCGAGGTAGAATTCCATGTGGCGAATGGAGCTAGAGTTGCTGCTTATGAAGTCGGTCGCTACGAGCTCAAGTTGCCAAGTGGACTTGTTCTCCTTTTGAATAATTGTTATTTTGTTCCTAATTTGTCTAGGAACATCATTTCTATTTCATGTTTGGACAAGGAAGGATTTAAATGTGTTATTGAGAATAATCACTTATTGCTTTTCAATAAAGACTTGTTTTATGCAAATGCGGATTTACATGATGGTCTTTATTTGTTGAACCTTAGTGAAGGTTATGATGAGCATGTATATAACATAAATACCAAAAGGATAAGAACAAATATTGTGAATCCTACTTATCTCTGGCACTGTCGTCTAGGACACATTAATGAGAAACTGTTGGGAATTAATCGCACAAACAAACATAAAACGCAGCGGATAAAGGATTAATCCCCACCAAGGACCCATGTACATTGCATTGAATCGGAAGGAGGGTTAAAGAATTACCTTAATTCTTTGAAGATTGAATCAAGTAGGAACCAAAATAGCTTCCCTCTACGGTTGATCCACTCGGAGCAATACGTCCACCGCGTGCTAGCGCCGAGATTGAAGAACCGATTCTTCGAACGAGAGAAGAGAGAGCAGAAAATCAGATTTTCCCTTTGGCTTTTGGAGGAGAATTTCGGCTGGCTCTGTCAGTGGTGGCTGGCCGAATTCTGCTATATTATTAGTGTGGAGAGTGATTAGGTTTAGGTTAATTGTTTCCTTAAATAATTAACCTAAATAGTTAATTATAATTATAACCTAATACACCTATTAGTTATAATTATATATTAACCCACACAATTTAATATTAATTCTCAATTAACATTAAATCAAATCAATTCTCCATAATACATATATGTATATATAATATTATAATTAATTATATCTCCATATAATTTAATTATAATATGTAGCATACTTTATGCAATATTAATCACATTAATATTTATATATACATACATAAATATATATCACTATATATATTTATTCTCTTTCTCATTCATAAATTATTATCCAATAATAATTTATACCCGATAAGATGAACTTCATTTTGCTCTTGTGTGTGACCCCATAGGATCATATTAATTGGCAATAAGGAAATTACCATAATGTCCTTATAGGTCACAAGCGGACTCTAGCAAGCCATTACGACTACCCAATTAATATGATTGGAATGATCCAATACCTATTTATAGAATGTCATATTCCCTTTTGTCTCATTGATATCAAGATTAATTATAAGACATGGTACACTTGTCAATCTTATATAATTAATCATATGCTTTCTCGATCTCAAAGTAAACTGTTCAGACAAATCAATTGATACTCTTATCAATTATTTGAGCACGGCCATGCATTTAACAGTCTTACTTATCGAGGGGCCCAGTGATATCGCTCTCTTGTTAGAGAGGGACAAAATCCCATATCTGTCACTCACATCCCAAAGCATGAGTCATATTGTACCCAACCACAACCTTTATAACTACTCTGTTACAAGTAGCGTTTGACTGCGTCAAAGCACAACATGAATTCATCCCGGAATCCATGGTGACCTCAGGTCAAAGGAATCAGCTGATGACACTACTATAATCAAGATCAGTTGTGACACGTGACCATGAACTTGATCTTATAGTGGGTCTCCAGCAACATGTTCTCTAACACATTGCCCGTGAGTATAATCTGTATCTGTATACACTATATTCATCTTATGAATATCCATTATCACTCACACTAGTCTTGGTTTGTTATTATTCCCATAATAACAATCGACTAGGGAAATTTAGAATTACACAATTAATTCATGGATACATTATCATAAATACTAACATACAAATATATATGATAAAATAAGTCTTTATTAATGACTTAAGAAGATTGTTTACATAATCCAATATTGGCTTAGGGCACAATCTCTAACAATCTCCCACTTGCCCTAAGTCCAATCTCAAATGTATCTAATACCCATGGACCTAGCATGACCATCATGTACAGCTTGTGAAAGAGCTTTTGTCAGTGGATCAGCAACATTGTCTTCAGACGCAACTTTGCATATCTTCACATCTCCTCTTGAGATGACTTCTCTTATGTAGTGAAAACGCCGAAGTATATGTTTGGATTTCTGTGACACACTAGGTTCCTTAGCAAGTGATATTGCCCCATTGTTGTCACACAAGAGGCTCACAGGATTCACTATGCTAGGAACGACACCAAGTTCTTCGACGAACTTCTTGATCCAAACAGCCTCTTGGGCTGCATCTGATGCAGCAATATACTCAGCTTCTGTTGTAGATGCAGCTATCGTGCTTTGCTTAGAACTCTTCCAACTTATCGCACCTCCATTCAGAATGAACACATACCCAGACTGTGACTGCATCTGATCTTGATCAGTTTGGAAACTTGCATCCGTGTAACCATTTACACCAAGATCTTCGTCCGAGCCTCCATATATCAAGAATGTATCTTTAGTTCTTCTCAAGTACTTAAGAATATTCTTGACAGCAGTCCAGTGACTATCACCTGGATCAGACTGATATCTACTTGTCATGCTCAAAGCAAAAGAGACATCTGGCCGAGTACATACCATGGCATACATGATAGATCCTATAGCTGATGCATAAGGAATCTTATCCATGCGTTGACGTTCTTCAACTGTCATAGGACATTGCTTACGACTGAGCTTTATCCCTTGCCCAATAGGAACATTTCCTTTCTTGGATTGATCCATACTGAACCTTTTCAGTATCTTATCAATGTATGTACTCTGGCTCAGGCCTATCAATCTCTTGGATCTATCTCTATAGATCTTTATTCCAAGAATGTAGGCTGCCTCACCCAAGTCTTTCATAGAAAAACACTTTCCTAGCCAAGATTTTACTTCTTGCAAGGTAGGAATGTGATTTCCTATTAACAATATGTCATCGACATATAGAACTAGGAAAACTATATTACTCCCATTGAACTTCTTGTACACACAAGGCTCATCTTCGTTTTTGATGAAGCCAAACTTTTTGACTGATTCATCAAAACAATGATTCCAACTTCTTGATGCTTGCTTCAAACCATAAATGGCCTTTTGAAGCTTGCATACTTTATCAGGATTCTTTGGATCGACAAAACCTTCAGGCTGTGTCATGTACACATCCTCCACAAGGTTTCCATTTAGGAAGGCTGTTTTGACATCCATTTGCCATATTTCATAGTCATAATATGCTGCTATGGCAACAAGAATTCTAATGGACTTGATCATGGCTACTGGCGAGAAGGTTTCGTCATAGTCTATACCATGAACTTGTCGGTAACCTTTCGCCACTAACCTTGCTTTATAAGTCTGAATATTCCCATCCATGTCCGTTTTCAACTTGAAAACCCATTTGTGCCCTATTGCTTTAGCACCCTTTGGGAGATCAACCAAAGTCCATACTTTGTTGTCGTCCATGGATTGAATTTCTGACTTCATAGCATCAAGCCATTTTACAGATTCTGAACTAGAGACAGCTTCCACATACGTGGAAGGTTCATTCTCTTCTAACAGAATCAGATCATTTTCGTTCGTGACGAGAAATCCATATCTCTCGGGCTCATGACGAACTCTACTTGATCTACGTTGGACTTGTGTTACTGGTTCTGACTCAACAACTTCTTGTGAATCAGGTTGTTGTTCCATTTGAAACTCACTTTCAATTTGGTTATCCAGATTTTCTTGCAGGTGTACTTTACTCCCACTGATTCCTTTGGAAATAAACTCTTTTTCCAGGAATGTACCATTCCTAGCAACAAACACTTTGTTTTCACTAGGATTGTAAAAGAAATAACCTTTAGTTTCTTTTGGATAACCTACAAAGTTGCACTTCACAGATTTTGGTGCTAACTTATCTGAAATCAAGTATTTCACATAAGCTTTGCATCCCCAAATCTTGAGAAAAGACAAATTTGGTCTCTTGCCAACCCACATCTCATATGGTGTCTTTTCAACTGCCTTTGATGGAACTCGGTTCAGTGTGAATGCCGCTGTTTCAAGTGCATATCCCCAAAAGGATAGAGGAAGATTTGTTTGACTCATCATAGACCGAACCATATCCAATAAAGTTCGGTTCCTCCTCTCAGACACACCATTCCACTGTGGTGTACCAGGAGGAGTTAATTGTGAGACAATCCCACAATTTCTAAGATGATCGTCAAACTCTTGGCTCAAATATTCACCACCTCGATCAGATCTAAGTGCTTTAATTGTCTTGCCAAGTTGGTTTTGTACTTCATTTTGGAATGCTTTGAACATTTCAAAGGATTCCGACTTATGCTTCATTAGATATAGATAACCATATCTACTGAAATCATCAGTGAACGTAATGAAGTATTGAAAACCACCTCTAGCAATTGTGCTCATAGGCCCACATACATCTGTATGTATGAGCTCTAATAAGTCACTAGCCCTTTCACTGTGGCCAGTAAAAGGACTCTTGGTCATCTTACCCATTAAACAAGACTCACAAGTGTCATATGTTTCAAAAACATCTAGACCCAAAATTCCATCTTTATGGAGTTTTGAAATGCGTTTCTCATTAATGTGTCCTAGACGACAGTGCCAGAGATAAGTAGGATTCACAACGTTTGTTTTTATCCTTTTGGTATTTATGTTATATACATGCTCATCATAACCTTCACTAAGGTTCAATAAATAAAGACCATCATGTAAATCCGCATTTGCATAAAACAAGTCTTTATTAAAAAGCAATAAGTGATTATTCTCAATAACACATTTAAATCCTTCCTTGTCCAAACATGAAATAGAAATGATATTCCTAGACAAATTAGGAACAAAATAACAATTATTCAAATAAAGGACAAGTCCACTTGGCAACTTGAGCTCGTAGCGGCCGACTTCATAAGCAGCAACTCTAGCTCCATTCGCCACATGGAATTCTACCTCGCCCTTCTTGAGCTTTCTACTTCCTCTAAGCCCCTGCACATTCATACAAATGTGAGAACCACAACCGGTATCTAATACCCACGAAGTAGAAACAGAAGTAGAATGAAGTATTTCAATAACATGAATACCTTGATTAGCGGTCTCACCACCTCTCTTCTTCCTCAAGTCCTCCAAATAAAGCTTGCAATTTCTGCGCCAATGACCAGGCTGATTGCAGAAATGGCATGCGCCTTCCTTTGGAGGCTTTGCCTTGGTAACAGCTTTGGGCTTCTTTGCATCCTTCCCAAACTCTTTGGGTTTGTTTGCTTTACCCTTCTTCTTCTGGATCCTACCCTTCTGCACCATATGGATCCCCTTGGAGCTTGGTTTCTCCTTTATAGTCACTTCAGCGTTTTTAAGCATCCCATGCAATTCGCTTACCGTTTTGTCCATATCATTCATGTGATAATTCATGACAAAATGGGAGTAACTATCGGGAAGAGAGTTTAGGATCAAATCCGTTGCCAATTCAGGTCTGAGTGGCGAACCAAGTCTCTCCAACTGATCAATGTACCCTTTCATCTTCAGAACGTGTGCACTAACCGAACTACCTTCGGCCATTTTGCACGCAACCAAAAATCTCAAGGTCTCATACCTTTCCCTTCTTGCTTGCTTTTGGAACATTTCCTTAAGCTCTTGAGACATCTCATATGCCTCAAACATTTCCAGATCCTTCTGAAGTTCCGGAATCATAGAAGCAAGCATTAGGCATTGCACATCAATCTGATCATTTTGATGCTTGTGGAAAGCATCTCTTTCAGCTCTTGGAGCCGTGGTGGGTGGAGGGTTAGCGGGCAAAGGCCCATCCAGAACATATAGCTTCCGCTCTTGCTTGAGAACAATTCTCAAGTTGCGATACCAGTCAAGGTAATTCGTTCCATTTAGTTTATCCTTCTCAAGGATAGATCTAATAGAACCGGGATTACTTGTGTTTGCCATTTATCTACAACAGAAAATATATGCAAAATTAAGTTACATAAGAGAATTAAGCTCCCACTAAAACATAAAACCCTTTAAAATACTTAAGTGGGTAAAAGACCCAAAATCCATACTTAACCATAGCACTGCTTTGGCATGTCCCTATGATTAAATATAATTTCGGTAGACATCACCATGTCAATTACATCATTATGTAACTCTTTTGATTTATGAGATGCATGATATCATATATCATATTTTATGTATGTTACTCATCTCATCTTTGCCTCGGGCTCAAACACCATTTTGATTAACCCTTTGTTAAACCAATTACAACACAATGAGAATCACCATTTCTCATATTATCGCTTCGCTAAGGTCACAACATGCGTACCCGCTTTGGCGTGGCTACCATGATGCGAACATAGTACTTGACTAGTGTTATACGTAATTGGGTGGCAAAATATAAACTTCATAAGTTTATTTTAGGGTTTCTTAAATCCCGTGATTAAAATTGTATCATATACAATACATGGCATTAATCTTAATCTTCTTAGTTAACATTAATTCTAGCATGGCATCCAATGTCATACATTCATCAAGCATGCATATTTCATACTAAGCATGGCATCACATGGCATCAAAATATAAAACATGCATTAGACTCGAAAAACCGTGTTATGGTATGGTTTTATCTACATTGATTTTCATAGGCCAATATGAAAATCAACAGGTCATTTCCTAGGTGGTTGCAACCATCTTATGGTCACAGCACTCCCGCACCCCTTGGATTCCGTCTTCACGTCTTTGTTCCTTGGCACCATCTCATGGGTTTACACATTTTACAAAATTGCATCCTATACAATTTTCTAGTAAAATGAAATTTACAAACAATAAATTGCATCCTATACAATTTATCTAGAAAATAAGGTTACATAAAAACAAACGACTCGCAGGCCGTATTTATAAAACTTTACATCCACCAAAACAAAGGAAAACAAAAACATCCACAGGGTCCAAAACCATACCACAACACCATGCATAAAATTATCACAATAATTTTACATCTACAAGATTTAGGGTTCAAAAACTAAACACAATCTTATTGTATTTAAAAGAAATTGATTTGAGAAGAAAAGGTATAGAAGACAATTTCTACATTGCAGCACTAAGGAAACACGGCGTGCAAAACCGGTTTGCACGGCGTGCAACACTTGCACGACGCCGTGTTTCTCGCTGTTACTCAGCCCACATGTGAAATTTCCGGTTGCACGCCGTGCAAAACCAGTACACGGCGTGCAACACACATTTGCACGGCGTGCAACACTTGCACGCCGGCGAGTTATGCACTGATTCTCAGCTTACGGAAACGATTTCCGACTACACGCCGTGCATAACCAGTACACGGCGTGCAACACACGTTTGCACGGCGTGCAGAGCCTGCACGCCGGCGTGTTCTGCACTGAAAAACAATTCTGCGTCAATTTGTTCAAAACAACAATTCCCAAATCAATTCCAAAGCGTTATTCACAATAACAAAGAACCCTAAATCAAAAAACATACAACCCTAACATGCAATTTTGATCTAATCAAAATAACAAATCCAATTCAACCAATGCACAAGTGGCTCTGATACCACTGTTGGGAATTAATCGCACAAACAAACATAAAACGCAGCGGATAAAGGATTAATCCCCACCAAGGACCCATGTACATTGCATTGAATCGGAAGGAGGGTTAAAGAATTACCTTAATTCTTTGAAGATTGAATCAAGTAGGAACCAAAATAGCTTCCCTCTACGGTTGATCCACACGGAGCAATACGTCCACCGCGTGCTAGCGCCGAGATTGAAGAACCGATTCTTCGAACGAGAGAAGAGAGAGCAGAAAATCAGATTTTCCCTTTGGCTTTTGGAGGAGAATTTCGGCTGGCTCTGTCAGTGGTGGCTGGCCGAATTCTGCTATATTATTAGTGTGGAGAGTGATTAGGTTTAGGTTAATTGTTTCCTTAAATAATTAACCTAAATAGTTAATTATAATTATAACCTAATACACCTATTAGTTATAATTATATATTAACCCACACAATTTAATATTAATTCTCAATTAACATTAAATCAAATCAATTCTCCATAATACATATATGTATATATAATATTATAATTAATTATATCTCCATATAATTTAATTATAATATGTAGCATACTTTATGCAATATTAATCACATTAATATTTATATATACATACATAAATATATATCACTATATATATTTATTCTCTTTCTCATTCATAAATTATTATCCAATAATAATTTATACCCGATAAGATGAACTTCATTTTGCTCTTGTGTGTGACCCCATAGGATCATATTAATTGGCAATAAGGAAATTACCATAATGTCCTTATAGGTCACAAGCGGACTCTAGCAAGCCATTACGACTACCCAATTAATATGATTGGAATGATCCAATACCTATTTATAGAATGTCATATTCCCTTTTGTCTCATTGATATCAAGATTAATTATAAGACATGGTACACTTGTCAATCTTATATAATTAATCATATGCTTTCTCGATCTCAAAGTAAACTGTTCAGACAAATCAATTGATACTCTTATCAATTATTTGAGCACGGCCATGCATTTAACAGTCTTACTTATCGAGGGGCCCAGTGATATCGCTCTCTTGTTAGAGAGGGACAAAATCCCATATCTGTCACTCACATCCCAAAGCATGAGTCATATTGTACCCAACCACAGCCTTTATAACTACTCTGTTACAAGTAGCGTTTGACTGCGTCAAAGCACAACATGAATTCATCCCGGAATCCATGGTGACCTCAGGTCAAAGGAATCAGCTGATGACACTACTATAATCAAGATCAGTTGTGACACGTGACCATGAACTTGATCTTATAGTGGGTCTCCAGCAACATGTTCTCTAACACATTGCCCGTGAGTATAATCTGTATCTGTATACACTATATTCATCTTATGAATATCCATTATCACTCACACTAGTCTTGGTTTGTTATTATTCCCATAATAACAATCGACTAAGGAAATTTAGAATTACACAATTAATTCATGGATACATTATCATAAATACTAACATACAAATATATATGATAAAATAAGTCTTTATTAATGACTTAAGAAGATTGTTTACATAATCCAATATTGGCTTAGGGCACAATCTCTAACAGAAACGCATTTCAAAACTCCATAAAGATGGAATTTTGGGTCTAGATGTTTTTGAAACATATGACACTTGCGAGTCTTGTTTAATGGGTAAGATGACCAAGAGTCCTTTTACTGGTCACAGTGAAAGGGCTAGTGACTTATTAGAACTCATACATACAGATGTATGTGGGCCTATGAGCACAACTGCTAGAGGTGGTTTTCAATACTTCATTACGTTCACTGATGACTTCAGTAGATATGGTTATCTATATCTAATGAAGCATAAGTCGGAATCCTTTGAAATGTTCAAAGCCTTCCAAAATGAAGTACAAAACCAACTTGGCAAGACAATTAAAGCACTTAGATCTGATCGAGGTGGTGAATATTTGAGCCAAGAGTTCGACGATCATCTTAGAAATTGTGGGATTGTCTCACAATTAACTCCTCCTGGTACACCACAGTGGAATGGTGTGTCTGAGAGGAGGAACCGAACTTTATTGGATATGGTTCGGTCTATGATGAGTCAAACAAATCTTCCTCTATCCTTTTGGGGATATGCACTTGAAACAGCGGCATTCACACTGAACCGAGTTCCATCAAAAGCAGTTGAAAAGACACCATATGAGATATGGATTGGTAAGAAACCAAATTTGTCTTTTCTCAAGATTTGGGGATGCGAAGCCTATGTGAAATATTTGATTTCAGACAAGTTATCACCAAAATCTGTGAAATGCAATTTTGTTGGTTATCCAAAAGAAACTAAAGGTTATTTCTTTTACAATCCTAGTGAAAACAAAGTGTTTGTTGCTAAGGGTGGTACATTCCTGGAAAAAGAGTTTATTTCCAAAGGAATCAGTGGGAGTAAAGTACACCTACAAGAAAATATGGATAACCAAGTTGAAAGTGAGTTTCAAATGGAACAACCTGATTCACAAGAAGTTGTTGAGTCAGAACCAGTAACACAAGTCCAACGTAGATCAAGTAGAGTTCGTCATGAGCCCGAGAGATATGGATTTCTCGTCACGAATGAAAATGATCTGATTCTGTTAGAAGAGAATGAACCTTCCACGTATATGGAAGCTGTCTCTAATTCAGAATCTGAAAAATGGCTTGATGCTATGAAGTCAGAAATTCAATCCATGGACGACAACAAAGTATGGACTTTGGTTGATCTCCCAAAGGGTGTTAAAGCAATAGGGCACAAATGGGTTTTCAAGTTGAAAACGGACATGGATGGGAATATTCAGACTTATAAAGCAAGGTTAGTGGCAAAGGGTTACCGACAAGTTCATGGTATAGACTATGACGAAACCTTTTCGCCAGTAGCTATGATCAAGTCCATCAGAATTCTTGTTGCCATAGCAGCATATTATGACTATGAAATATGGCAAATGGATGTCAAAACAGCTTTCCTAAATGGAAACCTTGTTGAGGATGTGTACATGACACAGCCTGAAGGTTTTGTTGATCCAAAGAATCCTGATAAAGTATGCAAGCTTCAAAAGGCCATTTATGGTTTGAAGCAAGCATCAAGAAGTTGGAATCATTGTTTTGATGAATCAGTCAAAAAGTTTGGCTTCATCAAAAACGAAGATGAGCCTTGTGTGTACAAGAAGTTCAGTGGGAGTAATATAGTTTTCCTAGTTCTATATGTCGATGACATATTGTTAATAGGAAATCACATTCCTACCTTGCAAGAAGTAAAATCTTGGCTAGGAAAGTGTTTTTCTATGAAAGACTTGGGTGAGGCAGCCTACATTCTTGGAATAAAGATCTATAGAGATAGATCTAAGAGATTGATAGGCTTGAGCCAGAGTACATACATTGACAAAATACTGAAAAGGTTCAGTATGGATCAATCAAAGAAAGGAAATGTTCCTATTGGGCAAGGGATAAAGCTTAGTCGTAAGCAATGTCCTGTGACAGTTGAAGAACGTCAACGCATGGATAAGATTCCTTATGCGTCAGCTATAGGATCTATCATGTATGCCATGGTATGTACTCGGCCAGATGTCTCTTTTGCTTTGAGCATGACAAGTAGATATCAGTCTGATCCAGGTGATAGTCACTGGACTGCTGTCAAGAGTATTCTTAAGTACTTGAGAAGAACTAAAGATACATTCTTGATATATGGAGGCTCGGACGAAGATCTTGTTGTAAATGGTTACACGGATGCAAGTTTCCAAACTGATCAAGATCAGATGCAGTCACAGTCTGGGTATGTGTTCATTCTGAATGGAGGTGCGATAAGTTGGAAGAGTTCTAAGCAAAGCACGATAGCTGCATCTACAACAGAAGCTGAGTATATTGCTGCATCAGATGCAGCCCAAGAGGCTGTTTGGATCAAGAAGTTCATCGAAGAACTTGGTGTCGTTCCTAGCATAGTGAATCCTGTGAGCCTCTTGTGTGACAATAATGGGGCAATATCACTTGCTAAGGAACCTAGTGTGTCACAGAAATCCAAACATATACTTCAGCGTTTTCACTACATAAGAGAAGTCATCTCAAGAGGAGATGTGAAGATATGCAAAGTTGCGTCTGAAGACAATGTTGCTGATCCACTAACAAAAGCTCTTTCACAAGCTGTACATGATGGTCATGCTAGGTCCATGGGTATTAGATACATTTGAGATTGGACTTAGGGCAAGTGGGAGATTGTTAGAGATTGTGCCCTAAGCCAATGTTGGATTATGTAAACAATCTTCTTAAGTCATTAATAAAGACTTATTTTATCATATATATTTGTATGTTAGTATTTATGATAATGTATCCATGAATTAATTGTGTAATTCTAAATTTCCCTAGTCGATTGTTATTATGGGAATAATAACAAACTAAGACTAGTGTGAGTGATAATGGATATTCATAAGATGAATATAGTGTATACAGATACAGATTATACTCACGGGCAATATGTTAGAGAACATGTTGCTGGAGACCCACTATGAGATCAAGTTCATGGTCACGTGTCACAACTGATCTTGATTATAGTAGTGTCATCAGCTGATTCCTTTGACCTGAGGTCACCATGGATTCCGGGATGAATTCATGTTGTGCTTTGACGCAGTCAAACGCTGCTTGTAACAGAGTAGTTATAAAGGCTGTGGTTGGGTACAATATGACTCATGCTTAGGGATGTGAGTGACAGATATGGGATTTTGTCCCTCTCTAACAAGAGAGCGATATCACTGGGCCCCTCGATAAGTAAGACTGTTAAATGCATGGCCGTGCTCAAATAATTGATAAGAGTATCAATTGATTTGTCTGAACAGTTTACTTTGAGATCGAGAAAGCATATGATTAATTATATAAGATTGACAAGTGTACCATGTCTTATAATTAATCTTGATATCAAAGAGACAAAAGGGAATATGACATTCTATAAATAGGTATTGGATCATTCCAATCATATTAATTGGGTAGTCGTAATGGCTTGCTAGAGTCCGCTTGTGACCTATAAGGACATTATGGTAATTTCCTTATTGCCAATTAATATGATCCTATGGGGTCACACACAAGAGCAAAATGAAGTTCATCTTATCGGGTATAAATTATTATTGGATAATAATTTATGAATGAGAAAGAGAATAAATATATATAGTGATATATATTTATGTATGTATATATAAATATTAATGTAATTAATATTGCATAAAGTATGCTACATATTATAATTAAATTATATGGAGATATAATTAATTATAATATTATATATACATATATGTATCATGGAGAATTGAATTGATTTAATATTAATTGAGAATTAATATTAAATTGTGTGGGTTAATATATAATTATAACTAATAGGTGTATTAGGTTATAATTATAATTAACTAAATAGGGTTTATATTTAAGGAAATAAAAACCTGAAAACCTAATTGCTCCATAAGTTAAGAAGCAGATTTCGGCCAGCCACCACAAGCCAAGTGAACCAGCCGAAACTCTCCTCCAAAAAGAAAAGGGAAAATCTGATTTTCTGCTCTCTCTTCTCTCGTTCGAAGAATTGTTCTTCAAATCTGGCGCTAGCACGCGGTGGACGTATTGCTCCGTGTGGATTAACCGTAGAGGGAAGCTATTTTGGTTCCTGCTTGATTCAATCTTCAAAGAATTAAGGTAATTCTTTAACCCTCCTTCCGATTCAATGCGATGTACATGGGTCCTTGGTGGGGATTAATCTTTTATCCGCTGCGTTTTATGTTTGTTTTGTGCGATTAATTCCCCAACACCTAGTCCTGCCCCATGCTTGTTCACAGCCCCGTCGAAGTACATTACCCATTTGCTTGGTTCTGTCTCTATTGTGGCTAGCTGTTCATCAGGGAACTCTAAATTTTCGACATAATCAGACTCCAGAGGTTGGTTGGCCAGAAATTCTGCTACAGCCCTCCCTTTGATTGTTTTCTTAGTCACGTATTCAATGTCAAATTTTGATAGCAGAAGTAGCCACCTTGATAATTTCCCGGCCAATGCAGGGGTCTGGCATAAATATTTCATCGGATCCATTTTTGCCACTGCCTGAATCTTGTAGGACTGGAAATAATGCCTGAGTTTTTTAGTCAGCCACACCATAGCAGCATAAGTCTTTTCTATTACAGTGTATTTGACTTCGTAGTCAAGCAGCTTCTTGCTCGGGTAGTAAATTGCATGCTCTCACCCGTCTTCCTATTCTTGCATTAACATTGCCCCTACTAAAGCATCTTCGATGGCCAAATACAGGACCAAATGTTTATTTGGCATTGGAGGTTTTAAAACTAGTGGATTTACCAAATAAGCCTTGATTATGTCAAAAGCCAACTAGCACTGATCATTCCATTCCATGGGCTGATTCTTTCTTAAGAGCTTGAAGATGGGTTCAGAAACAGTTTTCAATTTTGAAATGAACCGGTTGACTTACTGTAGCGATCCTAGAAACGATCTTACCTCCTTTTCTATCTTCGGTGTAGGCATATCAATGATGGCTTTGATTTTGTCCGGGTCCATTTCGATCCCTCTCTGACTTACCATGTGGCCGAGTAGCTTCCCTGAGGTTACTCTAAACACACACTTCTAGGATTAAGTCGGAGGTTGTACTTTTCGACTCTAGTCAGAAATCTGTCCAAGATAGCAGGGTGCTCCTCTCGGGTCATCGATTTGACAAGCATTTCATCAACATAAACCTTGACCTCCTTGTGAATCATGTCTTACAGCAACGTTGTGACAACCCTCTAGTAAGTGGCTCCAGCATTCTTCTGTCGGAAAGGCATAACTCTGTAGCAGTAGACCCCCCATTCCATGATGAAGGCTGTCTTCACCTTGTCAACTATGTCCATGAGGATCTGGTTATACCCTGAGAACCCATCCATGAATGAATACATTGTGGCCCTGGCAGCATTGTCGATCAAAACATCAATATGTGGCAGCGGAAAATCATCCTTGGGAGAAGCCTTGTTCAGATCTCTATAATCCACAAAAACCCTGACTCTGCCATCCTTTTTAGCAACCGGCACTATGTTGGCCAACCATTCCTGATATTCCATGACTTTCAGAAATTTTGCTTTTATCTGCTTGGCCACTTCTTCCTTAACCTTTTCTGCCCATTCCGGTCTAAGTCGTCTGAGTTTCTGCTTAATAGGCTTCATTTTCGGATCGGTTGGAATCCTATGTTCTGCAATTCCCATGTCGACCCTGGCAATGTCATCATATGACTAGGCAAAGGCTTTTACTTGTTTGAGGATCACTTTCACAATTTTTTTCCCTCATCAGGCACGAGGTCTTTCGAGACGGATACCATTTTTGGGTTATCATCTGTCCCTAGATTCATTTCATTTCATGATGCATCATGTATGCTAAAGACATTAAAAGAATATTTGTATGTATGCACAGTTCCATCAGGAAAAACATCACACAAGTAAGCGAAATCAGATTTCATTGCATTGAAAGCCTTGTAGGCAGAGTTGTTTACATCAAAAAGAGAAGAAACAGATACATTAAAATGATTATCATCCTCCACATGCGGAGGGTCTTCATTTGTTACAGCATCTTCGATCTCCTCGAACAAGTCTCCCGGGTCACACTCAAGGGTCTGTTCCTGGTCAGCAGATAGTTCTTCCTCAGCCATCGCTTTCCCTGTCATCATCAGCTTAGCTAGCTCCTTCACAGCTTGGTTCATCAACTCCTCCTGAGTTTTTGGCATAGGTGCTTGCTTCAGTTCAGAAACTGTGTTGACTTTCATAAGTGCGGCCAGTGCTGGTGATGGCCTCTTCAGTTTCCCCACTTTCGGGACCCACTTTCTCAGCAGATTCTCCCTTATTCTCGAACTCAATTCTAACTTGGCTGACTGCTATTCCCTGCTTTTTCAGAACTTTCCCCTTTTCATCCTCAGTCTCAATACGGAGCATGTTGACAACTGGTTCAACCCTGTACTTCTCAAAATCCACAACATCAAAAAAAATTTCAAATCCCGGGAGCTGACCCCTCTCGACTTCTACTAGCTCCAGAGCCCCATCATACACTTTCTCGGTCACACTCACAAATATGTCAACCAAATTCACAGATCTCCTACTCGGCCCATCTCCCTTCTCGCAGTAGCCAAGTCCGTGTTGACGGTACTTCCCTGCTTCAATGTCAAATTTAGGGATACCCTATTTTCTTGCTCCCACACCCTTACCAGGCTCAAATTTCTACTTGGAAAAGTATTTATTTATCCACTCCGGAAACTTTGGTTCATTACCAATTTCCTTTGTCACAACTGCCACCTGAAAGCCTGTCATTGGCTGTTCCATAGCACTTAAAGCAGCCACTACAAATGGCTCATCTGTCTCTACAGTCACCACCTTTCCACCTATCAGGAACTTCACTTTTTGATGCAGAGTTGAAGGTACACCTCCCAGGGCATGGAACCATGGCCTCCCCAGGAGCAGGGAAAATGTAACTGGGATGTTGATGACTATAAACAACATATTGGATTTGACCTCCCCTATACTAACTTCAGCTTCAAAGGTGCCAATTACTGATCTCTTGCTATCGTCATATGCCCTAATTACTGTGCCAGATTTGCAGAGGGCTTCTGCTTCAATACCCAGGTAAGGAAAAATTTTGAGGGGGCAAATGTTGAGGGTCGAGCCGTCGTCGACCATTACACAAGGCATAACCTTATCCATAATCTCCACCTTCAGATATAGAGCTCTATTGTGATTCACCCCCTCTGGTGGTAGGTCTGATACCTTGAAACTGATTTCCTAGGCCCTATTGGCCTGCATCAACCCCTCTTATCGCTACACGTACCTCATTCGGAGACATCAAAGGGGTCGCCTCCATTTCCATTAGTTGCTTTACTACCGCCTCACGGTGCCTTTCGGACTCTATAAAAAGGTGCCAGATGCTAGCCCAGGCGGGCGTTCTTTTTAGTTGCTCAACTACCATATCCTCTTCCTTACCCTTTGATCCTTAGGTTACAGTGTCTGATTTTGCAGCAGGATAGTTCCTCCTGGGCGGTGCCTGAGGAGCTACATTGACAGGTTGGTAAACCTTGCCACTCTAGGTGATATGCATGACAGGGCCGTCTTTTATGATCACTGTCCCTTGTCTCGTCTCCACCGGGTACACCAACTTCGGTTCCTCAAATCCAAAATCTTCATCATCATGCCCCAGATCAATGTCATTCAGATTAATAGGACCCCGTCCCCTCTATACCACTGATGTCCTTTTTTCAACCTCTTCTAGCTCTTCTCCCACTGCTTCAGCTACAACTGCTCGCACACTTGGGTTGGCTTTGATTATTTGGGCAAATACACTATTGGCCGGTATCCCAGATTGAACCATATTGACCTAGCCCCTGAAATTAGGCAGGGGGTTTCTCTGAACATTCGACTTCAAAGTCGGCTCCACAATCTTCCCCTCAGTAACAAGCCGTTGGATAACCCTTATCAGACCGGTGCATTTGTTGGTGCGGTGGCCTGTTGTCACAGGGTAGGCATAGTAGTTATCTTTATCTACTTCAGCAGGGGGAACATAGGGCTTCAGGCTTTGCAACAGACCAGCCTTTCTGCAATTAGCAAAGATATGTCCCAAGGAGTCGACCCACGTACTGGTGAGTCTCTGAGGTGTTCTTGTCTACCCTCCTTGGGCCACGGTTGCCATGTCGGCCTCCTTTGCCCGGTCCACTGTTGTTGTCTAGGTTGGCTTCAAACTAGACCCCATTGGAGAAGACGTAGAACTACTAGCTTTGTACCCCTGGGTATATCCCTGGCTGCCCCGATAGGTACTCGAACCTTACTTACTCACCTATTCCTCTTCAGCATACCTCTCAACCCGCTTCACAAAATCTACCACATCATTGAAGCAGTGGAACCTCTTCAGTTTCACCTTTTCCTTGTACAGCGTCAAGCTGCCATCAACCAGCTTTACAACCAGAGACTTCAGCTTAGGAGCCCCATCTACTAGCACTTACACATCCATCCACCTCTTATAATAAGCATAAAAGGATTCATTAGGCCTCTGTTGTATTCTTTCAAGATCCTCCAATGTTGTTTCCACTTGAGTGTTGTAGGCATATTGTTTAATAAATGCCTCAGATAGATCCTCCTAGGTGGTATGAGTGTGGATTGGCATCTTCAAATACCATTTGGCGGCTGCACCCCGCAAGGTTGTCGGGAACAAATTCAGCAAATGAACTTTTCCAATGCCCAAGCAAGACATAATTCTCACATAGCTATCCAAATGTGCCTTCGGTGGACCCTCCCTAGTGTATGGTGGCAAATAGGGCATCTAAAATCCAACGGGGAGTGGCTCTCCTCCTTACGCTAGCAAAGTGGCTGGGTCTGCACACTTAACCGGATGGTAGTGCATCATTTCCTTCAGCTTCGGCAACAGTGCCTCAAAATCAGAGAATTTCTCCTTAAGGCGCTTTTCCGCGGCCATCTCAATCGAGGCCTCCCTAGCCCTTTCAAAGGCCTCATGTTCCTCAAAATGATGATCAACTTCCCGGGGTGGAATGATCACCTTACTACTGCTAGGGATATTCCTTCCTAAATTAGGGCCCCCTTGAATGACATTCCCTTAATTTTTGCCTAGGGCTTGGGCCTGCTGACTAGTCTGGCCCACTGCGGTAGTTACTATAGTCTGTACTTGCTCCCTGATGGTAGCTGTGAACTGATCAGAATTCAGAAAAGCAGTCATGAATGCATTCATGTCAAAAGGTGAATTTCTACCATTCCCACCTTGAGCCATTTTGGTTCCATCTGCTTCTTCCAACACAAACTGACTATCAATTGGCAAGGAAGGTAACTGGCCCCTAAACTCTTGTTCTGAATCTGAATCTGAACCGACCCTAACTTCTTCCATGATGACTGATTCTGTTTGAACTGATTCAACTTGTATATCCCATGTCATTGATATCGGTGTTCAACACAGAGGCATGGATTGATCACCCTCTTTTGTGTCCGGATGTTAACGTGATCCCGAATGCACTGAAGCTCACAAACAAGTTCCAACTTGTTTGGGTGTGGCCATACTCTTATCAGTCACATTCTTTAAGAGGTAGGTGATATCTTCTTAGTGGACTACTGAGTGACAAATCCCTTCTGCATATCCATAGCACTGCCATGCTAAGTGACATACCCAAAAGCACCCATACATGGCACCCTGTTACAGGCCTTATAGGCGTACCCCTAAGTATGCGACCTCACATGCAAACCATCATATGGTCAGGTAAAAGGATCCATACAAGTACTATACGAGAATCACTTGTGATACTATACCACGTGGATTTCTCGTTTAGTGGATCTATCCAGTACCATGCCCTTTTTACATGTACCCATTAACTTGGTTGACATTAAATGTCCAATGACCGGTAAGACACTGCCACACAACCAGGTTAATGATAGTCTCTAGTTCCACTCATTCCGATGACTGGAACAGACTACGGATCTATTTATGGTCATATCGTTTACCCTATCCATGGTCTTACTGCCAAGTGCATGACACTTGTCATCATAGATATGGATATGTCCATTGGATACTTCATTTAATATAATGCACAAGATATATATAATAAATGAATTAATGCCTTTATTAATAATACAAATGAGTATAATACATAAATCCAATTAATGTACAATACAAATACAAGGACTAATGCCTCGAGACTAGGGCATATCCAACAATCTCCCACTTGCACTAGTTCCAACTAGGCATGGGCCTAATACCTATAGATCTAGTATGAACCTCGTGCTTGGGCTGGACTAATGCCTTGGTCAAAGGATCTGCACATTATCCTCGGTGTCCACTCTGTGCAATGCAATGTCACGTCTCTCCGCCATCTCTCTTATAAGGTGAAACTTTCTGAGCACGTGCTTTGTGTTCTTGTGTGACCAAGGCTCCTTAGCTTGTGCAACGGCCCCATTGTTGTCATAGAAGATATCAACTGGGTCCTAGACAGTTAGTACTACTCCTAACTCAGTGATAAACTTCCTCATCCACACAGCTTCCTTAGCTGCATCACACGGCGCGATGTACTCAGCTTCTGTTGTAGAGTCCACGATGGTTGGCTGCTTTAAGCTCCTCCAGCTTACAACACCACCATTTAGCAAAAATACATACCCAAACTATGACTGGTACTCATCCTGGTTGGTCTGAAAGCTTGCATCAGTGTACCGAGTAACTGATAGCACTTCCTGACCACCATACACTAAGAAGCTATCCTTGGTCTGGTTAAGGTACTTAAGGATTGCCTTAACTGCCTTCCAGTGATCCTCCTTGGGATCCTGCTGGTACCGGCTTGTCATACTTTGTGCAAAGGTGACATCAGGTCTCGTACATAGCATGGAGTACATAATTGATCCTATAGTCGAATCATATGGAACCAACTTCATGTTCTACCTGTCCTCCCTTGTCTTAGGACAGTTCTTCTTACTAAGTTTCATCCCATGACCCATTGGCAAGAAAACTTTCTTAGCCCGGTCCATGTTGAACCTTTTCAGAACTTTGTCTATGTATGAGGCCTGACTTAGGCCCGAAGCCAATTTGATCTATCCCTATAGATCCTGATCCGAAGGATCATCTCAGCTTCGCCTAAGTCCTTCATTGTGAAGCACTTACTCAGCCACTGCTTTACCCCTTGCAGTGTAGGTATGTCGCTTCTAATGAGTAGGATGTCAACTACATAAAGTACCAAAAATGTGACAATGCTGCCACTAGTCCTCTTATACACACAAGGCTCATCTTGATTCTGTATGAAACCATATTCCTTTATAGCTTCATTGAATCTAAGATTCCAACTTCGGGATGCTTGCTTCAGTCCATAAATGGACCTTTGAAGCTTGCATACCCTGCTCGGATACTCTGGATCGACAAAACCATCAGGTTGTGTCATGTACACATCCTCGAGTAGCTTTCCATTAAGGAAAACGGTTTTGACATCCATTTGCCAGACCTCATAGTCGTACCATGCGGCTATGGCTAGCAAGATCCTGATGGATTTGATATTGCTACTGGTGAGAAAGTCTCATCATAGTCTATTCCATGGACTTATCTGAAACCTTTCGCAACCAGACACCCCTTGAAGGTATTGTCGGCCTTCAGCTTGTAGCACCACTTGCAACCTATTACCTTAGCACCCGGAGGTGGATCAACCAAGTTCCAAACCTAGTTACCGTACATAGATTGCATCTCTGCCTCCATGGCTTTACGCCAATTTGCAGACTCTGGGCTTGCCATAGCCTCCTGGTAGGTTTTAGGTTCTTCCTCATCCCAGATAGAAGAGTTTGATCATCGATGATGAGGAAACCATACCTCTCCGGTTCCCGACGATCCCTACCAGACCTTCTAGGTCCTTGTGTGGCCTAGGTCGGAGCTTCCTCCTGTGGAAGCTCCACCTGGGCCTCCAAGTTATCCTCTTTAGGAGCTTGTGGACCTTGAACTTCCCTGAGTTCAACATTGCTCCCACTATCTTTCTTGGAAAGGAACTCCTGTTCTAGAAAGACCCCTTTCCTTGCCACGAACACCTTGTTCTTGGCGGAGTTGTAGAAGTAATACCCTTTGGTTTCCCTAGGGTAGCCCATAAAGAGGCATTTATCGGTTTTGGGCTTTAGCTTGCCACTAGTCAATCTCTTGACATGTGCTTCGTATCCCCAAATCCTTAGGAAAGACACATTGGGCTCCCTGCCTGTCCATATATGATATGGGGTCTTTTCCACTGCCTTAGTCGGAGTATTTTTTAAGATGAGAGCTGCTGTCTCAAAGGCGTGTCCCCAGAAACTAATTGGGAGAGAGGCTTGACTCATCATTGAGCAGACCATGTATAACAGGGTCCTCTTTCTCCTTTTGGACACCCATTCCATTGCGGTGTTCCTAGAGGAGTGAGATGTGTAACTATTCCATGCTCTCTCAAATATGAGTTAAACTCTAGGCTCATATACTCACCACCTCGGTCTGACCGAAGGGTTTTGACATTCCTGCCTAGCTGGTTCTGTACTTCGTTCCTAAATTCCTTGAACCTATCAAGGGTCTCAGATTTATGTTTCATCAGATAGACAAAGCCATATCTGCTGAAATCATCCGTGAACGTGACAAAATACAGATGTCCACCTCTGGCTGCTACGCTTATAGGTCCACATACATCTGAATGTATCAGGTCTAATAAGCCAGTGGCCCTTTCAGCTTTCTAGCTAAAAGGTGCCTTAGTCATCTTGCCTCATAAACATGACTCGCATATATCAATTGACTCCAAGTCAAATGACCCTAAGACTCCAGCTTTGTGAAGCCTAGCTATGCGCTTCTTGTTTATGTGGCCAAGACGACAATGCCATAGGTAGACAGGATTAAGTTCGTTGGGCTTAACCTTTTAGTGTTTATGTTATAAACATGATTGGTTTCATTTAAGTCCAGGATATATAGGCCATTATTTAATAGAGCATCTCCATAAAATAATCCCTCTCTAGATAAAGAAATTCTACCATTAGAAATAGTAAAATGAAATCCAGAAATATCCAACATTGATACCGAAATAATATTCCTGCACATAGCAGGTACAAAATAACAATGTTCTAAAATTAAAACCAATCCACTGGGCATCACAAGGTTATATTCTCTGATCTTTATGGTAGCAACCCTTGCTCCATTTCCGACCCGCAAGTCCACCTCTCCCCGACCCCAGTGATCTTCTGCTCTTAAGTCCCTGCACATTGCAACAAATGTGAGAACCACATCCAGTATCCAATACCCAGGATGTTGAAACAGTAAGGTTAATGTCTATAACATAAATACCTAAAGAGGATGCACCTTGGCCCCTTCTCTGCTCTCCCATCAACTTGGGACACGATCTCTTCCAATGGCCCGCCTGTCTACACCCGAAACAGACATCCTCAGGACCTGCCTTTTGTTGGGCCTTGGCCTTCTTAACCTTGGCCTTCTTGGCCTTGGCCTTGGCCTTTTCCTTGGCCTTTCCCTTGGCAAGAGGAGGGTTCCTCTTGTTGACCAGCAGCACCGGCAGAGTCTTTTTGATCGACTGCTCAGTAAGCTTAAGCATCCTATGCAGCTCACTGACAGTACGGTTCATCCCTTGCATGTTGTAGTTTAGGATGAACTGATCATAAGAATCCGGTAAGGATGCAAGGATTGTGTCCACCGCCAACTCCTGAGAGATGGGTGATCCGAGACAGGCTAAAGTGTCCAAATAGCCCTTCATCTTGAGCATGTGTGCACTCACAGATGTCCCAGCCCCCATCTTACAGGAGTGGAATGCCTTGTTGGTCAGGTACCTTTCCTAACGAGCTTGCTCCTGAAACATCCCATTAAGAGTTATTATCATAGCATAGGCTTAATGGTCCATAAGCTATTTTTGTAGTTTGGGGACCATACAGGCCAACATTAGGCATGTCACATCCCTATTATCCTTGACATGCACCTCGTATTCCTCCAGCTGGGCAGTAGGTGGATTACGTCCCTGAGGCGCAGCCGGTATAGGCCTCTCTAGTACATACTCTTGAGACTCTTGTCTTAGAACTATTCTCAAGTTCCTAGACCAGTCCAAAAAGTTAGGACCAGAGAGCTTGTCCCTTTCAAGAATTAATCGCAGTGATAATGAGTTGTTATTTGCCATTTAGAGTTTCTACACAGAAAAACATTTTAGAGTGTTAATAAAGGACTTTACTTTGTCATTCCTATACATAATTAATAATGAATCAAGTTATTAATTAAACCAAGTTTTTGGGCTCATGGGCCGAGATCCATATTTCTTTAAGATATAGCCAAATGAGGGCCTGGTGTGAGCGGACGACGCGTTTTCGACGGGACGCGGGACTCCCTTTCGGAATGGGGCACCACGATCTCGGGCGAGCCCCTCCCTCGCGTGGGGTTTTTATGAATGAAAATCCGTGTTTTGGAAAATAAATGGAATTAATGCATAAAAGAGCCGAGACCTAAGTCTCGATGAATATTGTAGAGTCGCCACCCGGCTCAGCTCAACCGGGAAATTCTTATGTAGCTGAACCGGATGAACGGTCGCTACACTATCCAGAGATTCGGGTCCGGACAAGTCCCTTATTTCGTGTCTAATTAAAATAAATATTGCCAATGTTCTCGAATGGTATTTCAAAATCTAAAGTCCATTTTATTGAATATAAAAGGCATACAGCGCGCATACAAAATATTCAATGCAAAAATAAGGAAAAGAAATAAATATTAATTGGCTTACAACCAAATCGAATGGAAAAATAAAAACTCTCACCTCACTTGTACAATCGCCTAAAATACACGAGAATCTAGAAAAATACAACCGCCTAAATACACGATTTAAACTATTAAATTACATCCAAAATAAAAATAAAAAGAAATTAAAACCCGCAAAACAGAGGGTTAGCACAATATATACAACACGCCACAAGTTGGACTCAAATAGACAGAATGGGAAATCAGGAATTGGGGACATGCATTTAGGGGGTAACCGGGTTGGCTCGGCTAGCCGGCCCGGTTAGACCTGGAAAACACTTTGAAACGTCCCTGTATTTTTGGTTTTTAGTGGAAAAAAAAATCATTTTTGAAAACAATTTTTCCGGTTTACATGCATTATTATATATGTAAGTGGGTCGGATTTCAGGAGAAATGGGTCTCCGTCGTTGAATTGTTCTAAATGCAATTTTACTAAAAATTGAATCTATGGTCGTGATGCACACAACAAAATTCATTTTGATGATTTTTGGGGTTTTCTAATTTTTTGGGATTTTTTTTTTACGGATGAAAGCTGAAATTCCGATTCTGAAACAAGGATTACAGTCGTGCGACTGTAATCAATTCAGGGTCAGAATTTTCGCCAAAAATCATTGAAAATCAAAATCTGAAGAAAATAAATCTGGAAATTAAGAACAGTCGTACGACTGTATATACAGTCGTACGACTGTTCATGAAAACCAAGAACAGTCGTACGACTGTTCTTAATTTCCAGGAACAGAAATACGAAAAACGCAGCAAAAGGCACAAAACTCACTTCAAACACCCAGAAAGCGAGAAAAAATGTAAGGAAAAGAAGTGACTACCTTTTTAGAAGCTATTCCAAGTCGTTTTGACCCCTGGCGTCGCTTCGATCCCAACAAATTCGCACTTTCCCCTTTGGAATAAAAGTTGAGAGCTTTTTGTCTAAAATCCGAATTGCAAAGGATTCTGATTGTTTTAGTCCGAATTCTTGATTTGGTTATGTAGTTAATTGATTAACCTAGGGGTTTCTAACAAGTTTTAACCTTAATTTCGAGAATTAAAGAAAATCAAAGAGGAAGAAAAATGAGTTTTTGTGGTTTTCTTTTTCTCTCTCTTCTCTTTCTCTCTCTAGATTTCCTTTCACCAGAAAATCCTCTTTTCCTTTCTCCTTTCTCTCTTTTTATCTCTCTGCCTCTCTCTTGCTTGCTGCAACAAGGGAGCAATTAATGCTCCCTTTTCTCTCTCCTTCATTTTTGCTGCAGAGGTATGGGCCTCTGCAGATTTTCCGACGTTACAGTCGTACGACTGTAACAATAGTCGTACGACTATAAATTTTTTTTTTTTTTTTTTTTTTTAAGTATAGAAAATTCCGGCGCTTACAGCTGCCCCTCGCGTGATCAAATTCGACATCTAGCTCTAGGTCCATAATACCTGTGATGATGAATTTGAGAGCGTGAATTAAAGCGCCGTGAACACTGGAATGAACCTTCTGATGAGATAGGCCGATACCGAGTTTAGGTTACCCGAGGCGATACTGGGGATAAAATAAGCCGATATCAGGTCTATGTTACCCGAGGCGAGTTGATGAAGAGATTAGCCGATATCAGGTCTATGTTACCCGAGGCGAAATTGATGAAGAGATTAGCCGATATCAGGTCTATGTTACCCGACTCGAAATTGATGAAGAGATTAGCCGATATTAGGTCTATGTTACCCGAGGCGAGTTTATGAAGAGATTAGCCGATATCAGGTCTATGTTACCTGAGGCGAAATTGATGAAGAGATTAGCCGATATCAGGTCTATATTACCCGAGGCGAAATTGATGAAGAGATTAGCCGATATCAGGTCTATGTTACCCGAGGTGAAATTGATAAAGAGATTAGCCGATATCAGGTCTATGTTACCCGAGGCGAGTTTTACTGGGGAAATAGACGAAGCTGATCTGGGCCGATACCGAGTTTACATTACTCGAGGCGGATCTGCTAGGGAGCTTAGATGACGGAGCGGATATGGGCCGATGCTGAGCCTACATTACTCGAGGCGGACTCGCTGGAGATAGTTGAGATAATGGGGCGGACCTGGGCCGATACCGAGTTTACATTACTCGAGGCGGATCTGCTAGGGGACTTGGATGATGGAGTGATCTGGGCCGATACCGAGCTTACATTACCCGAGGCGGATCTGCTGATTTGCTGAGGATATTAAGCTGAGGATGAATTCCTGCACTTAAAATGGCAAGTCTTCATTCCTTGATCGAGAGATTTTTAAACAAAAAATTTTTTCCCCTTCGATCAAGAATGAAGACTAGCCGGGGATAAGTAATTGATATATGCAATGTATGGATGCATAATGATGTATATGTACATGTATGTATTTTCTGTTATTGGACTTTTCTGTCCTCCGCTGAGGGGATATGTTGTGCCCCTGGTTGATTCTGCTTTTCTTGGGGCATTGTTTGGTGATTATTGACGGAGTGAGATGATTGCTGGGGAAAAGATCATAGCATTCCTTGTAGAGATTCCGCCGGGGAAGAGTGTGACAGCTTGACTGGGGAAACAATTGTAGTAATCTTTGTGTAGACTACACTGAGGAGTAACATGGCGACTTTGCGGAGAAGTAATTGATAATGTTCTTTATGTAGACTCCGCTGGAAAATAGTATGGGAAACTCTGCTGGGGAGTGATGTGACGAATTCTGCGGGGAATACTGAGGATGTTCTGTTTCTCCTGCTCCGTGGGAAGTTTTTTTTTTTTTTTTGGTGCTCTAACTTTTGCCTGGGTAGCCCAAATCAGGTTTTCAGCCCAGCGAGCCGCTCTAACTTTTGCCTAAGGCGCCTTTTTGGTTTTCGCCTTAGCGAGCTTTTCATATGCCCTACCTTTTGCCTAAACTGCACGATATGGGTTTTCAGCTTAGCGGGCCGCTCTATTTTTTGCCTGAGGTGCCTTTTCGGTTTTCACCTCATCGGGCATTTTTTTTTTTTTTTTTTAGATTTGACTAGGATGGTGTTGTGACCCTTTATCACTCGTCTGGGAAGATGAACTAGACTTTGGAGGACGATAAGGGATTTTAAATTGCGTGTATTTGATACACTTTCATTTGCCTAATAATGTGATGATATTGATCAGTCGAATGCAAAGTGCTTTCTTTGAATGTGTGTTTATGCAAGACAACTTTGTTTGTGCATTTGTCATAACCATGCAAATATATTTAAACAAACACTTCACTTTATTGATGAAGTCAAAATGAGTACATTTGAAACAAGTTGGTTCCTAAATGGTACAGATTCCACACTAAGCCAGAATCTGTCACCAGTCGTCCTTTTTAGATTTTCCGACTGATTATTCTCTCTTGTGTCTTAACTTTTGCCTAGACCGCTCTTTTCGAGTTTTCAGCCTAGCAGACCTCTCTTTTTTTTTTATACATGATAAAGCTTTAGCTTGTCTTGATTGATCGGGTTGGTGAACTCGTTTCCATCCATATCCATGATGCTGACAGCGCCTTTTGATAACACCTTCTTCACCACATAGTGTCCTTCCCAGTTAGGTCTGAATTTGCCCCTAACATCAACATTTGAGGGCCTTAGTTGCTTTAGAACTAAGTCTCCTGCTTTCAACTGCCTCTTAGAGTACTTCACATTTCGGTTATAGGCTCTAGCCTTTTTCCCTGATACATCTGCAAGTGATCCAGTGCTTTTAGTCGCCTTTCATCTAATGCTGCCAACTGTTCATACCTGGCTTGAACCCATTCAGTCTCTGGTAATTGAGCTTCCAGGGCAACTCTGAGTGACTTGAGTTCTATCTCCACTGGCAACACTGCTTCCATTCCATATACCAAGGCATAAGGAGTTTCTCCTGTCGGTGTTCTGACACTGGTTCTGTAACCCCAGAAAGCATAAGGCAGTTTATCGGCCCAATCCCTGTAAATGGTTACCATCTTTGATAAGATCTTCTTTATTGCCTTGTTAGCTGCTTCCACTGCACCATTAGCCTGTGGTCTATATGGAGAGGACTTATGATGTTCAATTCCATGCTCTGCAAATAGCTCAGCTGTTGCCCCTTGAAACTGTACTCCATTATCAGTTACTATGTGGTGAGGAATCCCATATCGAGTGAAGATATTCTTCTGGATGAATTTGACCATGTGCTTGGCTGTAACATTAGTGAAGGATTCTGCTTCGACCCATTTGGAGAAATAATCAACTGCCACAACTATGAATCTGTGCCCATTAGATGCAGCTGGATGAATTTCACCAATCATGTCTATCCCCCATGCTGAAAACGACCAAGGAGACGCTAGATTCTGAAGTTCAAGTGGAGGAAGATGACTAATGTCTGCATAGATCTGACATTCATGACATTTCTTCGCTTTTCTAATACAATCTGCTTGCATCGTCATCCAGAAGTACCCTTGTCTCATAATCTTCCTGGCCATGGCAAGCCCGTTCATATGTGGCCCACAGGATCCTGCATGTACCTGCTGCATCACGTCTTCTGCTTCTTGTTCTGTTAGACACCTTAAAAGAACTCCATGTGCTGTTCTCTTATACAACTTGTCCTCGAAGATTCTGAATTGACTAGCCAGTTTTCACAATGTCAATTTATCAGCAGCACTGGCCTCTTCTGGGTACTTTCCCTCCTTAACATACCGGTAAATGTCAAAGAACCATGGCTTTTCTTCGGCTGATAATTCCATTACTTCATAAACTTCAAAGCAAGGATGCCTAGAAGTGGCTATGACCAGTGGTTGAGCTTGTGTCTCTTCTGGATTTTCCCACATGGAGGACAAAGTAGCTAATGCATCAGCCATCTTATTCTCATCCCTGGGGACATGTCTGAATTCACACTGGCCGAATAAACCCTTTCTGAACTGTAGCAGCTCCAAATAAGGTCGTAAGGCTTCTTCTTTTAGTTCCCACTCTCCCTGAGCTTGCCTAATCACTAGAAGTGAGTCTCCAACAATCAGGACGTCATTTGCTGCTAAGGTTAATAGAGTCTCCATTCCAAACAAGCATGCTTCATATTCCGCCCCATTGTTGGTTACAGGAAAGATCAGCCTTTTGGACAAAGGAATGACCTCACCATCTGGCGTTGCTATAAGTACTCCGATCCCAGCGCCCTTTTTATTCACTGCCCCATCGAAACACATGACCCACCTTTTCACTTCCACCATGGCTAACTGCTCATCAGGGAATTCTAGGTTCTCTGTGTAATCTGATTCTAGGGGCTGGTTTGCCAGAAACTCTGCCACGGCTCGCCCCTTAATGGTTTTCTTCGTGATGTACTCAATGTCGAATTCAGACAAAAGTAACAACCACCTAGACAGCTTCCCAACCAATGCCGGTGCTTCATAGAGATACTTCATTGGATCCACTTTAGCCACAGCTTGTATCTTGTAGGATTGGAAATAGTGGCGCAGCTTCTTGGTCAACCAAATCATCGCCACACATGTCTTCTCCACCAGCGTGTACCTGGTTTCATACTCCAACAGCTTTTTACTAAGGTAGTAGATGGGATACTCCTTCTTGCCATCTTGTTCCTGTGCTAGCATTGCCCCTATAGAGGATTCTTCAACTGCCAAGTATAAAATCAGGGGCTTCCCTGGAATTAGAGGACTCAACACTGGTGGCTTTACCAGGTAGGCCTTGATCTTCTCGAAGGCTAGCTGACACTTGTCATCCCACACAACCGGCTGATCTTTCTTTAATAGCTTGAAGATTGGCTCACAAGTGGAAGTTAGCTTGGCTATGAAGCGGCTGACATACTGCAAGGAACCCAGGAATGATCTGACCTCCTTTTCAGTCTTTGGAGCTGGCATATCCTGGATGGCTTTGATTTTATCCGGGTCCATTTCTATCCCCCTCTGGCTAACTACATGGCCTAACAGCTTCCCTGACGTGACCCCGAATATGCACTTCTTGGGATTAAGCCGCAAGTTGTACTCTCTAATGCGTGTTAGAAATCTATCCAGGATAACAGGGTGTTCCTCCCGGGTGGTTGATTTAACAAGCATATCATCGACATACACTTCGACTTCTTTATGGATCATATCATGCAACAGAGTTGTGACAGCCCTCTGATAAGTGGCACCGGCGTTCTTCAATCCAAAAGGCATCACCCTGTAGCAAAAAGTACCCCACTCTGTGATGAATGGTGTTTTCACCTTGTCGATCACATCCATCAGAATCTGGTTGTACCCTGAAAAGCCGTCCATGAAGGAGTACATTGCCGCTTTTGCTGCACTATCAACCAATACGTCAATGTGAGGTAGTGGGAAATTGTCCTTAGGGCAGGCCTTGTTCAAGTCCCTGTAGTCGACACATACTCTGACCCTTCCATCCTTTTTAGGCACAGGGACAATATTGGCTAGCCATTCTGTATACTCCACCACTTCGAGAAACTTGGCGTCTATCTGTTTGGCAACTTCTTCCTTCACCAGTGTAGCCCATTCCGGCCTTAGCCTTCTCAATTTCTGCTTTACCGGTCTGAACTTGGGGTCCGTTGGGATTTTGTGTACCGCTATTTTTGTATCTACTCCCGGCATGTCTTCATACGACCAGGCGAAAGCTTTAACATGTTTTTGGAGTATTCTTATTAATTTTCTTTCTTCCTCGGATTTTAGCTCATGTGAAATGAGTACCATTTTAGGGTTTTCATCTGTACTTATATTGATTTCATGCAATGCAGTGTCATGTATGCTAAATATGCTTGATGGTGACTTAAATGCATGCACAGAATTATCAGGATAAACATCACACAAGTAAGCAAACTGGGATTTCATTGCATTGAACTTATCATAAAGTACATCAGTTACATTGAAAATGGAAGAAATAGATACAACAAAATCATTTTCATCCTCCACAGGCGGAGGGCCTTGTTCCTCCTCAGCTTCCATCTTCCCTTCCAGAGCATCATCTGGGACTACAGCTTTCTCAGCCACCTGTGCCTTAGCTTTTTCCATAATCTTGGCGATTTCAGCAACCACAGAGTCTAAGTTCACTTTGGCCATCAGTTCTTCGCCAAATCCTTCCTTGGATTTCCCAAAAGCTTTGGTTAATGCAGCAGTCAAAGCTCCCGAGCTCACTTCTGTAGCTTTGGCAGAGATCTTCTTTTCATCCTCTTCCTCGGCCACCTCTATGGTTTCTGCTATCACCTCAGACGATTCTCCCTTCAAAATTTCAAATTCAGCAGTAGCTTCCTCCATCATTACAGGGGTTACTGGCTCTTCCTGGCTTTTCTCAAAATCCACTACATCTGCGAAGATCTCAAAGCCAGGGTGCTCGACATTTCCAAACAGCACCGGTTCAGCTTGGCCCTTGTAAAGGCTTTCTCCCGCCTTCAGAAATGGCTTCATCATGGCCTTGCCATTCTTACCCTTTTTCAGGTTCTTCTGCTTGGATGACCCTTCTACATAACCAAGGCCGTACTGCTTTGACTTTCCCGAGTCGATCTTGAATTCTGGCACACCTTGCAAATTAATCCCGAGTCCCATTCCCGGGACAAAGTTCAGCTTGTACAGATATCGGGATAGCCACTCCGGCATGTAGTTCTCATAAAGAACCATAGGGGCATCTGTGGTTTCTTCCTCCTTAATGACGGCAATTTGGAACCCGCCAAAAGGAACCACTCCTTCATCCACTGCAGCTACCATCGACTGGGCATCCGCCTCAACAGTCACAATCCTGTCATTCATAGAGAATTTAATCTTCTGATGGAATGTGGAAGGAACTCCTCCCAAAGGATGGAACCAGGGCCTTCCAAGCAATAGGGAGAATGTGACCGGGATATCGATCACTGTGAAGACAACCATGGACTTGATGGGCCCAACCTCCACTTCTGTTTTGAAGGTCCCTATCACTGTTCTTTTAGAATCATCATACGCCCGAATGACTGTTGAGGACCTCTTCAACACTTCTTCATTCATGCCTAGAAACGGTAACATTTTCAGCGGGCATATGTTCAGAGCCGAGCCGTCATCCACCATAACGCACGGCATCACCTTATCCATGATATAGGCTCTAATGTAAAGAGCCTTGTTGTGGGCCTTTCCTTCTGTTGGTAGGTCTTTCTCAGAGAAAACAATATTAGGACCTCCAGCATGGACTTTGTCTAGCAAGCAGCACATAGCCTCTGGTGAAGCTATAGGGGAGACTTCAATTTCTGATAGCTTCTTCACTAAAGCCTCCTTATGCTCTTTGGAGGTCATAAGCAAGTGCCACAAACTAGCTTGTGCAGGGGTTTTCTTCAGTTGGGAAATGACCAAGTCTTCTTTCTCGACTCTTTCCGGTGCCGAAGTACTGTCCGACCCATTCATCGGTGCTTTATCTTTCGTCTGATCTGCCGGTTGATATACCCTTCCACTTCGGGTTACATGCTGCACTTCTGAAATCTTCAGCTTCTCAACAGCTGGGAGTTTAGCAGCCTCTCTTCTGTCAAATTCTTCGTACTCATCCTCGGAATCAAGGTCATCCAGACTTATGGGCTTGATCTCCTTACACCCCTCCTTTTCCTCACATTCGGGCTCCACTCCGGGTTCCCCTACCGCCACTGCCTGAATCGTAGGGTTCGCTTGCAGAACTTGGGCAAATATGAAGTTAGCCGGTAACCCCGACTGAACCATGTTAACTCGCTTCTCGAATGTCAGCAGTGGGTTGGTTTTAGTGCTGGGTTTGGCTGGCTCTTGCAGTTTTCCCTCGTCAATGAGCTTCTGGATGGCATCCCTTAGCTTGTAGCAGTTGTTGGTCCGGTGGCCTGTCACCACATGATAAGTGCAGAAGTTATCTTTGTCAGCTTCTGATGGCTTCTCAAATGGCCTTAAGGATTGCAACAGGCCGCCATTCCTACACTTGGCAAATATCTTTGCTAAAGTAAGAGTCCAAGGCGATATGCCTTGTCCTCCAGGACCCCTATTCTGATTGCCTTGCTGCTGATTCACAGTAGCCACCTCAACCCGCTTCACTTCTAATGACTGCCCCTGCTTGCCACTGGCACCTGAACCAGACCCACTGCCAGACCCAGCTGCTGTGGTTGATCTATACCCTGAACTATACCCTGTACTTCTTCCCCCTTTCTGACCAGCTGGCTTCTCCTCTTCATCCCTTTCTATCTTCATGGCCATGCTATAGACCTCACTAAGCTCTTTGAAGGAATGGAATTTCATGTTGTTCTTGAAGATATCTTTGCTGCCATCAATGAGCTTCTGTATAAGCTCATCTTCATCAGGGCGGTTCTTTAGGAGGATCATCTTGTTCATCCACCTCTGGTAGTATTCATCAAAGGGCTCATTGAATTTCTGTTTCACCCTCTCCAAATCATACAGCTTCACCTGGATTTTGGTGTTGAAGCTGTAGTATTTGATGAAGGCTGCTGACAATACTTCCCAGTCAGATTGCTCCTCCTCTGACAGTGAGTTATACCATCCCAAAGCACCTCCCTCCAGTGTGGTGGGGAAAAGATTAATCAATTGTTGCTTTGTAGCGCCTGCTGTTAGCATAACCCGGGCATATAAATTCACATGGGCCTCCGGCGAGCCCATTCCTTTGTAAGTGGGCACTTTCGGCACTTGGAAGCCGATAGGAAATGTCTCGATGCCCCTACTGATCATGGCATCAACGTTCACCCCCTTCTTGGATTCAGCACTGATCCCGACCCCCTTCTTTAACTGGGCCATGACCTCGTCTAATTCAGAACACTTGGCTTTCATCCTCTGTTCCATAGCTGCCTCTATCTCCTGCAGCTTTTCAAGACTAGCCGAAGCATCACCACCATGTTGGGATGACTCAGCTTCTTTTTCCTTCCCGGCTCCACTACCACCGGTCTCACCAGCTTCTCTAACGACTGCCCTTATCTCTTCCTTTAACATGTCGCGGAAATCCTGCGACCTGAAGAAATCTCTCAAAACATCAGCCATGCTCGGTGTCTGTTCTGCCATATTCACTCCTTCCCCAGGCTCAGAATCACTGTCACTCTCGACTATCCTCTGTCTCCTAGCCGCCCTTGAAGCTTGGGATCTTGTCCAAGGTTGCTCCAGTGTATTCTGCTTGGGGGTAGACAGGAGGTATTAGGGTCGTGAATGAATGACGTGATATGACATGAAAATTAAGACATTGCACATGCTTGAGATGCATGGAGTGGAATTATGTATGGAATAATGACATGGATGGTTCCCTTTTATTATTATATTTTTTCGAGGCATTCCAAGAACACCTAATGTTTATGCAAAAACGTCACGTGTGAGCCATCACACGGACAGAACTTCGGCGCCTTTGGGGCACCTAATGAATTTGTGAAATGGTCGCGTGTGTACAGGCACACAGACGTAGTTTTGACGCTTTATAGGTCTATGAGATGATATGAAATGGTCGCATGGGCCGGGCCCACAGACAAGGCCTTGATGCTTTTGAGCATATGATATGGATTGATGTTATGAGAAAGTCACGTGTAACAGGTACACGGATAAGGATTCGGCATTCGAGGAACGCCTTTCATGATTTGGTGATGTTATGAGCCTATATGTATACTAATCGGGCACTCGGGGAGTACCTTAAATGGCGAATTAATGTCATGAAGTGGTCGGATATGGACCACAGCGTTATATGATGTCTATGATAGATGGGTGTGATGTCATGAAATGCATCGTGTAAATTATTACACGAAAATGGGCCTAAGGCTGTTGTGGCTTTTATTAAATGAAATGATATTGGTGGAATGGCTGAATGCTATCCGGTGCATTGGCAAAACACGGGGTAATTTTGGGTACCCGATATATTATGAAATGGGATGGGATGGTCATGATAGGAGTCCTTGAAATGCCCATTAATTTAATTTAAGTGAAATGTAGTGAATGAACATGTCACACAATATGTAAATGGCTGCATAAAAACGTGGGTTAGGATGCATGACATACATAATGATGTTATGTATGCTATGTCAAAAATAAAATGCTAATCACACCAGTTTAATGTTATGGCTGAAAAAGAAATCGTTAGTATGGATGACAAGCGAATGAATTAATGTTTTACACACGAAATAAAATGCAAAATGGCTGCATAAAAAATGTGGGTTAGTATCACACAAAGATGTCTGTGTATGGTATGTCATATATATGGAAAATGGTGATTATGGTATGTTATGCATGCGTCGGCGATGTGTCACGAAACGGTGAAGAACACATAGCAAGCAAAACGAATTCTTCCAACCTTATTCCTCCAACGTGGTCGGTCTCAAAAATTTCTAACCGAGTCCTAGGCGGGGTTCACTTCAATCACCAACCGGGGGTGATGAAGGCGTGATTTTATTATTATTCACACAATTATTTTGGTATCCTAAGGGAATCCAACTAGAGCTGCCTATATGAGTTCGGTCAAAGTCGGGATAACATCAAGGCTCTCATAGCAAGATATACTCCTCACTTCTCCCCACTCAAAGGTCCTAGCGAAGGGGTTCGTACGAGGCTATGAGTGGTGTTTTGTATTCGTGCCCCTAAGACCAGGAGGAACTTAGGCGACACTTCGACAATCCACCGGGCTATAAAAGGATACCTAATCTAATGCAAAAAATGGCTAACTAAAAATGCAAATAAAATACCAAAAGAGAATCATCCACGTTATTTTAATTAGACACTTTTCAGGGCTTGTCAGAATTCTTTTAAGTTTTTAAGAAAACTTTTTGAAGATATCCCCAGCAGAGTCGCCACTGTGAGCGGACGACGCGTTTTCGACGGGACGCGGGACTCCCTTTCGGAATGGGGCGCCACGATCTCGGGCGAGCCCCTCCCTCGCGTAGGGTTTTTATGAATGAAAATCCGTGTTTTGGAAAATAAATGGAATTAATGCATAAAAGAGCCGAGACCTAAGTCTCGATGAATATTGTAGAGTCGCCACCCGGCTCAGCTCAACCGGGAAATTCTTATGTAGCTGAACCGGACGAACGGTCGCTACACTATCCAGAGATTCGGGTCCGGACAAGTCCCTTATTTCGTGTCTAATTAAAATAAATATTACCAATGTTCTCGAATGGTATTTCAAAATCTAAAGTCCATTTTATTGAATATAAAAAGCATACAGCGCGCATACAAAATATTCAATCCAAAAATAAGGAAAAGAAATAAATATTAATTGGTTTACAACCAAATCGAATGGAAAAATAAAAACTCTCGCCTCACTTGTACAATCGCCTAAAATACACGAGAATCTAGAAAAATACAACCGCCTAAATACACGATTTAAACTATTAAATTACATCCAAAATAAAAATAAAAAGAAATTAAAACCTGCAAAACAGAGGGTTAGCACAATATATACAGCACGCCACAAGTTGGACTCAAATAGACAGAATGGGAAATCAGGAATTGGGGACATGCATTTAAGGGGTAACCGGGTTGGCTCGGCTAGCCGGCCCGGTTAGACCTGGAAAACACTTTGAAACGTCCCTGTATTTTTGGTTTTTAGTGGAAAAAAAAAATCATTTTTGAAAACAATTTTTCCGGTTTACATGCATTATTATATATTTAAGTGGGTCGGATTTCAGGAGAAATGGGTCTCCGTCGTTGAATTGTTCTAAATGCAATTTTACTAAAAATTGAATCTATGGTCGTGATGCACACAACAAAATTCATTTTGATGATTTTTGGGGTTTTCTAATTTTTTGGGATTTTTTTTTTTTACGGATGAAAGCTGAAATTCCGATTCTGAAACAAGGATTACAGTCGTACGACTGTAGTTTACAGTCGTGCGACTGTAATCAATTCAGGGTCAGAATTTTCGCCAAAAATCATTGAAAATCAAAATCTGAAGAAAATAAATCTGGAAATTAAGAACAGTCGTACGACTATATATACAGTCGTACGACTGTTCATGAAAACCAAGAACAGTCGTACGACTGTTCTTAATTTCCAGGAATAGAAATACGAAAAACGCAGCAAAAGGCACAAAACTCACTTCAAACACCCAGAAAGCGAGAAAAAATGTAAGGAAAAGAAGTGACTACCTTTTTAGAAGCTATTCCAAGTCGTTTTGACCCCTGGCGTCGCTCCGATCCCAACAAATTCGCACTTTCCCCTTTGGAATAAAAGTTGAGAGCTTTTTGTCCAAAATCCGAATTGCAAAGGATTCTGATTGTTTTAGTCCGAATTCTTGATTTGGTTATGTAGTTAATTGATTAACCTAGGGGTTTCTAACAAGTTTTAACCTTAATTTCGAGAATTAAAGAAAATCAAAGAGGAAGAAAAATGAGTTTTTGTGGTTTTCTTTTTCTCTCTCTTCTCTTTCTCTCTCTAGATTTCCTTTCACCAGAAAATCCTCTTTTCCTTTCTCCTTTCTCTCTTTTTATCTCTCTGCCTCTCTCTTGCTTGCTGCAACAAGGGAGCAATTAATGCTCCCTTTTCTCTCTCCTTCATTTTTGCTGCAGAGGTATGGGCCTCTGCAGATTTTCCGACGTTACAGTCGTACGACTGTAATTTTTAAATTACAGTCGTACGACTGTAACAATAGTCGTACGACTATAAATATATATTTTTTTTTTAAGTATAGAAAATTCCGGCGCTTACACCTGGTACAACTATACCCTAACTATTTAGGTAGGAACACCGTCCAATCCCAACCTAGGGACTCTCGGTTTGATGGGCTTGTTGGCACTTACCCATCTCTGCTTAGGGCCAGGAGAATCCTACTACCCATGCTAAGTCAAAACCTCCATTCAAGTGTTAGAGTATCCTGTACCCTAACCCAATACAAAATGATGATACTCCAGTGTATCCTGCGAGGGCATGGTCTACAACTGGCCTATCCCCACTTCAAGCTGGTTTTGAATGAGGAAAGCACTTTTAAGCGACTTAGTAATTTCCATTTGGTTATTAGATTCATTTAATAACAGCTTACATACATATGGCGGGTGAAATTGCTATTGAATCATACATTCATACATGCAAATAAACATAAAGCATAATTAAATAAATAAGTAAAATGTACTGCTATGGGCCTATATTACATCCTAATATTATTCTAGTAAACCTATACTGGAATCCAATATCAGGTGGGCCACCATCTTCTTCCTTCTGGGCTTGCACCTCCACTTAGGCTCACCACTCCATGGGCTTCTTCTTTTACAAATTTTATAATAAGTAAATAAAATAAAATTACATTAAGAGAGAAACGATGCGCAGGCTGTATTTACCCAAAAAGAAAATACAACCCATCTTGAATAAGGCCCAATAGCATCCAATCATACAAAATATTCAATCACCCATATGCATCCAATACATATAATTCATAATTCATAAGCATGTTACAATGCATGATTTAAGCCCATTTCAATTATGTCTAAGCCATTATTTTGAAATCGCCAATTTTGGCCCACCATGGTTCTAACCCTTAACAGGCTTTGGGCCTCCAGCCCAGGCAGTCCAACTGCTCCCACTGGAATTGGGAAACCATGGGTCCAATTCAGCCATCCAAGTAATTGTGCCAAAATTACTCGAACCAATTTCAATTAACCATATTAATTTCCAAAATTAATATCACATGAATAAAATTAAATTTCATTCAAGAAACCATATGCATTTAAATTACATAATTTTAAACACACGAATTTTAAAACTAATTAAAATTTCAAAACTACGCCCCGGGCCCAAAAACCCGCCAAATCCAAAAACACTGGGCCCGGCCCGCTGCGGCTAGAGGCAGCAGCGGCACTGCTGCAGCGCAGTGGCCGCCCAACACCACTGCCCAGCTGCAGTCCGCTGCACCAGCAGTGGCTGCTGCTCCGGCAGCGTGCGGTGGCCGCCGGCGGCGATTCCGCCGCCGGTAGCCCTGCATGCCAGGAACAGCCAGATTTTTTTTTATAAAACAGAAAATTAAATAATAAAAAAATATGGCATCCACAACAAGAAATTCACCAAGAATTCCAAACATACAATTTAAATTAAACAAACATAAACCTATATGCATATTCAATTTCAATTATACAAAAATCAAATGGGAAAAATCTTAAGCCCAAACCAAGAACCCCAATAAAAAAACTCCAATTTTAAAACACAGGATTCAACCAATTATAACAATTTCCACAGATCAAAAGCCCGCTCTGATACCACTATTGAGATTTGTCACCGGAAATCACCCGATTAAAGCGGAAGAACGCGATGATTTCCTCAAATCTGTGCCCAGGAGCAATTAAGATGGAAATTGGAAAAACAAAATTTAATCAAAAAGAGATAAATCTCTTACCCGGAATATCTCATTAAGAGATGGATGCAGACCACAGGAATCAATCTAGAATCCCTCCTCGTTCACGTACACGAACGCCTAACGAACACCACCCGTGCTAGCGTTGGAAAAAACAAAACTTTGGAGAGGAAGAGGGAGGGATTTCGGCCACCAAGTGTTCCACCCCCTTAGGCCGAAAATCCTAGGGTCATTAAACCCTAGGTGGCGGAAATTCTCGAGGAGAATTTCGGGCCAAGCTGGCTCCTTCATCTGTATGGGCTTCTATCTTTTATTTCAGGCCCAAACCTATTTTAATTAGTCTAGTTTAAATTAATTTCAAGCCAAATTTTAATTTACCCATGTATTTAATATATTGCACCAAGTAATTTATTATTCACATTTACATTTAAATTGGTTTGACTAATTAATTTAATCCATCAAATTAAAATTAGATCTTCACAAAATAAATTCATATGTAAACCTATGCATATAAATATTTCCACCTAGGAAATAATCTCATAATTAATCCAATTAATTATGAGCGAGCCAATCAAATATTAATTTTATTATTATAATCAATTCAATTGATCTTTATAATATAATTAATATATTCCTCTCTCTCCAGTGTGTATACTCCAAGTATATATGTGATTCTTTAAGTCAGTGTTCAGTCGCTCAATGAGTACGATCCGTAGGCCCATCTTTATGTTGGCAGTGGGCCTATGTCCCACAGACTGCAGTTGGGCTCTAGCAAGCCATTGCAGCCCCAATTAAGATGGAGATGGCAGTCTAACTTTTATCATAACCCTGTAGTTTGAACTTGTATATCCCATGTCATTGTTATCGGTGTCCAACACAGAGGCATGGATTGATCACCCTCTTTTGTGTCCGGACGTTAACTTGATCCCGAATGCACTGAAGCTCACAAACAAGTTCTAACTCGTTTAGGTATGGCCACACTCTTATCAGTCACATTCTTCATAAGGCTGGTGATATCTTCTCAGTGGACTACTGAGTGACAAATCCCTTCTGCATATCCATAACACTGCCATGCTAAGTGACATACCCGAAAGCACCCATACTTGGCACCCTGTTACAGGCCCTTTAGGCGTACCCCTAAGTATGCGACCTCACATACAACACCATCATATGGTCAGGTCAAAGGATCCATACAAGTACTACACAAGAATCACTTGTGATACTATACCATGTAGATTTCTTTAGTGGATCTATCCAGTACCATGCCCTTTTTACATGTACCCATTAACTTGGTTGATATTCCATGTCCAATGACCGGTAAGACACCGCCATACAACTAGGTTAATGATAGTCTCTAGTTCCACTTATTCCCATGACTGGAACAGACTACGGATCTATTTATGGTCATATCGTTTACCTTATCCATGGTCTTACTGCCAAGTGCATGACACTTTTCATCATGGATATGGATATGTCCATTGGATACTTCATTTAATATAATGCACAAGATATATATAATAAACGAATTAATGCCTTTATTAATAACATAAATGAGTATAATACATAAATCCAATTAATGTAGAATACAAATACAAGGACTAATGCCTCGGGACTAGGGCATATCCAACAGCCCCCGTCTCCCAAATCCAAATTCTGTCCTACTTTGAGTCCTATTTGCGTTTATAATATAAATTGTGTTAACCAATCTGTTTTGCAGCATTTATTTTTATTTATATTGTATTTAATAGATTAATTCGTGTATTTAGGTGGTTGTATTTTTAGATCTTTGTGTACTTAGGCAATTGTAAATGTGAGGACGAGAGTTTTTATATTTTATTCGATTGGGTTGTATAAGTGGCCTTTACTATTCTTTTGTATAATTTGTGTGGATGGTTTAATTTCCCGCAATTTATTTTATGCATTCTGCTTGAGCATCGGGCTAAAAAAAATAAACGAATTAGGGTTAGAGAAAGATAATAACTTGAATAAATATGGATTTATAGATAATAAATGAATACAAGCTTGAGATTAAGTAGGTAAGTTGCCCGAACCCTGAATCTCTAGATTAGGTATAGTAGTCTGTGCTCGGTAGGGAGCTGTACCAGAATTTCCTGGATGAGCTGATCCGGGTGGCGACTCTGTCACTGATCTCGAAATTGAGGTTTCGAGGTCTTTAAGTTAAAAATGGAAAAGCGATTACTACAGAAGGAATTTTTAATCGAATAAATGATTTTTCCTAAATCAAGATAAACAAAAACCCGCTTTCCAAAAATCGAACAAAACCAAAATCGTTTTTCCTCGGTTTGCTTTGCCACATCCCGCCGCTTTTTAAGGTCGTTCGCTCATAGTGGTGACTCTGCTGGGGATAATTTTGCTTTTCCTTAAAAATGTTTTCCTTAAAAACTTAAGGAACTTAGGCAACTATTGAAATATAACCTCGCTTGTATTCATTTATCAATTTATAAACATCGTATTTATTCATGCCTTTGCACATCATGACATTTTCTTCTTCCCAACCCCTCAAATACACTGTTTTACCTTGGTTTACCCAAGATGGTGGCCTACCTCTACCGCCAGGATTGGAGACACCCGACGGGGTAAACCACTCATAGCCCCATATGGCCTTACATCGTGTTCTACGGTGGGGAAGTGTTTATTCGCTCTGGGAGCCTATACGACCGTTGGTTTGACTTTGGCCCACATGTAATGGCTTAGTAATTTTCCTTAGGGTTACCAAAACAGAAACCTAAAATTTGGACATTTGAGTGTGCACCTTTGGTATCCCCTATTGGTGCCAAAGAGACCCAACACCTAAGAAGAATGCGAGACCAATCGAAAGGAGAAATAAGGTCGGAAGGGAGTGCATATTTTTGCGTGTGCTAATGTTTTTTCTTTGGTATTTTCTATTGACTTTTCACGAAGCATCAAACATGCATGGCTTTCGCATGCCATTCTAACCGCATCTTTATGTAGCCATTTTCAAACATCGATATATGTGTGACGCTAATCACATTTTCATGCAGCCATGACATTTTATTCGTGTGCCATCTACATCTCGGATGTGACATTTCCACGAAACATACATGACATCACTTCGTGTGTCACGCATTTTTAACACATTTTTCTGTAGCCACTTGCATTTTGTGTAACATATACATCCATGCCATATCATTTCTTTACACTTAATAACCGATGTTCTAAAAATGCCTATCATGATTATTGCATTTCATATCATATCGGGTACCCAAAACTACCCGTAGTCCGCCTGTGCGCTGATTCGCACTTGGCCATTCACTACACTATGTCATTCACTAGGAGGGCACAAAGATCTTAGGTCAGATTGTGTGACAGGTCGCACGACAACATATCACTATATCATCTCCATTTCATGTCCATTCATTATTGGTGTCATGATGATACCTAGACTTTGCTTGCGAATCGTAATCCACATCGGACTTGTTTCATGACATTGATAACTCATTCGAGGTGCTCCATGAGTGCCAACTTATTACGCACGTAGGAACATATCATGTCATCATTGATTCATTTAAGGTGTTCCATGAACGCCGAACATTCGTCTGTGTTCTTGTACACACGACATGTTTGTCACATCATGTTGGATGCTCCAAAAGCATTAGAGCTCTATCTAAGGAAAGGTTTCCAGGTGACAATTTCATGTCATCGCATCTGACCTGCAAAAGGTTGAGCCCTTGCCCATGTGTCGGTACACACGCGGCCGCTTCATAACCTCCACAAAGTGCCCCAAAGGCGCCGAATCTTTGTTCATGTGATGGTCCGCACATGACGATTTTTGCATCATCTTTCACACAGCATGAGACATTCTCTGAGTGTCTAGAATAAACAAATCACATCTATTATTAGTCTCACCCATGAAGCATCGAACATACACACAATCATCTATGTGTCATTCTAATCACACCTTTCTACGATCATTCTTAAGACATTGACATTTGTATGAAATGGATACTAATCACATCCTTATGCAGCCATGATATCTTGTTCGCATGCCATGTGTACATTGTGTTGACATTCCCATGGAGTATACAAGACATCACCCCGTGTGTTATATACGCTAACCATGTTTCTGTGTAGCCACAATGTTTTATTTGTGTGTGTGACATATGCATTTATACCTTGCATGCACGACATCATCCTATATGTTATGCATCCTAACCATATTTTGCTGCAATCATCTGCATTTTGGATGACATATACATTTGTTCTCTACACGCACGACATCACCTTATATGTCATGCATTCTAACCACATTTTCTGTAGCCACTTGCATTTTGTGTGACACGTACATTCACACCATTTCATCCCATTACACATAATAAAGGATGTTCCAAGGGTGCCCATCACGATCATCTCATTTCATAACAGGTTTCCAAAGTCACTTGTGTTTTTCCTGTGCATTAGTTTGGACTTGGGTATTCCCCTACATCATCACATTCATTAGGAAACCACAACGGTCCTAGATCTATGTTTATGTGGGGACTCGCATGACAAACATTGCATTAAATTTCTTACATTCCTATTTGGTGTCAAGAAGATACAGAGATTTCACTTGCGTGCCACGATCCGCATCGGATTGCTCATGACATTATCGAATCATCTAGGGTGTTCCAGGAATACCTTATTACTACATATATAAGGGGCATATCATGACATTACCAAAACATGCGAGGTGTTTCATGAACGCCAAACTTTTGTCCACATCTCAAGTCACACGTGACTTGTCTGTAACATCATTTCATGTCAGATGCATCAAAAGCATCAGAACTCTATCTGTGTATCGGCATACACACAACTATTCCATAACATCCATTAGGTGCCTCAAAAGCATTGGAACTTTGTCCGTGTGCTGGCCATGGGTGACCATTTGATGACATCCACTAGGTGATCCAAAGACACCGAACTTATGCCCCGTGTGCGGGATCACACGCGGTCTGCTTGTATTGCCTTCTTGCATAGCATAAGGGCATCCGCGGAACATCCAAAATGTATAATATGGTAAATCATCCTCATTCTTATCTCCACCCATCTGAATTCATTCAATCACATCAAACCATGACCGTACATCTCATTCATGCAAAAACGCAAGGTGCTCCTTGAGCACCGAAACTCAGCTAGCGTGCAAAGCACGTTACTTCATATCATTTCATCACACAAAAGCCCAAGGTGCTCCTCGAGTTCCGGAACACTACCCGTGTGCCAAGCACACCATTTTCTCCATCTCATGTCATGCATGAAGGCTCAAGGTACTCCCTGAGCACCGAAAATCATGTCCTTTCATTGTGCGCCTGCATGTATTTATAGCATTCAACTTCCTTTGCAAGCAATGTCTTGCTCCGACCCGTGGACTCTCCTGAGTGTCGTTTTATCCCTGTGGTGTATATTTATACGCTATATTTTATTTTAGCATGCATCATCCCCACCAACATCCATTTCATCTGTATGGTCGGTTCCAAATAGCATAGCATGAAATGACATCACATGACATCACGTGTGCAACTCACCATCCATGCATATGCACATCACGTCATGCATATTCATGCATACATTACTCCCTGTTTGGTATCTGCCATGCATGCACCAGTTGACACTGACAAGTGCTCTTATCAGGGGAAAGGATCTTGTGTATGGCCAACCCAAGGAATTTCAATGCCATAACAGATGTTGTGCAAGATTATGTCGCTTCATCATGATTCCGGAAGGCAGTTAGGGAAGAAGCAGCAGTGATGCTGAGGGAAATTCTGGGGGATGATCTTGATAGAGTAGGGAGGCTGACGGCAAGATGCACTGAGTTGGAAGCCCAGGTGGCAGAGCTCGAAGGAAATAAAGGGTATGGTGAGCACGGACTCCAATGTTGGTATGGATAAAGAGCAGAATGCCAAGGTTGCTGACACTCCTTCTCGACACCTTAGAAGGCCCTCTCACCAGAACTTAGGCTTACCGAGGTCGACCGATGAAGGAGAACTGAAAAGGCCTCTTGACACTGGTGCCAACATTGACCCTATTTTGTGGCATATCCAGAGTTCACCTCCTGAAGACAAAGGGCGGATCACTTCCTCGAGGCCTTATTCGGTGAACAGACTATTCACCATGTGCAGAAAGATGGGCCTACTACAGAGTGTCAGACCATATGCAGCGCCAACACCTAAACAAAAGGGGAACTTCTACAGCTATCATGTGATAGCAGGCCACCGGACTAATGAATGTGTCGGTCTGTGAAGGACGATCCAGAAGCTGGTCGATGAAGGAAAATTAAGAGTGTCGTCTGTCTCTAATAAGCGATCAGTGGCAAACAAGGGGACCATCAAAGAAATTCCTCGAACTTCTCAAGGAGAGGGATATGATGAAGAACTACAAGGCCTGGTCTGAAAAAAAAAAAGGGGGGGGGGCGATGGCACTGAAGCCGAGGCTGTGGCTAGTTGGAGAACGATCAGATGCTAGGAAATCAATACCCTTAGAGCCTTCCTTTTTGTAAGGGACTCATTTTTGTTTGTAAGGTGTATTGAAATCATTTTGAATGCAATGCATTTTGTTATCTTCTTACTTATGGGGTGATTGTATGTACATGGCATTATTCATGCATTTGATAATCTAAAATGACATATCAAATACACATAATATCAAAATGCATAATGTCTGTCTGAATACTATAAGGAACCTAAAAATGAATCTGGCCTTAACCGAACTCTCTCTTGAAAGGTGGGCTTGTGAGATAAATACATGAAGCTATGACATCACCTCCGCCGAGTCATTTGCTGATCCAAGTCAACAATCCTTGCAAGATGCTATTGGCCCAGCCCCAGAGTTCCAATTTGAATGACACACATGATACCTAAACCATTCCAAGCAAAAAAAAAAAAAAAACTATTATTGGAACTCAAAACCCTACTTCAAAATGAAGCCCCAAGCTTGATCCCATATCCAAGAGGGCACCCCAAGCCAAAACCCTAAAACTAAAATTCCCAAACTCACCAAAACCTCCAACCTGTAGGGAATTTAAATGGCTTTCATCATCCACATCACCCATCATGTGTAAAATGCTAAAGCGGTCTTGGTTGTAGTGCATACATCATCCTGCTCGCGTGACATTCATATGTACATGACATTTCGCATGCATTGTTCATCCAAAAAGCATATTCAGCACACATGACATGTATGGATTTGAATGCAGTAGGGAAACCAACAAGTGGCGATGGCTTGGGCTTAGTCCTTCACAAAAAAAAGGGGGATTGGTGCAGACAGAAATCTTTATCCCTCTCATACGTGGCCAGCATAGCTAACATTGGAGAGTCTCATAGCATTAAAGGGTAAACTCCAACTCTCGTCATTGTCAGATCCTTCCCTTCTATCCCTGAAAGATTTGTACTTTCCTATCTTCAAAACCAAAGCTCTTCCCCTTCCTTTTTCCAATCTCTTCCACACCTTCAACACCCATTGTCTTCCGTTTCCAACTAAACCACCAACACCTATTTGAAAAAACCCCTCTTTTCACCCTATTCCCTGAACTGACCCTGTGAAGCCTCATTGTCCACCATCAATGGCTTCTAACAAGAAATTGAACCCCAGTATTGCTCCATACTGCTTCATCCTATCACCAGAAAGGCAATGGGGCAGGTGGCTACAGCACTGCCTCAATCAATCTTTGTTTATCATCAATCTGTATCAGATTGGGGATTCTAATTCTACCCCAAGCCATTTCTCTTCAAACTAAACCCCTAGACCAAATATTTTGTAACCTCGGACTGACAGGAAAGCCTTTGATTTCAATACAGAGAGAGGATTTGAACATAAGCCTGCTTCAATTAAGCTCGAGTTTGCCACTGCATAAGCAGCCATTGATGGAACCCCTAGATGGCCACTATTCCTGTCCGACAAAGTCTACACTATAGCCTATGCTGGGCTCCAAGGAAAGGAGGAACTGGTGAAGCATCTTGAAAGGCCAATATTTGAGATGGTCACCCACTAGTAACATTCAACCCAGCAAGGGATGGTTCTATTGCGCAAAATGTGCTAAGAAGAGGAGAAGACTGACATCTACCCCTGTAAACTTCACAAACAGTGTTGGAGCAACTAGGTTTTACAAAGCTTTCAACAATCATAAATGTAATGTTCCTGTCAATAGGAAGACTTGCAAAATCTACTATACTAATATTCAGGGGGAAAGTTGCATTTACCGACCATTTCAAGAACTTAGTCTTCAGCTACAACAGAAGTGACTACTTAGCAGTGGTTCTTTCATTTCCTAGCCATGGTGTGCCTTGCTCTAGGGTTATTGTGGTTGACAGACATAGGAAAACCATAATTAACTCAAGTCATTCTGAATCAGGCCATACCTTGAAGGACTAAAAGCTGTGTCCATCTTTGGGAACCAAGCGTGAATTGGAATCTGGGGTGAATTAAAGGCATGAATACAGCCTCCTATCTTAGGAGAATCCTGTGGTTAATTGACCCCATCTCAGGTTATCCGCTCACGGTGGCGTCTCTACTTCGGTTACATGGTCCGATCAAACTGGAGCCATAAGTTTGAATTTCCTAATGCATTCACATTCATCATGTCATAAATGTTTTATATGCTATTTCGATATTCAATGTGCATGTGTCATGCCATTGCATGTAAATGTCCATGTTCAGGTTGCCGCGAACCAGATTTGGTGCAATGTTTTACATCCAAACACAAACCTCCAATACTAGGGACAAGCAAAACTTAATCCACGAAACATCATCAAGGAAAATCTCATCATGATCCTCGGCAGACTTGTCAAGGTGCATTTCCCAATTCTAAGACAAGCCAGTGCTGAGAAATCCACTCGGCTGGTGCGCTCTTATAGACTTGGTCATCATTTCAAAAAAAAAAAAAACACACACACACACACATAAAAAAATCCCTAGCCAGAGCTTCTGACATGGAAAACCCAAAGGACGTGTTGGTAACAAGGAATGAATGACATTCAGAGTCAGAGTCACTTTTGATTTTACTATCGCATTCATTCTGATGTCATCATAATGATATTGGGCATGTTTGATTTTCTGTTTAGATGTTCATATTGCATGCACCATGCCATTGCATGTAAACATCCATTAACAGGCCATTGCATCCAAACCCATGACGGCTTCAATGAAATTGTTTCTACAAATGGCAACTACTAGCCCAATTATGTCATCCCTAGCAAAATTATCCCCGGCAAAATGGTCACCAACAGGATCATTCCCATAGAGTCTCCAGTGAAATCCCTAACAGGGTCCCAGCTAAGACATTTTCCACTGAATCAGAATCTCCAACAGATCCCCTAGTAGGATCAAAAAGCTCAGAGTCTCCCCAGTAGAGTTCTCAACTAAAAAAATCCCCACTGAATCAAAATCCGTGGTGAAGTCACTCGATTGAAACAGTCCCCACAGGAGATCATCGAAAGTCGCAAGTTCATTCCCCAGTTTAGCACAGATACCAAGCATAGTATCAGGGACATCATGTCGCATACATGCATACACTAGAATCATGCCCATATACACAGATACACGCGTAAATAATCCAGCCGTATTTATTCTCGATCGAAGGGGCAAAAATTTTTTTGTTTCCAAAATTATCGATCAAACAATTAATATGTGCTCTTGCATCAATCTCATTAAGACTCTCATCACCATTATTGGGGTCATCTTAAATCGGAACCATTTCCTGAGACAAAAAATATGTAATCCTGGGGCACCATCAGAGTCATAGCGCGCAAATTAGAGCTATATGACTCCAAATCTCAGGTATGAAAAACTTCTCCAATTATCAAAGTTTCTATTCATGCCAATATCACCCCGAGAAGGGTATTTTTTACCCTTTGCAGGTCTAGGGGCAGAACAATCCAACTGTATTTATTCTTAATAAGAGAACATACCAGCTCAAAGCCCCTGAGAGCAAGCAACTGCCGGCACTCGGTGAACGTCCTCTCTTCCTGGGACCACGGGCACCCAGAGCCATCGCCCAACCCATGGGAACTCCACCAGTATGAAGTCATCATCCTCCGACATATGCATGATCGGCGGAGGGAAGAAGGCATACTCATAGGCCTAAATTTGCAATAACCAGAAGCACTATCAGCACTTTCAGATAAGTAGAAATTCATAGCATAAATTAACTTACGTGTAGGATAATCCAGGGGATCTTCACGTCCGTGTGCCCCCTCTGGGCGCTCAAGTCCAACCCGTAGTATAGCTGCGCCAGCCTGATTTTACCTAAGGTACCAAGGGGCAATATACTCAATGAATACGTACCCGAAACAACTTTGAGATGTCCTCGAGAGTATTCTCCATTAAATCTAAGAAGCCCTCCTTGAGGCATCCAAACCAAGAAAGCCCTCTTAGAGGCAAAATCAAATCTAAAAAGCTCTCTTTGAGGCACCTAAACCAAGAAAGCCCTCCTAGAGGCAAAATCAAATCTAAAAAGCCCTTCTTGAGGCACCCGAACTGAAGAAGCCCTCCTTGAGGCACCCAAACCAAAAAAGCCCTTCTTGAGGCAAAATCAAATCTAAGAAGCCCTCCTTGAGGTACCCAAACCAAAAAAGCCCTCCTTGAGGCAAAATCAAATCTAAGAAGCCCTCCTTGAGGCACCCAAACCAAGAAAGCCCTCCTTGAGGCAACCGAACCAAAAAAGCCCTCCTTGTGGCAAAATCAAATCTAAGAAGCCCTCCATGAGGCACCCAACCCAAGAAAGCCCTCCTAGAGGCAAAATCAAATCTAAAAAGCCCTCTATGAGGCACCCGAACTGAAAAAGTCCTCATTGAGGCAACTAAACAGAAAAAGCCCTCCTTGAGGCAATCGAACTAAGAAGCCCTCCTTGAGGCACCTAAACCAAGAAAGCTCTCCTAGAGGTAAAATCAAATCTAAAAAGCCCTCCTTGAGGCACCCGAACTGAAAGCCCTCATTGAGGCAACTAAACCGAAAAAGCCCTCCTTCAGGCAATCGAACTAAAAAGCCCTCCTTAAGGCAATTAAACCCAAGAAGTCCTCTCGAAGGCAATCCAGATAGCTCGAGCAAGACCGCTGTTCCACACTTCGATAAGAGCAAGTCCCCAACGCCGCAGAGGCCGACACAAGTGAAACCCTTAGGTACGCTTTATGTTCCTTTACTCACCGTGCTCCCAATCACGAGACCAAACTCGAATCAGACATAAGCTACTGATCTGGTCGACTTTGATCTCGTGAGGGGTAGCCTGTGAGCATGGCTTTTTCCTGACCTTGGTGATGAGAATTACTTAGTTACCTGTGGACCGGACGGACTCGAACGGGACTTAAAAGAGACCGGTATGTTGCTCGGAGAATCTCAAACGTCTTGAAATCCAGGCTATCCGTGATCTGAAGCCCCTGAAAAGGTCTCCCGAATCATTTGTAGGGTTTGGTCTGCGCATCTGACTTTCAAAATTTCGCCCCAATTCTCGCTAGAATCGGACGGCTCTGGTTTCTGAACCAGAGCCGGTCGGTTCTAGCTAGAGCGGTACAGCTCTAGTACAAGCTAGAGCTGGCTCTTGGCAAATGAAAATTAGGTAGGATTTCAGAGGGTTCAGATGGCTGATTGATGGAACGAAATGAGTGAGAGAGTGTGGGATAAAAAGTAAAAAATCAGAAAGAGAAAAAAGCTTTTCAATAAATAAAAAAGAAAGAAAAAGATACAGAGAAAAAAAAAAGGAGAACAGAGAAAGAGACCAAGAAAGAAAGGTCCCAAAAACACAAAGAGTAAAGCTTAAAATCAATCCCTAAACATTAAACACAAGTTACTTAACCTTTGCTCATGGGTTGGAAACCATTTTGGATTCGTTTCCGCTCGTTTGGATTGTTGCGGTTCTTTGGTTGGTTGAGTTCCCAAGATATATTTCATGGTTCCAATCCATTCTTTGACGTTCAAAGTATCCAAACAATATCAAGGTAAACTCTGAGAGGCCCTAAAACCTATTTGCATTGCGTTTTCTATGCTTTTTCTTTCATTTTGCAACGATCCAGAAACTGGGCTGCCCATCATAGCCTTATGGCTGTGTTCTATGTTCGTGATGAATAGAGCCGACTGGCACTAACCCTAGAGTCGCCCGACTCTGTTCCTTAGGGATATATTTCTGGTCTGTCCCCGATCGGCCGAAAACAACCCGTTTTCCATTTTAAACATTCTGCTGCGATCATTTTCGACCCAAATCCATCTGTATGTTGTAATATTTTGGTTTTCAAATTTCTATATGTATGGATATTAGAGTTTTTGATATTCCCCCGTTTATTTCCTGAGTTTCGGGGTTGTTTTATCCAAATCGGATCCACAGTTAAGCATTAGCCGACCCCCGAATCTTACCAAATTCTCGAGGAATATTAAAAATGAGTAAAACAATGTTTTCACAAATGTTCTTGGTGTGTTTATTACATTTTGGACCCTAGATGGAATGTGTGTTTAGGAAACCCCACGAATGGAACCCTAAGTTTCGGGATAACAGACCCACAAAAATGGAAATTTTGCATGAAACCGAGCCCAATGGTTTCCAAAAATTATTTTCCAACACAAAAATCTATAGGGCATTTCCAAACCATTTTCTAGGTCTAACCGGTCCGGCCAGTCGGGATGAACTGGTTACCCCCTAAATGCATGCCCCCGTCTCCCAAATCCCAATTTTGTCCTGCTTTGAGTCCTATTTGCGTTTATAATATAAATTGTGTTAACCAATCTGTTTTGCAACATTTATTTTTATTTTTGTTGTATTTAATAGATTAATTCGTGTATTTAGGCGGTTGTATTTTTAGATCCTCGTGTACTTAGGTGATTGTAAAACTGAGGACGAGAGTTTTTATATTTTATTTGATTGGGTTGTATAAGCGGCCTTTACTATTCTTTTGTATAATTTGTGTGAATGGTTTAATATCCCGTAATTATTTTATGCATTCTATTTGAGCATCGGGCTAAGAAAAAATTAAACAAATTAGGGTTAGAGAAAGATAATAACTTGAATAAATATGGGTTATAAATAATAAATGAATACAAGCTTGAGGTTAAGTAGGTAAGTTGCCCGAATCCTGAATCTCTGGATTAGGTACAGTAGTCTGCGCTCGGTAGGGAGCTGTACCAGAATTTCTCGGATGAGCTGATCCGGGTGGCGACTCTGTCACTGATCTCGAAATTGAGGTTTCGAGGTCTTTAAGTTAAAAACGGAAAAGTGATTTCTACAAAAGGAATTTTTAATTGAATAAATGATTTTTCCTAAATTAAGATAAACAAAAACCCGCTTGGCAAAAATCAAACAAAGCCAAAATCGTTTTTCCCAGGTTCGTTTCGCAGCGTCCCATCGCTTTTTAAGGTCGTCCGCTCACAGACATGTCGGTTTTGGGGATGAAGTCTGTATAGTAGAAGTGGAGGGAGAATAGAATATAATTGGCTCTGGAGGAATTCAAGAAGGTATCACCAATTCCTGTTCTATCATTTGGATTTTTTTTGGGAGACTAAGAGTATATTCAACATATTCTCTGCATTTGTGAATCTGCTAATAGCAAAATCTAGCTTTTCACATTTCTTTTCAAGATGTGATACTTTGCTAATAAATTCTAGATTAGAGCTTTCTAGAAAGCTCACTTTGCTTTTGTTGGATATGCCCTAGTCCCGAGGCATTGGTCCTTGTGTTTGTATTATACATTTGTACATTTTATGTAAGATATGTATTATACAATTTGTGTTAATAAATAAAGGCATCAATCTATTTACTATATGTCTTGTGTAATATTTTAAATAGAGTATCCAATGGACATATCCATATCCATGTTGTCAAGTGTGAGGCACTTGGCAGTAAGACTGTGGATAGGGAAAACGATATGGCCATAAGTCATCCGTAGTCTGTTCCAATCATGGGAATGAATGGAACTAAAGACTATTATTAACCTTGGTTGTATGGCGGTGTCTTACCGGTCATAGAACATGGAATGTCAACGAGGTTAATGGGTACATGCAAAAGGGGCATGGTACTGGATCGATCCACATAACGGGAATCCACATGGTATCTCATCACATTGGATTCTCGTGTAGTACTTGTATGGATCCTTTGACCTGACCATATGATGGTACTGGATGTGAAGTGGCATACTTTGGTGTACGCCTAACGGGCCTGTAAAAGGGTACCAAGTACCGGTACGTTCGGGTATGTTAATGAACATTGCAGTGCTATGGATATGCAAATGGGAATGTCACTCAGTGTTCCACTGAGAAGATATCACCGGCCTCTTGATGAATGCAGCTGATAAGAGTGTGGCCACACCCAAACAAGGTGGAACTTGTTTGTGAATATCAGTGAATTCGGGATCAAGTTAATGTCCAGACACAATAGAGGGTGATCAAACCATGCCTCTGTGTTGGACTCCGATATCGATGACATGGGATGTACAAGTTTAAACTACAGGGTTAAAGTTTCAGTTGGACTACTTACTCCATCTTAATTGGGGGTTACAGTGGCTTGCTAGAGCCCAACTATAGTCGGTGGGCCTTAGCTCACTGCCAACATAAAGACGGGCCCATCGGAGTGTACACATTGAACGTCTGGACTTAACTAATCGGATTAAGTGTGTACTTGGTGTATACATATCAAAGAGAGCGAGGTCTATTAATTATATTATATAGCTCAATTGGATTGATCGAAATATAATATGATTAATATTTATTTAGGCCATCACATTATTAATTCAATGAATTAATTTTGTGTATTTATTTCCTAGGTGGAAATATTGATATATGTATAGGTTTACATGTATGTCATCTTATGGGTGTCTAATTTAATCTCTTGGTTAATTTGATGTGTCAAATAAATTTTAATTTAAATGTATGTTACATATTATATGACATAATATATTACCATACATATGGAATTAAAATTTTATTTGAAATCAAATAAAAACCAAAGTATTAAATAAGGCTTGGGCATGAATAATTAAAGCCCACATTTGGTGAAGTGTTGGCCATAAATATTGGGAGAGATTTTGCCAAGTTTTGGTGAGACATTTTGGATAGGAAGAATGACTCACTAATGGGACAAAAAGTGATGATGAAAGATTGTGAGTCATAGCCATGACTTTTGGGAGCACAAGTTGGACTTTGCTTCTTGAGATTGTTTTTTCTTTTGGACATAAAAAGAAAAAAAAACCAGCCATCTTTTTTTACCTTTGGATGTCCAACATAGCCTCTCTCACTCTCTCTTATTGATTTTCCAAACCGCTAGCACGGGTTTCAGTCCGAGAGCCGTTCGTGTATGGGACGAAGGAGGAAATCTAATTTGGTTTCTGCAGTCTTCATCTGTCTCTTGTAGAGACTTTAAGGTGAGATTTTAAAACCTTCTTCCTTATGCTTTGTGTTTTTGATTTCCACTACTTAAGCTCCTGGGACCGGATTCGAGGAAATCGACGCGTATTTCCGCTTTTATCGGTCGATTTCCAGTGACGAATCCCAACAGTGGTATCAGAGCGGGTTTATGTTTCGTGGAAATCTCTAACTTGAAGTGAATCCCATGTTTTAAAATTTGGCAATTTTGTGGATGGGATTTGTTTTCGGTTTGGGGTTTGTGGTTTTGTCCCTATGAAATTTACAAATGGAAAATTATATGCATAGGATTTATGCTAGATTTAATTTTCTATTTGTGTTGGTTATTCATGATATTTGCATATGAAATTGTTTAGCATATGGAGCATGCTAGGGTTCAATTTCCTTTTGCAAATATATATATATATATATATATATATATATATATATATATATATATATATATATATATATATATATATATATATATATATATATATATATATATATATATATATATATATATATATAGAGTTTTTGGATGCTTGAATTTAATTCTTGGTTGATTTAATTTCTTGCATCTAGGTTGTATGCTAGATTTTATTTCTTGGTGATTTAATATCTTGCATAGGTTGTTTTCTAAAAAAAAAAAATCACGGACCATTTCGGGCAGAAACGGGGGCAGCAGCTGCTGCTTGCGACACTACGCGCCATAGGCAGCAGCCACTGCCCGCTGCTACGTGCCAGCAGCATGCTGCTGCTGGGCAGCGGGGCTACTACTGGGCAGCAGCACCGCGGCTACCCCGCGAGGTGGGCAGGGCCCGAATTTGGATTTGGCAGGATTTTTGGGCCGGGCCGGGTTTTAAAATTTGTAAAATGTTTTTAAAATTTGCGTGTTTAAATTTTGGAAATTTAATGCTCGTGGTTTCTTGAATGGAATTTATTTTTCGTTCATGTGATATTTATTTTGGAAATAAATACGGTAAATTGAAATTGGTTCGGGTTTTCTTGGCACGATTACCCGGACGGCTAATTTTGGAATTCATGGTTTCCCAATTGGATTGGGTGCAATTTTGCCTGGGTTGGAGGCCCAAAGCCCGCACTGGTTAAGAACCATGATCAGCTAAAATTTGGTGATTTCAAGATAATGGCTATCGGATTAATTCATGCATTTAACATGCTTATAAATTACATGTATTGGTTTACGTGATGTATTGGTTTACAAGTTGTATGATTGAATGTGTGGATGGATGTAAATAGGCCTAATTTATGTTGGGTTGTAATATTCTTTTTTGGTTTTTATGGCCTGTGTGTCGTTTTCCTTCTATGTAATTTTATTATATATGTTTATTATTTATGAAATTATGTAAGCAAGGAGCCGATTGGATTGGCGAGCCCAGAAGGATGAGGAGGCGGCCCACCTGATGTTGTTCTAGTATAGGTTTACTAGAATGATATTAGGATGTAAATTTTGGCCCGTTGCATTCCATTCTTCATTTAATTATGCGGTATTTTATTGGCATGTGCGAATGTATGTCCAAATCCTATTTCACCCGCTTTTGCATCTAAGCCGTTATTAATTGAATCTAATAACCAAAAGGTAATTACAAAGTCTCTTAAAAGTGCTTCCCTCATCCAAAACCTACTCGAAGTGGGGATGGGCCAGTTGTAGACCAGCCCTCGCTGGATGCATTGGAGCATCGTCATTTTGTATTGGGTTGGAGTATTGGTTACTCTGACACTTGGATGGAGGTTTGGACTTAGCATGGGCAGTAGGATGTTCCCAGCCCTAAGCACAGATGGGTAAGTGCCAACAGACCCATCAAACCGAGAGTCCCTAGGATGGGATTGGACGTCATTCCTACCTAAAAATTGGGGTATAGTTGTCCCAGGCCCTCGTCTGGCTATATCTTGATATAATATGGATCTCGGCCCATGAGCCCAACAACTCGGATTAATTAATAACATGATTCATTATTAATTATTTTATGGGAAAAATTTGTGAAGTCCTTTATTAACACTCACTTATTTTTCTGTGTAGTAACTAATGGCAACGAATAATTCTTTATCACTGCGCACTATCCTTGATAGGGACAAGCTATCTGGCCCTAATTTCCTGGACTGGTCTAGGAACTTGTGGGTAGTTCTAAGACATGAGTCTAAGGAGTATGTGCTGGAGAGGCCTGTACCGGCTGCACCTACGGGTCGTTATCCACCAGCTGCCCTGCTGGAGGAATACGAGGTGCATGTTAAGGATGATCGGGGATGTGTCTTGCCTTATGTTGGCTAGTATGGTCCCTGAGCTACAAAAACAGTTCATGGGTCATCAAGCATTTGCTATGATAACAGCTCTAAACGAGATGTTTCAGAAGCAAATGTATCAGGAAAGGTACCTGAACAACAAGGCATTCCACAGCTGTAAGATGAGGGCTGGGATATCTGTGAGTGCACATGTGCTCAAGATGAGGGCTATCTGGATAATTTAGCCCATCTCGGATTGCCCATCTCACAGGGGCTAGCGGTAAGAATGATCCTAGCTTCCTTACCGGATTCTTATGATTATTTCATCCAAACCTTTTATAAGCAAGGGATGGACCGTACTGTTAGTGAGCTGCATTAGATGCTACAGCTCACTGAACTATTGATCCAAAAGACTCCACCGGTATTTATTGTCAGCAAAGGGAAAACCCCTATTGCTAAGGGCATGGCAAAGACCAAAGCCAAGGCTAAGAAAGCCAAGGTCAAAAAGGTTAAGGTCCAGCCCAAGGCTAGTCCCGAGGATGTCTGTTTTGGGTGCAAGCAGACTGGACATTGGAAGAGATCATGTCCTAAGCTCTTGGGAGAGCAAAGGAAGACCCAGGGCGCGTCTTCATCAGGTATATATGTCATAGACATTAACCTTACTGTTTCAACATCTTGGGTATTGGATACTGGATGTGGTTCTCACATTTGTTGTAATGTGCAGGGACTTAGAAACAGGAGATCACTGGGATCGGGAGAAGTGGACTTGCGGGTCGTCAATGGAGCAAGGGTTGCTACCATAGAGATCGGCGAGTACTAGCTTAAGATGCCTAGTGGATTAGTTTTGTTACTGGAACAATGTTATTTTGTACCTGCAATGTGCAGGAATATTATTTCTGTTTCAATTTTGGATACTTCTGGATATGTATTTACTATTGGCAATGGTAAAATGGTTATATCTAGAGAAGGCATATTTTATGGAAATGCTCTATTAAATAATGGCCTTTATATCCTGAATTAAAATGAAACTAATCAAGTCTATAACATAAATACCAAAAGGATTAAACCAAATGAACTTAATCCTGTGTACCTTTTGCATTGTCATTTAGGCCACATAAACGAGAAACGCATAGCTAGACTCCATAAAGCTGGAATTCTAGGATCTTTTGACTTGGAATCACTTGATATTTGCGAGTCTTGTTTACGGGGTAAAATGACTAAAGCGCCCTTTAGCAAGAAAGCTGAAAGGGCTACTTGCTTATTGGACCTAATACATTCAGATGTATATGGACCTATGAGCACTGCTGCCAAGGGTGGGTTTCTATACTTCGTCACCTTTACAGATGATTTCAGCAGATATGGCTATGTCTGTCTAATGAAACACAAGTCTAAAACACTTGATCGGTTCAAGGAATTTAGGAAAGAAGTACAGAACCAATTAGGCCAAAATATTAAAGCCCTTCGGTCGGACCGAGGTGGCGAGTATATAAGCCTAGAGTTTGATTCATATTTGAGAGAGCATGGAATAGTTCCATAGCTCACTCCTCCAGGAACACCACAATGGAATGGGGTGTTCGAACGGAGGAATAGGACCTTGTTAGACATGGTCCGCTCAATGATGAGTCATGCTTCTCTCCCAACAAGTTTCTGGGGATATGCTCTTGAGACAGTAGCTCTCATTTTGAATAGTACTCCGACTAAGGCAGTGGAAAAGACCCCATTTAAGATATGGATGGGTAGGGCGCCCAATGTGTCTTTCCTGCGGATTTGGGGTTGTTATGCACAAGTCAAGAGATTGACTGGGGGCAAACAGGAACCCAAAACCGACAAATGCCTGTTTGTGGGCTACCCTAGGGAAACCAAAGGGTATTACTTCTACAACTCCGCCGAGAACAAGGTGTTCGTGGCACATAAGGGGGTCTTTCTTGAAAATGCGTTCATTTCTAAGAAAGATAGTGGGAGCAACATAGAAATCAGGGAAGTTCAAAGCTCAGAAACTCTTGAAAAGGATACCTCAGAGACCAGGGTGGAGCTTCCACAGGAGGAAGCACCTGCCCAGGTCACACAAGGACCTAGAAGGTCTAGTAGGGATTGTCGGGAACCTAAGAGATATGGGTTTTCTGTTACCGATGATAACACTCTTTTTGTCTTCGACGAAGAAGAGCCGAAAACCTACCAGGAGGCTATAGCTAGCCCACTGTCCGCAAATTGGCAAAGGCCATGGAGGCGGAAATGCAATCTATGTACGATAATCAGGTTTGGAATCTGGTTGATCCACCTCTGGGTGGTAAGGTAATAGGTTGCAAGTGGTGCTACAAGCTTAAGCCAGAAAACACCTTCAAGGGGCGGCTAGTAGTGAAAGGTTTCAGGCAAGTCCATGGAATCGACTATCTCAAATCCATAAGGATCCTGCTGGCCATAGCCGCATGGTACGACTATGAGGTCTGGCAGATGGATGTCAAAACCAGTTTTCTTAATGGAAAGCTACTCGAGGATGTGTATATGACACAGCCTAAGGGTTTTATCGATCCACAGCATCCTGAAATGGTATGCAAGCTTCAAAGGTCCATTTATGGATTGAAGCAAACATCCCGAAGTTGGAATCTTCGATTCAATGAGGTTATAAAGGAATATGGCTTCATATAGAATCAAGATGAGCCTTGCGTGTACAAAAGCATTAGTGGGAGCATTGTCACATTCCTGGTATTATATGTGGATGACATCCTTCTTATTGGAAGCGACATACCAACACTACAAGGGGTAAAGCAGTGGTTGTGTAAGTGCTTCGCAATGAAGGACTTAGGCAAAGCTGAGACGATCCTAGGGATCAGGATCTACAGGGATAGACCCAATCGGCTCCTGGGCCTAAGTCAGGCCAAGTACATAGACAAAGTTCTGAAAAGATTTAGCTTGGACCAGGCAAAGAAAGGTTTCTTGCCAATAGGTCACGGGCTGAAACTTAGTAAGAAGAACTGTCCTAAGACAAGGCAAGACAGGGAGAACATGAAATTAGTCCCATATGCTTCGGCTATAGGATCAATCATGTATGCCATGATATGTACAAGACCTGATGTTGCCTTTGCACTAAGTATGACTAGCAGGTACCAGCAAGATCCCGGGGAGGATCACTGGAAAGATGTCAAAGCAATCCTAAAGTACCTTAACCGTACTAAGGATAGCTTCTTAGTGTATGGAGGTCAGGAAGAGTTATCAGTTACTGGGTACACTCATGCAAGCTTCCAGATAGACCAGGATGAATATAAGTCGCAGTCAGGATATGTATTCATGCCTAATGGTGGTGCTGTAAGCTGGAGAAGCTCAAGTAACTGACCATAGTGGATTCTATCACAGAAGTTGAGTACATTGCAGCGTGTGATGCAGCTAAGGAAGCTGTATGGATAAAGAAGTTTATCATGGAACTGGGGGTACTGTCAACTATCCAGGACCCAGTTGATATCTTCTGTGACAACAATGGGGCTGTTGCACAAGCTAAGGAGCCCCGGTCACACAGGAACTCGAAGCACGTACTCAGGAAGTTTCATCTCATCAGAGAAATCGTTGAGAGGGGTGATATTTTATTACAACGAGTGGACACCGAGGAGAATGCCGCAGATCCTTTGACTAAGGCACTGGCTCAGCCCAAGCACGAGGGTCATATTAGATCAATAGGGATTAGGCCCATGCCTAGTTGGTACTAGTGCAAGTGGGAGATTGTTGGATATGCCCTAGTCCCGAGGCATTGGTCCTTGTGTTTGTATTATACATTTGTACATTTTATGTAAGATATGTATTATACAATTTGTGTTAATAAATAAAGGCATCAATCTATTTACTATATGTCTTGTGCAATATTTTAAATAGAGTATCCAATGGACATATCCATATCCATGTTGTCAAGTGTGAGGCACTTGGCAGTAAGACTGTGGATAGGGAAAACGATATGGCCATAAAGTCATCCGTAGTCTGTTCCAATCATGGGAATGAATGGAACTCAAGACTATCATTAACCTTGGTTGTATGGCGGTGTCTTACCGGTCATAGAACATGGAATGTCAACTAGGTTAATGGGTACATGCAAAAGGGGCATGGTACTGGATCAATCCACTTAACGGGAATCCACATGGTATCTCATCACATCGGATTCTCATGTAGTACTTGTATGGATCCTTTGACCTGACCATATGATGGTACTGGATGTGAAGTAGCATACTTTGGTGTACACCCAACGGGCCTGTAAAAGGGTGCCAAGTATCGGTATGTTTGGGTATGTTAATGAACATTGCAGTGCTATGGATATGCAGATGGGAATGTCACTCAGTGTTCCACTGAGAAGATATCACCGGCCTCTTGATGAATGCAGCTGATAAAAGTGTGGCCACACCTAAACAAGGTGGAACTTGTTTGTGAATATCAGTACATTCGGGATCAAGTTAATGTCCAGACACAATAAAGGGTGATCAAACCATGCCTCTGTGTTGGACTCCGATATCGATGACATGGGATGTACAAGTTTAAACAACAGGGTTAAAGTTTCAGTTCAACTGCTTACTCCGTCTTAATTGGGGCCTACAGTGGCTTGCTAGAGCCCAACTATAGTCTGTGGGCCTTAGCTCACTACCAACATAAAGAAGGGCCCATCGGATCGTACACATTAAACGTCTGGACTTTAACTAGTCGGATTAAGTGTGTACTTGGTGTATACATGTCAAAGAGAGAGAGGTCTATTAATTATATTATATAGCTCAATTGGATTGATCGAAATATAATATGATTAATATTTATTTAGGCCATCACATTATTAATTCAATGTATTAATTTTGTGTATTTATTTCCTAGGTCGAAATATTAATATATGTATAGGTTTACATGTATGTCATCTTATGGGTGTCTAATTTAATCTCTTGGTTAATTTGATGTGTCAAATAAATTTTAATTTAAATGTATGTTGCATATTATATGACATAATATATTACCATACATATGGAATTAAAATTTTATTTGAAATCAAATAAAAACCAAAGTATTAAATAAGGCTTGGGCATGAATAATTAAAGCCCACATTTGGTGAAGTGTTGGCCGTAAATATTGGGAGAGATTTTGCCAAGTTTTGGTGAGTCATTTTGGATAGGAAGAATGACTCACTAATGGGACAAAAAGTGATGATGAAAGATGGTGAGTCATAGCTATGACTTTTGGGAGCACAAGTTGGACTTTGCTTCTTGAGATTGTTTTTTTCTTTTGGACATAAAAAGAAAAAAAAAAAACCCAGCCATCTTTCTTTACCTTTGGGCATCCAACATAGCCTCTCTCACTCTCTCTTATTGATTTTCCGAACCGCTAGCACGGGTTTCAGTCCGAGAGCCGTTCGTGTACGGGACGAAGGAGGAAATCTAATTTGGTTTCTGCAGTCTTCATCTATCTCTTGGAGAGACTTTAAGGTGAGATTTTAAAACCTTCTTCCTTATGCTTTGTGTTTTTGATTTCCACTACTTAAGCTCCTGGGACCAGATTCGAGGAAATCGACGCGTATTTCCGCTTTTATCGGTCGATTTCCGGTGACGAATCCCAACAGCTTTATAGTTCATGCTTCTCTGATTCTTTTTCTAAAAGCTTGTTTTTATACTCTTGTTAGCAATAATTTCTAGCTTAGTATCATGCATCTTAAAGAATTCATGAATAAGATCATTATGAGATAAGGTTTGTAAAATTACCGCATCTTCTTCAGTATGCTGTTGTGATGAACTTTCTACTTTATCATTTGCCATGAAGCATATTTGTGCTTTTTCTTGCTTTTTATCATCATCATCGGAACTTGATACATCACTATCACTTTATTTTGTCACCATTGCTTTCCTATCTTTATTCTTGTATTTGATTTTAAGCTTTGGACAATCAGCTTCGAAATGGCCTGGTTTGTTGCATTCAGAACTTTGTTGTTATTGAATTGCATCTTGAATGATTTTCTATCTCTGTTTTTACTTTTCAAAAATTTTCTTAATTTTCAAACTAACAAAGCTTCATCTTCTTCTTCTTCATCATCACTGTTTGATTTAGAAGTGGATTCTTTAAGAGTTGAACTAGCAGCTTTCAGTGCGATGGACCTTTTCTTGTCAGTTTTCTCACGATCAGTAGTAGACTTAAATTTCATCTCATATGTGAGTAATGAACTAATGAATTCATCATATGAGTATGTAGTTAAATCTTTCGATTCTTCTATTGCTGTGAGCTTTGCATCCCATGAAGTTGGCATGGTTCTGATTAATTTTCTAATCAGTTCTTCATCTGTGAAGCTCTTGCCAAGATTCTTCAATTTGTTCACAATGAGTGTGAACCTTGTATTGATGTCTGAAACTAACTCTTCTGCATCCACATTGAACAACTCATATTCTGTGATGTAAAGATTTATCTTTCCATCTTTGACTTGTTTGGTTCCTTCATGAGTTGTCTCAAGTTTGTCCCACATTTGCTTTGCTGTCGTGCAACCTAAAACACGATTAAACTCATTAATATCCAATGCACATTATAATAAATTGATAGCTTTAAGCTTCTTTATTCCATTCAGCATTTTCATATTCACTTTCTTCTTTAGGGACAGATTTTCCATCAACAATTTTTGTAAGAATACTAGGTCCTTCCTTGACAATTCTCCAGACATTAATATCCGTGGACTGAAAAAATATGCTCATTCTATTTTTCCAAAAATTATAGTTTATTTCATTGAATAGTGGAGGCTTGTTGATGGAACATCCCTCAGACATAAAAACATTTTTACTACCGATGTACTAGCCATTTTAGGATCACTCTAAGGATTTACTCCTTTTGATTAAAGTCAAGTTCTGATACCAATTGACGATCCCAAATAGGCTAGCTACAGTACCAGAGGGGGGTGAATAGTACTGTATACCGAATAAAAAAATTTTCACAAACTCTTTTAAAAATTATTTTTGGAGCAAAACAACTTTCTTTCTACAAACACAAGTTTTACAAAATGCGGAATTGATAAAATAGCAAAACTTGTGAATATAAAAATGCTTGACTAAAATTAAAAATGCTTAAAAAATAAAGCTATTAATTTAAATTATAGAAATCTAAATAGCAATGAAAATAAAGAGTACAGGGATGGAGAAATGAAGACATAAGATTTATACTGGTTCGACCCAACCGGTCTACGTCCAGTCCTAAAGCCAACTACTTGAGATTTTCCACTATCGTTCCCTTTATGGGCAGGAAATAAGCCTATGTTAGTTTTTACGAGTTCAAGTGACAAAATCGATACTTTTACAGGCTAAGCATTGTGAGCGGACGACGCATTTTCGCCGGGACGCGAGACTCCCTTTCGGAAGGGGCGCCTCGATCTCGGGCGGGCCCCTCCCTTGCGTGGGGTTTTTATGAATGGAAAATTACGTTTTGAAAAATAAATGGAATTAAATCTTAAAAGAACCGAGACCTAAGTCTCGATGAATATTGTAGAGTCGCCACCCAGCTCAGCTCAACCGGGAAATTCTTAAGGTAGTTGAACCGGACGAACGGTCGCTACACTATCCAGAGATTCGGGTCCGGACAAGTCCCTTATTTCGTGTCTAATTTAAAATAAATATTGCCAATGTTCTCAAATGGTATTTCAAAAATATAAAGTCAATTTTATTGAATATAAAAGGCATACAGCGCGCATACAAATATTAATACAAAAGTAAGGGAAAGAAATAAATATTAATTGGCTTACAACCAAATCGAATGGAAAAATAAAAACACTCGCCTCACTGATACAATCGCCTAGAATACACGAGAATCTAGAAAAATACAACCGCCTAGGATACACGATTAATTCTATTAAATTACATGCAAAATAAAAATAAAAGAAATTAAAACCTGCAAAACAGAGGGTTAGCACAGAATACGACACGCCATAAATAGGACTCAATTATGACAGAATGGGAAATCAAGAATTGGGGGCATGCATTTAGGGGATGACCGGGTTGGCTCGGCTAGCCGGCTCGGTTATACCTGGAAAACATTTTGAAACGTTCCTGTATTTTTTTTTATGGGAAAATCATTTTGAAAACAATTTTACCAATTTACATGCATTTTTATATTCAAGGTGGGTCGGTTTTTGGGAGAACCGGGTCTCTGTCGTTGAATTGTTCTAAATGCAATTTTACTGAAAATTGAATCTATGGTCGTGAATGCACACAACAAAATTCATTTTTGGGATTTTCTAATTTTTTAAGACTTTTATGGATTTTTTATGTAATTTTTGGGGCTTAAAGGTGAGATTCTGGTTTTGGAAACGATAGTCGTACGACTGTAAATTACATTCGTGCGAATATAACTACAGTCATACGACTGTAAATTACAGTCGTGCGACTATAAACACTCCAGACTCAGGATTTCGCCAAAATCTTATTTAAAACAAACTGGAAAAAAAATCACCTGGAAATCAAGAACACTCGTACGACTGTAATACAGTCGTACGACTGTTCATCGAACTCAAGAACAGTCGCGCGACTGTTCTTGATTTCTAGAACAGAAACGCAGAAAAAAGGATAGAAATGCAGAAAAAGCACACCAATCACCCAGAAAGCTTGTAAAAGAGAGGGGAAAAGGAGTGTTTACCTCTTTGGTGTGCATCCACCGTAGGATTGGCCCCTGGCGTCGCTCCAATCCACTAAAATCCGGACTTTTCTCCTTGAGTTAGGGTTTGAGATTTGGGTCCAGAGATTTCCAAATGCTAAGGGATTCTGATGATGAGTTCCTCCTTTTCTTTTTGATTTTCTCTTCTTTCTTTTTTTCTCCCTTCTTTCTTTTCTTTTCCTTTTCTCCTCCTTTTTTATTTTTTCCCCCTCTCTTTTCTTCTATTCTTTCAGCTTTTGAGGTATGGGTTGGCTTACCTGCCGCGATCTACAGTCGTATGACTGTAGCTTGGTTACAGTCGTACAACTTTAGCGATAGTCGTACGACTACACTCTCTCTTTTTTTTTAAAGTAAAATTCCGGCGCTTACAGCTGCCCCTCGTGTGATCAAATTCACCACCCGAACTTAGTCTGGGATAGATGATGTGAATTTGAGAAACGCGACTCAAAGAGCCGCAGACACAGGAAAAAACCCGCCGTTGAAATAAGCCGATATTAGGTCTAGGTTACCCGAGGCGATGCTGGGGAGGAAATAAGCTGATATCAGGTTTAGGTTACCCGAGGCAAAGCTGATGAGAAAATAAACCGATATCAGGTTTAGGTTACCCGAGGCAAAGTTGAGGAAGAAAGAAGCCGATATCGGGTCTATGTTACCCGAGGCAAAGGTGAGTTTGAAGCGTGGGATTCGAATTGGTTTCAAAGATCTAGGATCTTGCTTGAATCAATCTTCAAGAATCCAAAATATGGCTTGGGCGATTTTTCAAGGATTGGGAATCATGCTTGAAGAAGTTCAAGGATTCGAAATCTAGCTTGGAGAGATGTTCAAGGATTGGGAATCATGCTTGAAGAAGGTTCAAGGATTCAAAATCTAGCTTGAATGAAAGAAAGGGTTTGATGTAGAACTAAGCTAATACCGGGTCTAGGTTACCCGAGGCAAGAAAAGATGGAATGCGGTTAAGTCGATATCGGGTCTATGTTACCCGAGGCAAAGGAAGGTGGATTGTGGATTAGCCGATATCGGGTCTATGTTACCCAAGGCAAAGAAAGATGGAATTTTGACGATTTGAAATCTTACTGGAATTGGATGAACTTGAAATATAAGAGGTTCAAGGATCTGAAACCATGCTTGAACATAATGGAGTTCAAGGATTTAAGATCTGGCTTGATTGAAGAATGGGTCCAAGGATTTAAAACCATAATTGAACATAATGGAGTTCAAGGGTTTGAAAATCTTGCTTGATTGAAGAAAGGGTTCAAGGATTTAAAACCATGCTTGAACATAATGAAGTTCAAGGGTTTGAAAATCTTGCTTGAATGAAGAAGATGGTTCAAGGATTTGAAACCATGCTTGAACGTAATGGAGTTCAAGGGTTTGAAAATCTGGCTTGAATAGAGAAAGGGTTCAAGGATTTGAAACCATGCTGGAACGTAATGGAGTTCAAGGGTTTGAAAATCTTACTTGAATGAAGAAGATGGTTCAAGGATTTGAAACCATTCTTGAACGTAATGGAGTTCAAAGGTTTGAAATCTAGCTTGAATAGAGAAAGGGTTCAAGGATTTGAAACCATGCTTGAACGTAATGGAGTTCAAGGGTTTAAAATCTGGCTTGAATGAAATAAGGAGGTGGCTTTAGGAAGAATAATTTTGATATTGGCTGGGGACTGAGTATTTATCCCTTGATCGATGATTTTGGAAACAAAAATTTTTGCCCTTCGATCAAGGATAAATACGGCTTGATTGTTCTGCTCCTTGGAGACTTGATATGTTGAGATCTGGATTTGCGCTGATGCTTAGGGTCCAATGGATGCCCCGGTGTTGTGCCATCTCGGCTTTGAGAGTGATCCTAGTTTGAAATAGCCCAATGATAACAGTGGGTACCTGCACTTGGATCTGTTGTGATGCATATGCATGGGGATCGTGCATGTTTACTTTAAACGTATGCACGCATGTACGGATGCATGTATGGTTCTAAATGTATGTATGCATGCAACATGTGGCTTATGCTTTGTTCTTGGTATCTGTGCGAGCCCAGAGACGGAATTCACGGCTTGTGACTAGCCCCGATGGTAACCCAAGTGACCTAGTCTGATTGTTCCGGCGTGTCTTCTGACCGACTAACTATTACGCTGATCTAGGTATTAGGGGAGTTGGCCATCTTGAGTGACCTTCCAGTTTACCTTCTGCATATTCTGAAGCATTGTGAGGCTCAGTCGATTAGGGTAATAGGCCGTGCCGATGGATGGTCCGTTTGGTTTAGCAAGAAGATGGGAGTGAGACTTTGCATTTTCGTACCGCATAATAGGAGCTCCTGCGATATTATCACGGGTTTGGATGCAATGTCTTACTGATGGATGTTTATATGTAATGGCATGGTGCATGCAAGATGAACATCTGATTAGAAATCTAAACATGAACAATATTGCAATGGTGACATCAGAATGAATATAACAGGTAATGTGACAGTGACTCTGACTTTGTATGTCACCCCTCTCCTGTTGCCGACATGTCCTTTCGGTTTTCCATGTCAATAAGTTCTCTTTTTTTTTTTTTTTTTTGAGAAAGATTCTGTGATGGGCATTTTGTCTGCTTGATCCTTTTTGTGACGGTTTGTCTTAGGATGGGAAAGATATATCTTGATATGTTCATTGCGACTCGCGAAGATAATGTTGTCGATGATGCCCAGTGGTTCGGTTTTTTACTTGCCCCTAATATTATAGGTTTGTGTTCGGGGAGTATTATGGGTTTGCGTTTGGGGAGTAAAGCACTTCTACAGACAAGGTTCACTGCGCGATGTAGCTCGTAAGTGAACATTGACATGCAATGACACGACAAATGCATATGGAACACCAAAATTGAATACAAGACATTCATGACATAATGAATGCGGATGCATTAGGAAAATCTAAAATGTGGCTCTAGTTTTAATTGATGCCTCTTCAAATTACTAATATGCCCTTTCGGTTTTACACATTGGATAGGGATTTTTTTTTAGCCCGATCATTAGATAGAGTTGCCATTATGGACAGACAACCTGAGATGAATTCAAGTGACCACTGTATTCTCCTGTGGTCTGATGTTGTATTCATATTTCCAATTCACCCCAAATTTCAGTTCAGACACGGTTCCCGAAGACTGAATCCTTGAAATGGTTGGTAAATGCAACTTTCCCTTTGAATATGAGTGCAATAGACTTTGTAAGCTTTCATGTTGATGGTATCATCCCCTTCATGATTGTTGAAAGCTTTGTAAAGTCAAGTTGCTCCGACACAGTTGGTGAAGTTCACAAATGCATAACCAAAATTTCCTCCAACCTTGAAATCCATAGGCAAATAGAGGGAATCATAAGCAGGCTTCCCTTTGGACTTATTCTTGTTTTCCTCCAGACAATGCTTGTCCGAAATTTGTAGCAGATTATGTCCTAGAAACTGATTTGGTAGGTTTCTGATCATCAGGCTTGTTTTTCCACCAAGATCAGCTTCAGTCTCTTTTTTATTCAGCCTGGTCTCTTCAATAGTCAATTTCTTGGGCGACCACTGTTGTTCCTTTTCACCTACAGAAACTATTTTCTTCTTACTCTGGAATTCCCGAGCTATATATTTCATTTTCCCCCTTTTTTAGCATTGTTGAACTCATTTGAAGCAGACTCATATCCAAATCCTCTATCTATCATCAAATCAAAACCCTTCCCACTATCTAAGGGTACAAAATAATTAGTCTAGGAGTTTAGATTGAAGAGAAATGGCGTGGGATTAAAAGGTGTCCCCAATTCGGTACAGGTTGATGATAAATGAAGACAGATTAAAACGGTGCCATAACCACCTGCTCCGTCGCCCTTCTGTTGATGAGATGATATGGAAAAATACAATATGGAGTAGCATTGGGGTTCAACTTCTTGTTAGGAGCCATTGAAGGTAGGAAATATGGAATCACAGAATCGGTTCAAGTCCCAGAGAAAAGATGAAAGATAGAAGATGAAAGTGAAGGAAAGACAATAAAGAGAAGACAAAGGTGTTGAAGGCAAATGGAGAAGACAGAGAGGAGAGTGAAAAGGGAACTGCTTTGGGTAAAGACACCGATCTTCTCTATCACCACACAAATTTAACTTTTCAGAACAGGTAACAACGTACTTATCTCCATTGTCTCAACTCATTGACCCCAGCATTTCATGCAATAGGTGGGCTGCCCCCAGATTCATTAAGCACTCAACAGAGTTTGACTCTATGATTGAAGAGAGCATAACTTTAGGCCAGGAGAAGAAATTTGACCATAAGAGAGAGCTAAGGTCTTCCACCGGTGCTTGCCCCCTTTCTTCTTTTTTTTTTTTTAGGAAGAAGTTAAATCCAAACCACAGCCACCTATTGATTTTCCTGCTGCATTCAGATTCATGTATGTCATGCATGATTGATATGTCTTTTTGGATGAACAATGCATGTGTAATGTCATATGCACATGAATGCCACACAAACAAGACTATACATGCACTAAAACTAATGTCTGCTTCAGAGTTTTATAGCATGGTGGGTGGCGAAGGTCATTTGGATTTTTAGGGCTTGGTGCTTTTTAATGGGTTTTTTTTTATGTGTGATGATTTTTCGAGCATGAATTAAGCTCAAAGCTTCGTCTTTGGGATTGGCTTTGAAATTTAGAGATGGTCCCTGATTGGAATGATTCAGGTGTATTATGGGTTGTCCAAGTTGAAACTTTTAGGGCAAGACCAACAGCGTTTAGGATGGTGGTTTGTAGGGATCACGATCTAGGTTGGCAATTGATTCGAATGAAATGGTGCCGTCCCATTATTTGCTTGGCAGACTTCTTTCTTTCTCTCCTCTCTTTTTTTTTCGAAGAAAAGGGCTTAACAGAAGTCAGGTTCACTTGTAAATTCCCTATAAGACTCAGATTGATGTCATGCATCCTAATATTATGCGTGATGGACATGTCGTTTCAGATGATCAAATGCATGCTTAATGCCATATACATGTAATCACCACATAAGTAAGAAAATAACAAGATGCATTGCATTCAAAATGAGTTCAATACACTTTACAACAAAATGAGTTCCCTATGAGAAGGAGCTTCTAAAGGAATTGATCTCACAGCGCCCGACTATTCTTTATCCAGTCACTACCCCACTCTCATCAGTCAGGCTTAGGAGTTCTTCGTCGTATTCCTCTCCCCGGGAGGTTTGAGGAATTTCCTTGTCAGTCTCCCTACTGGCCCCTAGTTGCTCATTAGTAGTGGATGGCACCCTTAATCTTCCCTCATCAACTAACTTCCGGATCTCCTTCCTTAAAATATAGCAAGCATTGGTTCGGTGACCCGTCACCATATGATAGGTGCAGAAGTTGTTCTTTTGATCCGGTGCCGGCTCCATATACTGCTTGATGCTCTGCAGTAGCCCCTCTTTTCTACATTTGGCAAATAATTGGCTCAGTGAAAAAGGCCACGGGGATATTCCCTTTTCACCACCCTTGGGGAGTGAGCTCCTGGTTGGTCGCGGAACAAGGTCAGTGTTGGCTTTGAGGGGGGCCATTGATTCTGCTTCACCATTCAGCCCTCTTATTACTCCCTCAAGCTCAACCACGCATGCCTCCAATTTAGAGCATCTTGTCGTCAGCTTTTCAATCTTGTCCAGATCACCTCCTAGCATTTCCTTCAACATTGCCGCTGCCTCTTCCCTGACCGCCTTTCGGAATCGCGATGAGGCAACATCATCATTTAGGACATCTGTTACGGTGTTGAAGTTCACTGGGCCAGCCATTCTCGAGACTCCTTCCCTTTCCTCCCCAGATAAGAACATTTGTTAGTACTGACTGGGGCATGCGCATAAAGGATACCAAGTCAAGGGATGATGCAGGTATGAATGCAAGATGCGATGCATATGTGTATGAACGTTGATATAATGCGATGCCATGTCATGTTATGTAATCCTAAGCTAGTCATGTGCACACAAAGCCAGGAATGGAAACATGCAAAATGCAATGAATGTTGTTGACGAAGCTATATGCTGAAGTATAGTGTGGCATATAAATATACACCACATGGATAAAATGACACACATGGTGTCCGCGGATCGAAGCAAGGTGATACTTGCAAAGGGTTTATGTGTAGAGCGTATCTTACATGGGAGGAGAGTTGACGTTTGAAACGGTACGTGTAGAGCGGATCTTAAAAGGGGAAGAGATGTAATGTTTAAAGCGGTACATGTAGAGCGTGTCTTACACGGGAAGAGGTTTAATGTTTAGAGCGATACGTGTAGAGCGTGTCTTACACAGGGAGGAAGGGTAGAATTTGATGCGGTACGTGCAGAGCTGGTCTTGCACGGGGAATTTGGAACGACACATGTAGAACTTAGTCTTACACGGAGAGGAAATGTGCAGAGCTTGTCTTGCACAGAAAGATATAGGGAATGATACGTGTAGAGCTTAGTCTTACACGAGGAGGAAGGGTAGAATTTGATGTGGTACGTGCAGAGCTGGTCTTGCACGGGGAGATTTGGAGCGATATGTGTAGAGCTTGTCTTACACGGGGAGGAAATGTAGAGTTTGATGTGGTACGTGCAGAGCTGGTCTTGCACGAGAAGATTTGGAGCGATACGTGTAGAGCTTGTCTTCCACGGGGAGGAAATGTGCAGAGCATGTCTTGCATAGGAAGATATTTGGAACGATACGTGTAGAGCTTGTCTTACACGGGGAGGAAATGTGCAGAGCTTGTCTTGCACAGGAAGATGTTTTGGAGCGGTACGTGTAGAGCTTGTCTTACACGAGGAGGAAATGTGCAGAGCTTGTCTTGCACGGGAAGATATTTTGGAACGATACGTGTAGAGCTTGTCTTACACGGGGAGGAAGGGTAGAGTTTGAAACGATACATGTAGAGCTTGTCTTGCATGGGAAGATATTTGGAATGATACGTGTAGAGCTTATCTTACATAGGGACAAAGGGTAGATTTTAATGCGGTACGTGCAGAGCTGGTCTTGCATGGGAAGATTTGGAGTGGTACGTGTAGAGCTTGGTCTTACACGGGGGAAGGTTTAGTGTTTAGAGCGATACGTGTAGAGCGTGTCTTACACTGGGAGGAAATGTGCAGAGCTTGTCTTACACAGAAAGATATATGGAACGATACGTGTAGAGCTTAGTCTTACACGGGGAGGAAGGGTAGAGTTAAAGCGGTACGTGCAGAGCTGGTCTTGCACGGGGAGATTTGGAGCGGTACGTGTAGAGCTTAGTCTTACACAGAGGGGAAATGTGCAGAGCTTGTCTTGCATAGAAAGATATATGGAACGATACGTGTAGAGCTTAGTCTTACACGGGGAGGAAGGGTAGAGTTCGATGCAATACGTGCAGAGCTTGTCTTGCACGAGAAGGATTTGGAGCGATATGTGTAGAGCTTGTCTTACACGGGGAGGAAATGTGCAGAGCTTGTGTTGCACAGGAAGATATATGGAACGATACGTGTAGAACTTAGTCTTACACAGGGAGGAAATGTGTAGAGCTTGTCTTGCAGTGGAATATATTTCGGTATTTGGGTGTGTGGGACACAAGGATAGGGTTCCTAATGATTATGGAGGATCTAAGGGGTTAATGGAATTTCTAGCGTTTTTGGAACACTTAAATGACTTAGTGCATGCGGTAAAGTACTTGGTGTTTCTGGAATGCTTAAACGTTGTGGAGTGCTTGAATGTTTGATGGACGGATGAGATGTACAACATGAGTTAATGAGGATGATCCCTTTGTTTTTATTATTTTATTGTTTTTTTTATTTATTTATTTTTTTTATTTTGACTTTGGACATTCCAAGTGCACCCAATGCTATGCAAAAATGCCATGTGTGGACCACCACACGGATGAATGTTTGGTGCTTTTGGGGCACCTAATGAATTTCGTGAAATGGTCGCGTGTGTACTGACACACGGACGAAGTTCGACGCTTTGTAGGTCTATGAGATGATATGAAATGGTCACATGGGACCGGCCTATGGACAGAGTTCTGATGCTTTTGAGCATATGATATGAAATGATGTTATGAGAGAGTTGCGTGTGACGGGGACACGGACAAAAGCTCGGCGTTCGGGGAACACCTTGTATGATTTGGGATGTTATGAAATACCCCTAAATGCGTACTAACCCGGCACTAGAGGAGCGCCTTGAATAATGTAGTAATGTCATGAAGTAACCCGATGTGGATTACAGTGTTATGATGTTTATGAAGAATGGGCATGATGTCATAAGATACATCATGTGGATTGTCACACGGAAATATACCTAAGACCATTGTGGTCTCTATTGAATGAAATGATTTGGTGGAATGGCCAAATGCAATCCGGTGCATTGGCAAAACAAGGGTATTTTAGGATACCCGATATATGATGGAATGATGTGATCGTGGTGGGCGTCCTTAGAATGCCCCTAATTTAATTTAGCTGATATGTCGTGAGTGCTTATGACACACAAAATGCAAATGGCTGCACAAAAACGTGGTTAGGATGCATGACATACATAATGATGTTATGTATGCTATGTGAAAAATGCCAATCACGTAAATATAATGTTATGGCTGAAAAAGAAAGGGTTAGTATGAATGGCAAACAAATGAATTAATGTTTTACACACGAAATAAAATGCAACTGGCTGCATAAAAATATGGGTTAGTATCACACAAAAATGTTTGTGTATGGTATGTCATGTGCATGGAAAATGGTGATTATGGTATGTTATGCACGCGTAGGTAGCAATGGCGATGTGTCACGAGATGGTGAAGAACACATAGCAAGCAAAACGAATTCTTCCAACCTTATTCCTCCAACATGGTCGGTCTCAAAAATTTCTAACCGAGTCCTAGGCGGGGTTCTCTTCGATCACCAACCGGGGGTGATGAAGGCGCGATTTTATATTATTCACACAATTTATTCTGGTATCCTAAGGGAATCCAACTAGGGCTGCCTCTATGAGTTCGGTCCAAGTCGGGTTAAAAAATAAGGTTCCCATAGCAAAATATACTCCTCACTTCTCCCCACTCAAGGGTCCGAACGAAGGGGTTCGTACGAGGCTATGGGTGGTGTTTCGTATCCGTGCCCCTAAGACCATGAGGAACAAAGGCGACACTTCAACAATCCACCGGGCTATAAATGGATACTAAATCTAATGCAAGCATGTCTAGTTAAAATGCAAAATGAAATACCAATCGAGAATCATCCACCTTATTTTAATTAGACACTTTTCAGGGCTTGTCAAATTCTTTTAAGTTTTTAAGAAAACTTTTTAAGAAATCCCTAGCTGAGTCGCCACTGTGAGCGGACGACGCGTTTTCGACGGGACGCGAGACTCCCTTTCGAAAGGGGCGCCTCGATCTCGGGCGGGCCCCTCCCTCGCGTGGGGTTTTTATGAATGGAAAATCACGTTTTGAAAAATAATGGAATTAAATCGTAAAAGAACCGAGACCTAAGTCTCGATGAATATTGTAGCGTCGCCACCCGGCTCAGCTCAACCAGGAAATTCTTAAGGTAGCTGAACCGGACGAATGGTCGCTACACTATCCAGAGATTCGGGTCCGGACAAGTCCCTCATTTCGTGTCTAGTTTAAAATAAAATATTGCCAATGTTCTCAAATGGTATTTCAAAAATCTAAAGTCAATTTTATTGAATGTAAAAGGCATACAGCGCGCATACAAATATTAATACAAAAGTAAGGGAAAGAAATAAATATTAATTGGCTTACAACCAAATCGAATGGAAAAATAAAAACACTCACCTCACTGATACAATCGCCTAGAATACACGAGAATCTAGAAAAATACAACCGCCTAGGATACACGATTAATTCTATTAAATTACATCCAAAATAAAAATAAAAGAAATTAAAACCTGCAAAATAAAGGGTTAGCACAGAATACGGCACGCCATAAATAGGACTCAATTATGACAGAATGGGAAATCAAGAATTGGGGACATGCATTTAGGGGATAACCAGGTTGGCTCGGCTAGCCGGCCCGGTTAGACCTAGAAAACATTTTGAAACGTTCCTGTATTTTTGGTTTTATGGGAAAATCATTTTGAAAACAATTTTACCAGTTTACATGCATTTTTTATATTCAAGGCGGGTCGGTTTTTGGGAGAACCGGGTCTCCGTCGTTGAATTGTTCTAAATGCAATTTTACTAAAAATTGAATCTATGATCGTGAATGCACACAACAAAATTTATTTTTAGGATTTTCTAATTTTTTATGATTTTTATGGATTTTTTATGAAATTTTTGGGGCTTAAAGGTGAAATTCTGGTTCTGGAAACGACAGTCGTACGACTGTAAATTACAGTCGTGCGAATATAACTACAGTCATACGACTGTAAATTACAGTCATGCAAATATAAACACTCCAGACTCAGGATTTCGCCAAAATCTTATTTCAAACAAACTGGAAAGAAAATCACCTGGAAATCAAGAACACTCGTATGACTGTAACTACAGTCGTACAACTGTTCATTGAACTCAAGAACAGTCGCACGACTATTCTTGATTTCCAGAACAGAAACGCAGAAAAAAGGATAGACATGCAGAAAAAGCACACTAATCACCCAGAAAGCTTGTAAAAGAGAGGGGAAAAGGTGTGCTTACCTCTTTGGCATGCGTCCACCGTAGGATTGACCCCTGGCATCGCTCCAATCCACTAAAATCCGAACTTTTCTCCTTCAGTTAGGGTTTAAGATTTGGGTCCAGAGATTTCCAAATGCTGAGGGATTCTGATGATGAGTTCCTCCTTTTCTTTTTGATTTTCTCTTCTTTCTCTTTTTCTCTCTTCTTTCTTTTCTTTTCCTTTTCTCCTCCTTTTTCATTTTTTCCCCCTCTCTTTTCTTCTGTTCTTTCAGCTTTTGAGGTATGGGTTGGCTTACCTGCCGCGATCTACAGTCGTACGACTGTAGCTTGGTTACAGTCGTACGACTATAGCGATAGTCGTACGACTATACTCTCTTTTTTTTTAAAAGTAAAATTCCAGCGCTTACAAGTATCAAACCTCTATCGTTACTTTTTTAGAGCTCAAGTAACAAAACTCTTCCGATGCTTTTTTAAAGCTCAAGCACTAAATTTATCTGGTATTTTTTTGTAAGTTCAAATACCAAAATTTTTCCGATGCTTTTTCAAAGATCAAGCACTAAACTTATATGGTATTTTTAAGCTCAAATACCAAACTCTTACAATCTTTGTTAATTCACGCAATTAACAAAGTAAACCCCCTTCACACAAAAACCTTGTGTGAACATACAAAACCTGAAATATATAATATTTGAATGAACGAAGATGAAGCTTTCTCTCATTGAATGCTTGAAGGATTTTTTTGGAAGACTTAATAAATTGCTCTCAATATGTGAAATATATGCTTAGTCTTCCTTGCGTCACTAATTCATTTTGTCTTGTATTTATAGGTGATGACAATCCTCCTCATAAGCTAAACTAGCCGTTGGAATCAAGGTCTTGAAGGTTTATGGTTATTGTATACAGCTCTTGAAGGGAATATGGTTGTTCCTTTGAGGTCCTGAAGATACACTAGTCGTTGTAGCTCCTGAAGAGAAATATAGTTGTTGCTTCCAAGTGTTGAGATTCTTCATCGGAAAAATAACGTGGCGTAGTGGAAAAAACACTGTTTAAAATTTCCTAAAATCCACATATCGTGTCCAATTACCATTGATTAGAATAAAACCAATTTGAATCATGAGAGATTAACTCACCAGATTCGTCTCTTCTAGAGACTGCTGTAGAATCGTTTCTTGAAACTGCGATCTCCAAAGTCTGGTGCACGACCAACTATTGAGCGGGAACTGGTGCTAGCCGAAGAAGCGAAGAAATGGAGGATTAATGCTGGGATTTTCGGCTATTTTGGGGATGCTATTGGTGGCTGAAATTTCCAGCAATTAATTAGGGTTGAATTAGGTTTTTCTTTCTTAAGTGTGCCCTTATATAGACACCTTATCTAATCGATATGAATAAACAAGAGGCATGGTGTCCGTCATCCTCTTCTGTTGTTTATTATATTTCTTGATCTTGAGTTGATTGATTAATCAAATAAGCACCGACTTATTTGGGTATGGCCATACACTTATCAGTCCCACTCATCAAGTGGCCAATTATATCATCTCAGTGTTACCCGAGTGGCAATTCCATCACTTCATCATCAATATCAACATGTTCACCAGTCCACCTAATCATACCCGTATTTAGCATCCTTTTATAGACCTGTTAGGTGTATGTCAAAGTGAACCAGATTCCATATTGATACTATAATGAAATCTGGTCTGAAGACAAAAGAGACCTACTCAAGAAAGACCTATGACGCGACAACCATATGGCTTTCTTGTGCAGATCGATCCAGTCCCATGTCAATGACATGTACCTATATTCATGACTGACTATACAAGTACTATGGCTAGTTAAGAACTGCCATACAGTTATTGAATATACAATTCTATAGTTCTATTTGTTCCCATGATTAGAACAGACCTGGGATAGGCTTTATGATTATCAATGAATGGATACTCTACTTATATTATAACATAAGATATAAATGAAATAGATTAATTGCCTTTATTAATGTGACACAAATAATGTATTCATACAATGAGTCTTAATGTATAATACAAAATACAAGAATTCAATGCCCTAAGAACTAGGGCACACCAACACCAAGCTTGTAACTAGGTCTTAAAGCATTTCCTGCACCTTCTGATTATAATGTTGACGTTAGAGCTCCTAAAGGATTTTATAAGGATCTTCCACTTGAAGCTCTTTATTTCTTCATTTAAGCTTCGTTTAGCTTGTAAGGAAATGATTGTACTTTCGATAGATTTAACATGTAATGAACTTGTTGATCTCCTCATGTTAAAGCTTAATAGAACCTTCTTGTGATGTAGCTTCATCATAATTTACTTAATCATTAATTACAACATAATTGTAATAATATTACGATAAATATGATATTTCTGTCTAGCATGTTGTGAGCGGACGACCTTTTAAAGAGGCGGGACGCGGCGAAGCGCATCGGAGAAACCTATTTCCTTTTGAATTTGGTTTTGGTGGAAAAGCGGGTTTGTTTATCTTGAGTTGGGAAAACTATTGATTTAATTTGGAAATTCCTTTGTAGAAAACATTTTCTCGTTTTTAACTTAAAGACCTCGAAAGTTAAATCCCAAGATCAGTGACAGAGTTGCCACTCGAATCAGCTCATCCGGGAAATTCCGGTACAGCTTCCTACCGAGTGCAGACTACTGTACCTAATTCAGAGATTCAGGGTTCGGGCAACTTACCTACTTAGTCTCAAGCTTGTGTTCGTTTATTATTTATAAACCCATATTTATTCAATTTATTATCTTTTCTCTACCCAATTTGTTTATTTTTATTAGCCCGATGCTCAAGCATAAAATAAATTTTGGGAAATCAAACCATCCACACAAATTATACAAAAGAATAGTAAAGGCCGCTTATACAACCCAATCGAATAAAATATAAAAACTCTCGTCCTTACTTTACAAGCACCTAGGATACACGAGGATCTAAAAATACAACCGCCTAAGATACATGAATTAATCTATTAAATATAGCAAAAATAAAAATAAATGCTGTAAAACAGACTGGTTAGTACAGTTTATACTATAAACACAAATAGGACTCAAATCAGGACATAATTGGGATTTGGGAAGCGGGGGCATGCATTTTAGGGGGTAACCAGGTTGACCCGACCAGTCAGACCGGTTAGACCTGGAAAACGGTTTTGAAACACCATGTGGATTTTTATGCTGGAAAATCAATTTTGATAAACCATTTGGCTCGGTTTCATGCAAATTTCAGCTTTTGTGGGTCTATCATCCCAGAATTCAGGTTTCCGTTCGTGTGGGTTCCTCAACTCAACATTCATCTAGGGTCCAAAATACAACGAAAAACATTTGAGAAAAATACTACTTTGCATGTTTTTAATATTTTTCGGGGACTTGGTAGGATTCGGGGTCCGCTAATACTGAACTGCGGATCCGACTCGGATAAAACAACCCCGAAACTCAGGAAATAAACCCGGGAAACATCAAAAACCCTAATATCCGTACATATAGAAATCCAAAAACCAAAATATAATGACATACGAATGGATTTGGGCCGAAAATGATTGCAACAGAATGTTTGAAACGAGAAATGGACTGTTTTCGGCCGAACGGGGACAGATCAGGGATCTGTCCCTGAAGAACAGAGCCGGGTGGCTCTAGGGTCAGAGCTGGCCGGCTCTGTTCATCACAAACATAGCCGTACGGCTATGGTGGGTAGTCCAACTTCTGGATTTTTGTAGAAATGAAGAAAACGCATAGGCCTCTCAGAGTTTACCTTGATGTTGTTTGGATGCTTTGAACATCCAAAGAATGGATTGAAAGCATGGAATGCCTCGTAGGAACTCAATCGGTCGAGAACTGTAACAATCCAAAACAACCCGGAACAAATCCAAAGTGATCCCTAATCAATGTGCAAAGGTTATATGATTTGTGTTTAATGTATTAGGATTGATTATAAGTTTTAATTCCTGCGTTTGGTTCACCTCCTTGCTTAGCCTCTCCCTCTTTTTCTCTGCTTCCTTTTTTCTTCTCTGTTTCTTTCTCTTTCTTTCTAAGATTGAAAAGCCTCTTCCTTTTTTTTCCTCTGGTTTGATTTTCTCTTTTTATATCCCTCTCTCTCGTATCATTTCACTCATTAAATGGCTACTTGACTTCTTTGATTCTACCCATACTTCTTCTGTGAGACAAGTTGCTTTGCTTTGCAAATCAACTTGTCTTGCCCACTAGAGTCGTACGGCTCTGACAAGAGCCGGGGCAAAATTTTGAAAGTCTGATGCGCACCTTAAACCCTGGAAATCACTAGGGAGACCATTTCAGGGATTTCGGATTGTGAATAGCTTAGTTTTCAAGACGTTTGAGATACTATGGGCACATTCCAGGTGTTTTCAAGTCCCGTTCAAGCCCGTCCAGTCCACAGGTAACTAGTAATTCTCATCACCGAAGATAGGAAAAACCCGTGCTCACAGGCTGCCCCTTGTAAGATCAAAGTCGACGACATCGGTAGCTTATGTCCGATTCGAGTTTGGTCTCGCGATTGGGAGCACGTTGAGTAAATAAAACTAAAGCTTACCTGAGGGTTTGACTTGTGTCGGCCTCTGCAGCATTGGGGACTTGCTCCTGTTGAAGCGTGGAATAGCGGTCTTGCCCGAGCTATCTGGATTGCCTCTAGGAGGACTTCTTAGATTTAATTGCCTCAAGGAGGGCATTTTAGTTCGATTGCCTCAAGGAGGGCTTTTTCAGTTTGATTTTGCCTCAATGAGGGCTTTTTCGATTCAGGTGCCTCAAAGAGGGCTTTTTCGGTTCAGATGCCTCAATGAGAGCTTTTTCAATTTGGGTTGCCTCAAGGAGGGCTTTTTCAGTTTGGTTTTGCCTCTAGGAGGGCTTTTTCAGTTTTGTTTTGCCTCTAGGAGGGCTTTTTCAATTTGGGTGCCTCAAGGAGGGCTTTCTTCAGTTTGGTTGCCTCAAGGAGGGCATTTTCGGTTTGGTTGCCTCAAGGAGGGCTTTCTTCAGTTTGGGCGGCCATGCATGAGAGGGAGAGCTTCTTAGATTGGTTATCTCAAAGAGGGCTTTTTTTAGTTTGGGTTGCCTTAAGGAGGGCTTTTTCCAGGTTTGGTTGCCTCGAGGAGGGCTTTTTTTAGTTTGGGTGCCTCAAGAGGAGGGCTTCTTAGATTTCATTTTGCCTCAATGAGGGATTTTTTCAGTTTTGTTGCCTCAAGGAGGGCTTTTTCCAGGTTTGGTTGCCTCAAGGAGGGCTTCTTTTGTTTGATTTTGCCTCTAGGAGGGCTTTTTCAGTTTAGGTGCCTCAATGAGGGCTTTAGATTTGGTTTGGTTTTGCCTCAAGGAGGGCTTTTTCAGTTTGGGTGCCTCAAGGAGGGCGTTCTCAGTTTTGTTGCCTCAAGGAGGGCTTTTCCAGGTTTGGTTGCCTTGAGGAGGGCTTTTTTCAGTTTGGGTCCCTCAAGAGGAGGGCTTCTTAGATTTTATTTTGCCTCAAAGAGGGCTTTTTTCAGCTTTGTTGCCTCAAGGAGGGCTTTTTCCAGGTCTGGCTGCCTCAATGAGGGCTTTTTTTGTTTGATTTTGCCTCTAGGAAGGCTTTTTCAGTTTAGGTGCCTCAAGGAGGGCTTTAGATTTGGTTTGGTTTTGCCTCAAGTAGGGCTCTTTTAGTTTGGTTGCCTCAAGGAAGGCTTTTTAGATTTGGTTTTGCCTTTAGGAGGGCTTTTTTCAGTTTGGGTGCCTCAAGGAGGGCTTTAGATTTGGTTTTGCCTCTAGGAGTGCTTTTTCAGTTTGGTTGCCTCAAGGAGGGCTTTCTTCAGTTTGGTTGCCTCAAGGAGGGCTTTTTCAGTTTGGGTGCCTCAAGGAGGGCTTTTTTGGTTTGATTTTGCCTCAAGGAGGGCTTTTTTAGGTTAGGTGGCTCAAGGAGGGCTTTTTTAGTTCAGGTGGCTCAAGGAGGGCTTTTTCAGTTTGGTTGCCTCAATGAGGGCTTTTTTAGTTTGGTTGCCTCAAGGAGGGCTTTTTCAGTTTGGGTGCCTTAAGGAGGGCTTTAGATTTGGTTTTGCCTTTAGGAGGGCTTTTTCAGTTTGGTTGCCTCAATGAGGGCTTTTTTGGTTTGATTTTGCCTCAAGGAGGGCTTTTTTTGTTGATTTTGCCTCAAGAAGGGCTTTAGATTTGGCTTTGCCTCAAGAAGGGCTTTAGATTTGGTTTTGCCTCTAGGAGGGCTCTTTCAGTTTGGTTGCCTCATAGAGGGCTTTTTAGATTTGGTTTTTCCTTTACGTGGGCTTTTTCGGTTTGGGTGCCTCAAGGAGGGCTTTAGATTTGGTTTTGCCTCTAGGAGGGCTTTTTCAGTTTGGGTGCCTCAAGAAGGCTTTCTTCAGTTTGGTTGCCTCAAGGAGGGCTTTTTCAATTTGGGTGCCTCAATGAGGGCTTTTTCAATTTGGGTGCCTCAAGGAGGGCTTTCTTCAGTTTGGTTGCCTCAATGAGGGCTTTCAGGATTTGATTTTGCAAGAATTTCTCAACAGACATTTCTTCCCTGCCCATGTGACGAGATGTTCTTTGCCCCCAGATTCCTGTTAAAGGTAAGAATTACCCTTCTCGGGGTGATAATGGTGTGAACGAAAATTTAGGTAATTGTAGAAATTTTCCATACCTGAGGTTATGAATTGTAGATCTTTGATTTGCATGCTATAACTCTGAAGGTGCCCTTGGATTAGATCTTTTCAGTCCCAGGAAGGTTTCTGATTTGGAACGACCTAATGATGGTGGTGAGTGTCTTAATGAAATTGAATGCAAGGATACGTATTTGGAAACAAAAATTTTTGCCCCTTCGATCAGGAATAAATACGGCCGAGTTGTTTGATGCATGAATGTGTGCATGATGCCATGATTTGTGTGTATGCACATATGCAACATGATGTTTTTGATACTATGCTTGGTATCTGCACTGTGTTGGGGAATGAACTTGCGACTTCCAATGATCTCTTGTGGGGACTATTTCAATCGGACGACTTCGCCAGGGATGTTGATTCAGTGGGGATTGTTTTAGCTGAGATCTTCGCTAGGGAGTACCCTGCTCCATTCACACCTACTGGGGGATCTCGTGGAGATTCTGATTCAGTGGGATATGTCTTAGCTGGGACCCTGTTATGGATCTTATTGGAGATTCTGTGGGGATGATCCTGCTAGGGACCATTCTACCGGGGATAATTTTATTGGGGATGGTACAGCTGGGCCGGTAGTTACCATCTGTAGTAACAATTTCATTGAAGCCATCATGGGTTTGAATGCAATGGCCTACTGATGGATGTTTACATGCAATGGCACAGTGTATGCAATATGAACATCTAAGCAGAAAATCAAACATGCCTAATATCATTATAATGACATCAGAATGAATGCGATAGGAAAATCAAAAGTGACTCTGACTCTGAAAGTCACTCTCTTCTTATTACCAACACGTCCTTTTGGTTTTCCGCGTTAGAACCTCTCGATGAGGATGGTTGTGTTTTTTTTTTTTTTTTTTTGAAATTATGACTAAGTCTACAAAAGCGCGCCAGCTAAGTGGATCCCTTCATGCTGGCTTGTCTTAGGATTGGGAAATGCGCTTTGACAAGTCTGCCGAGGATCATGATAGGATTGCCCCTGATGATGTTTCATGGTTTAACTTTTACCTGCCCCTAGTGTAGGAAGTTCATGTTTGGATGTTTGGTTGTAAAACACTTTATCAAATCCGGTTTGCTGCGTGCGGCAACCTGTATATGGACATTTATATGCAATGGCATGACGCATGCATATTGAACACCAACACAGAATATGAAACATTTATGATATGATGAATGTGAATGCATTAGGAAAATCCAACCCGTGGTTCTGGTGTGGATCAATGTCCTTTCGTTACACACGTTTTTTCTTAAGGATCCGCTGGGGATACGCCAAAGGTAGGTCACCAAGGTATACAGCCGACCACTAGATGGAGCCACCTCTGTGAGCAAACAACCCGAGATGGAGTCAATTAACCACTGAAATCTCCAAGGGTTTGGAACTATGTTCATGTTCTCAATTCACCCTAGATTCCTGCTTATAAGCAGTCTCCAAAGGTGGATACAGCTTTTAGTCCTTCAAGGGATGGCTTGATTCAGAATGATTTGAGTTAATTGTGGTTTCCTTATGTCTGCTAACCACAATAGCTCCAGAGCAAAGTACACCATGGTTAGGAGGTGAAAGGAACCACTGGTAAGTAGTCACTTCTGTTGCAACTGAAGACTAAGTTCTTAAAATGGTTGGTAAATGCAACTTTCCCTTAAATATTAGCACAGCAGGCCTTGCAAGTCTTTCTATTGATGGGAACATCCCATTTATGATTGTTGAAAGCTTTGTAAGACATGGTTGCTCCAACACTGTTGGTGAAGTTCATAGGGGTGAGCGTCAGTCCTCTCCTTTCCGTAGCACATTTTGCTCAACAGAACCATCCCTTGTTAGGTTGAGTATTGTTGGTGGATAATCATCCCTTTCACAAAATGTCCCACTAGCTACTTTTTTGCTGAAGTCTGGCATAGGGTATAGTATGGACTTTGCTAGACCAGAACAGTGGTCACTTAGGAGTTCCATCAATAGTTGCTTGAGTAGTGGTAAACTCTAGCTCAATTGAAGCAGGCTTATATTCAAATCCTCTCTCTGTCATGAAATCAAGGCCTTTCCTGTCAGTCTGAGGTTACAAAATATTTGGTCTGGGGTTTTAGGTTGAAGAGAAGTGGCATGGGATAGAAAGAGAATCCCCAATCTGGTGCAGGTTGATGATAAACAAAGACTGATTGAGTTAGTACTTTGTCATAGGCCCCCGTTACCTTTTTGATAATGAGATGATGCGAATATGGAACAGCATTGACATTCAATTTCTTGTTAAAAGCCATTGATGGTGGAAAATAAGGCCTCACAGAATCAGTTCAGGGGAAGGACGAAAAAGGGGTTTTGTCAAATGGGTGTTGGTGGTTAAGTGGTAAACGGAAGACAAAGGGTGTTAAAGGTGTGGAAGATATTGGAAAAAGAAAGTGGAAGAGCTTTGGTTTTGAAGACAGGAAAGTCCAAATCTTTCACAGATAAGAGCGAAGGATCTGACAATGACGAGAGCTGGAGATTGCCTTTTAATGCTATGAGACATGCCAATGTTAGCTATAGCGGCCACGCTTGAGAGAGAGAAAGACTCCTATCGGCACCAATCCCCTTTTTGTATTTTTTTTAAGACTATGCCCAAACTATTGCCACCCGTCGGTTTTCCTGTTGCATTCAAATCCATGCATGTCATACATGTTTAATATGCTTTTTGGATAAACAATGCATGTGAAATGTCATGTACATATGAATGTCACATGAACAAGATGATGTATGCACTAGAACCAAGAATGCATAGAGTTTTACCACATAACAGATGGTGAGGATGATGAAAGCCATTTGAATTCCCCGCGGGTTGAAGATTTTAGTGGGGTGGAATTGTAGCTTTTAGGTTTTGGCGTGGGATGCCCTCTTGGATATAGAATTAGGCTTGGGGCTTTGTTTTGGGGGTTTGCTTTTGGGTTCCAACAATAGCTTTTGGTTTGGAATGGTTTGGGTATCATGTGTGCCATTTGAGTTGAAACTCTGGGGCAGGAGTAGTAGCATCTTACAGGGATTATTTATCTGGATCAGCGGATGCCTCGGCAGAGGTGGTGCCATCATATCATTTATTTATCTCACAAGCTCACCTTTCAAGAGAGAGTTTGGTCAGAGCCAGGTTCACTTTTAAGTTCCCTATAGTATTCAGATGGATGTCATGCATTCTGATATTATGCATGTTTGATATGTAATTTTAGATGATCAAATGCATACATAATGCCATGTACATAGAATCACCACACAAGTAAGAAGATAACAAAATGCATTGCATTCAAAATGACATCAATACACCTTAGAAACAAAAATGAGTTCCCTACAAAAAAAAGAAAACTCCAAGGGTATTGATTTTTTTTTATTCCCCAACTAGTCACTGCCTCGGCTTCAGCACCATTGCCCCACTCTAGTCAGATCAAACCTTGTAGCTCTTCATCATATTCCCCTCCCCGAAAAGTTTGAGGAATTTCTTTGGTGGTCCCCTTATTTGCCACTGGGTGCTTATTAGAGGTAGGTGGGACCCTCAATTTTCCTTCGTCAATGAGCTCCTGAATCCTCCTTCGCAGAGTGACACATTCATTGGTCCGGTGGCCTGCCAACACATGATAGCTACAGAAGTTCCCCTTTTGTTCCGGCGTTGGCGCCACATATGGTCTGACACTCTGTAGCAGGCCCATCTTTCTGCATATGGAAAATAGTCTGTTCACCGAATAAGACCCAAAGGAAGTGATTGTCCCTTTATCCTCGGGAGGTGAGCTCTGGATATGTCGCGAAACAGGGTCAATGTTGGCATTGGTGTCAAGAGGCCCTTTCAGTTCTCCTTCATCGGTCGACCCTGGTAAGCCCAAGTTCTGGTGAGAGCACTTTCCAAGGTGTCGAGAAGAAGTGTTAGCAATCTTGGCGTTCTGCTCTTTATCCATACCAACATTGGAGTCTGTGCTCACCATGCCCTTTATTTTTCTTTCAAGCTCTACCACCCGGGTTTCCAACTCAACGCACCTCGCCATCAGCCTCTCTATTTTGTCAAGGTCATCCCTCAGTATTTCTCTCAACATAGCTGTCGCTTCTTCCCTGACTGCCTTCCGGAATTGAGATGAAGCGACATAGTCTTCCACAACATCTGTTATGGCGTTGAAGTTCCTTGGGTTGGCCATCCTCAAGATCCTTTCCCCTGATGAGAGCACTTGTCAGTGTCGGCGGGTGTATGCGTGGCAGATACCAAATAGGGAACAATGTATGCATGAATATGCATGACGTGGCGTGCGCGTGTATGGATGGGGGGTTGCACATATGATATCATGTAATGCCATGTCAAGCTATATAATTCGGGACCGACCAAATGTATGTAGAGTTAAGAAGGGAAATGTGTAGATGCGATGAATGCTGTTGGGCAATGATGCATGCATGCTAAAATAAAACATGGCTTATAAATATACACCATAGGGGTAAAGCGACACTCAGGAATGTCCACGGGAGAGAGTAAGTGGTACTTGCAATAGGGTGCATAGTTATGCCCCTAGGAAGAATGACACACTGGGGTGTCCACGAATCGAAGCAAGACATTGCTTGCAAGGAGTAAGATATCATGGATGCATGTATGTGCACGGTGGCCTGACATAATCTTTAGCACTCAGGGAGTACCTTGGATTATGATGCATGATATGAGGTGAGACAGAACAGTGTGCTTGGCACACGGATGGCTTTTTGGCGCTCGAGGGGCAACTAGGGCTTTTATGCGATGAAATGTGGTGAAATAACGTGTTTGGCACGTGAGCCAAGTTTTATTTTTTTGGCGCTCGGGGAGCCCTTACGCTTATGTATGAATGGGATTCACAGTCATGGTTTGATACGATTGAATGATGTCAGACAGGTGGAGATAAGAATGAGGATGATTTACCCTATTATATATTTTAGACATTCCGCGGATACCCCTATGCCATGCCAAAAAGGCAATGCAAATAGACCGCATGTGATCCCGCACATGGGCATAGTTTCGTTGCCTTCGGAGCACCTGGTGGGTGTCATGAAATGGTTGCGCATGGCCGACACATGGACAGAGTTTTGATGCTTTTGAGGCACCTAATGGATGTTAAGGAATGTTCGTGTGTATGCCGACACACAGATAGAGCTCTAATGCTTTTGATGCATCCGACATGAAATGATGTTACAAACAAGTCACGTGTAACTTGAGACACGGAAAAAGATTCGACATTCTTGGAGTGCCTTGCATGATTTGGTAATACCATGGAATGCTCCTATATGTATAGTACTTGGGTACTCATAAAATACCCTGGATGATTCGATAATGTTATGAGCAATTCGATGTGGATCACGACACACAAGCACGATCTTGGTATCCCTGTGACACCAATAATGGATGAATGAGATATTGTGCAATGTTTGTCATGTGATTGGCCACACAAAAACAGATCTAGGACTGTTGTGGTCTCCTATTGAATGTTATGGTGCAGCGGAATGGCCAAGTGCAAACCAGGGCACAAACAAAACACAAGTGGCTTTGGGACACCCGCTATGAAATGAAATGATCATGATGGGACATCCTTGGAACATCCTTATTTAAAGCGGAATGCAATGGTGTGAATGAATGTTCATGTCACACAAAAATGTGGATGGCTGCACGAAGATGTGGTTAGAATGACATACAGGACAATGTCGTGAATGCAAGGTATGAATGCATATGTCATACAAATAAAGTGCGATGGCTACACAAAGACATGGTTATGATGTATAACGCACGAAGTGACGCATGCTTCATGAACATGCCATGCATGAGATGTGAACAAAACATGGATGAAATGTCGTAGCTACATGAAGATGTGGTTAGTGTCAATGTCATGAATATGTTGATGTCTTGAAAATAAGTGCACAAAGATGCGACTATGATGACACACGGATGACTGTGCGTGTTGATGCCTCGTGAATGAAAATGACAATGGAAGTGATTTCTTTGTTCAGGACATTCTAAGAATGCCCAATGTCATGCAAAATATAATGCAAAAGAGGTCGTGCACGAGCCAAAACATGGATGGGGGTTCGGTGCTTTCGAGGCACCTAATAGGCGTTATGAAATGGTCACATGTGCACCAGCACACGAACAAAGTTTTGACACTTTGTAGGTCCAAATGAAATGGCATGACATGGTCATATGAAAGCCGTTCCATGGACAGAGTTCTGATGCTTTTAGGGCATCTAACATGAGGTGATGTTGCAATCAAGTCACGCGTAAATAAAGACACAGACGAAGGTTCGGCGTTCGCAAAATGCCTTGTATGACTTGGTAATGTTATGATAGGCACTTATGCATGGAATAACTCAGTACTCATGGAGCACCTCGAATGATTTCACATTGTTATAAAATGGTTCGATGTGAGCCATAATGCACAAACAAGATTTGGCGTCACCAGGACACCTATGATGAATGAATGTGATGTCATATGATGGCATTGTATGAACCGTCATATAGAAGCAAATCTAGGTCCATCGTGGTCTACTATCGAATGATATGATATTTTGTGAAATGGCCGAGTGCAATCCAGTGCACGGGCGGAAATCAAGTAGCTTTGGGGTACCCGACATGTCATGGAATGAAACGCTTATGAACCTTTATTAGGTGGGATGATATGACGTGGATGCATATGTCATATGAAAATGCTAATAGCTGCATGAAAATGTCATTAAGACGCATGACACGCAGACCAATGTTGTGTATGATTCATGGAAATATCGCATGCAAGATGTAAATGGCACACGAATAAAATGTCATGGCTGCACGAAAATGCGATTAGTGTCACACATATGTTGGTGTTTGAAAATGGCTACATGAAGATGTGGCTAGTATAAATGTCACACATATGTATATGTATTTAAAATAAAATGTCATGGCTGCACAAAAACGTGATTAGAAATGGTACATGAGATGATTATGCGTTTTTATGCTTCGTGAAAAGATAAAAAGAAAATCACCACGGAGCAAACGTTAGCACATGCGAAAATATGCTCTCCCTTCCAACCTTATTTCTCCTTTCGATTGGTCACACATGCTTCCCAGGTGTTGGGTCTCTTTGGTATCAACGGGTGATACCAAAGGTGCACACTCAAATGTTTAATTTTAATTTTGTGTTTTGGTAATCCTAGGGGAAGTTACTAAGCCATTACATATGGGCCAAAGTCAAACCAAGGGTCGTACAGGCTCTCATAGCCAATAAACACTTCCCCACCATAGAACACGATGTAAAGTCATGCGGGGCTATGAGTGGTTTACCCCGTCGGGTGTCTCCAATCCTAGCGGTAGAGGTTTGTTGGAAATGCCCTAGTCCCGAGGCATTGGTCCGGATTCATGTATTATACTCATTTGTGTTATTAATAAAGGCATCAATTCATTTATTATATTTATCTTGTGCAATATATTAAATGAAGTATCCAATGGACATATCTATATCCATGATGACAAGTGTCATGCACTTGGCAGTAAGACCATGGATAGGGTAAACGATATGACCATAAATAGATCCGTTGTCTGTTCCAGTCATGGGAATGAATGGAACAAGAGACTATCATTAACCTGGTTGTATGGCGGTGTCTTACCGGTCATTGGACATGGAATATCAACCAAGTTAATGGGTACATGCCTGGGAGCATGGTACTGGATAGATCCACTAAACGAGTAATCCACATGGTATAGTATCACAAGTGATTCTCGTGTAGTACTTGTATGGATCCTTTGACCTGACCATATGATGGTGTTACATGTGAAGTCACATGCTTAGGGGTACGCCTAAAGGGCCTGTAATAGGGTGCCAAGTATGGGTACTTTCAGGTATGTCACTGAGCATGGCAATACTATGGATATGCAGAAGGGATTTGTCACTCAGTAGCCCACTGAGAAGATATCACCGGCCTCTTGATGAATGTGACTGATAAGAGTGTGGCCACACCCAAACAAGTTGGAACTTGTTTGTGAGCTTCAGTACATTCGGGATCAAGTTAATGTCCGGACACAAAAAAAGGTGATCAATCCATGCCTCTGTGTTGGACACCGATATCCATGACATGGGATGTACAAGTTTTAAACTACAGGGTTATGATAACAGTTAGACTGCCATCTCTATCTTAATTGGGGGCTGCAGTGGCTTGCAAGAGCCCAACTGCAGTCTGCCGGCCAAAGGCCCGCTGCCAACATAAAGATGGGCTCACGGGATCATACACATAGAACGACTGAATGCAGACTTAAGGAATCACATGTATACTTGGAGTATACGCTATGGAGAGAGAGGTGTGTATATATTAATTATATTATAAAGATCAATTGGATTGGTCATAATAATAAAATTAATATATTCAATTGGCTCTTCATAATTAATTGGATTAATTATGAGATTATTTCCTAGGTGGAAATATTCATATGTATAGGTTTACATATGATATTATTTTGTGTAGATTTAATTTTAATTTGATGAATTAAATTTATTGTTCAAACTAATTTTAATTTAAATGTAAATAATATATTAATTGGTGTAATATATTAAATACATGGGTATATTAAAATTGGGCTTGAAATTAATTTAAACCAGAATAATTAAAATTAGATTGGGCCTAAGTTAAAACATGGAAGCCCGCACAGAATGAAAAGGAGCCAAGCTGGGCCTGAATTCCCTTCAGGGAATTCGGCCACCCTAGGTATAAATACCTAGGGTTAGAAATTTCGGCCCCCACTAGAGTTTTAGCATCCTAGCCGAAATCTTCCTAGCTTTTCCTCTCCGTTGTTTTGTTTTTCTGACGCTAGCATGGGTTGCATTCGTTAGGCGTTCGTGTACGAAAGCGAGGAGGAAACCTGCTTTGATTTCTGCAGTCTTCATCCATCTTTTGAAAGAGATTTTCTGGTAAGAAAATTTATCTCTTTCTATTTATTTTAAAGTTTTTTTCAATTTACATTTCAATTGCTCCTGGGACTGGATTTGAGGAAATCACCGCGTTCTTCCGCTTTTATCGGGTGATTTCCGGTGAAAAATCCCAACAGTGGTATCAGAGCGGGCTTTTGATCCGTGGAAATTGATAATTTTGGTTGAATCCCATTTTTGAAATTGGAGATTTTTTTTATTGGGGTTCTTGGTATGGGTTTTATGATTTTTTCCATATGTCTTATACAATGAAAATTTAATTTGCATATTGGTTTATGTTATTTTAATTTTATTGTATGTTATTGGAATTCTTGGAGAATTGCTTTGTGTTGATGGATGGTGATTTTTTTTTAATTCTGTTCAATTTAAAAAAAAAAAAAATCTGCCTCCCGGGGTGCAGGGCTGCCGGCTGCGGAATCGCCGCCGGCGGCCGCCACACGCGGCGGGAGGCGCAGCCGTCGCTGCCGAAGCAGCGGGCTGCTGCACGGCATCAGCGGGCCGAGCCCAATTTTTTGGATTTGGCGGGTCTTGGGCTCGGGGCCCAGTTTTGAAATTTTAATTGGTTTTAAAATTCGTGTGTTTAAATTTATGTAATTTAAATGTGTATGGTTTCTTGGATGAATTTTAATTTCGTTCATGTGATATTAATTTTGGAAATTAATATGGTTAGTGGAAATTGGTTCGGGTAATTTTGGCACAATTACTTGGACAGCTGAATTGAACCCATGGTTTCCGAATTCCACTGGGAGCAGTTGGACTGCCTGGGCTGGAAGCCCAAAGCCCGTTAAGGGTTAGAACTATGGTGGGCCAAAGTTGGCGATTTCCTAATAATGGCTTGGACATAATTTAAATGGGCTTAAACCATGCATTGTAACATGCTTATGAATTGTATGTATTGGATGCATATGTATGATTAAATGTTTGTATGATTGGATGCTATTGGGCCTTGTACATGATGGGTTGTATTTTTCTTTTTGGGTAAATACGGCCTGCGTGTCGTTTTTCTTTTAATGTAATTTTATTTTATTCAAATATTATAAAATTTGTAAAAGAAGAAGCCCATGGAGTGGTGAGCCCAAATGGAGGTGCAAGCCCAAGTGGAGGTGCAAGCCCAGAAGGAAAAGGATGGAGGCCCACCTGATATTTATTTCTAGTATAGGTTTACTAGAATAATATTAGGATGTAATATAGGCCCATAGCAATCCATTTTACTTTTATTTAATTATGTTTTATATTCATTTGCATGTATGAATGTATGTTCCAATAGCTTATTCACCCGCTTTATGCATGTAAGCCGTTATAATTGAATCTAATAACCAAATGGAATTACTAAGTCGCTTAAAAGTGCTTCCCTCAATCAAAACCGAATCGAGGTGGGAATAGGCCAGTTGTAGACCATGCCCTCACAGGATACATTGGAGTATTGTCACTTTGTATTGGGTTAGAGTATGGGATACTCTAACACTTGGATGGAGGTTTTGACTTAGTGTGGGTAGTAGGATTCTCCTGGCCCTAAGCACAGATGGGTAAGTGCCAACAAGCCCATCAAACCGAGAGTCCCTAGGTTGGGATTGGACAGCGTTCCTACCTAAATAATTAAGGTGTAGTTGTACCAAACCCTCGTTTGGCTATATCTTAATGAAATATGGATCTCGGCCCATGAGCCCAACAACTCGGTTTAAATTAATAACTTGATTCATTATTAATTTTATATGGGAACAACAAAGTAAAGCCCTTTATTAACACTCTAAATGTTTTTCTGTGTAGAAACACCCAAATGGCAAACACAAATACCTTATCACTGCGATCCATTCTTGAAAAGGACAAGCTTTCCGGTCCTAACTTTTTAGACTGGTCTAGGAACTTAAGGATAGTTCTAAGACAAGAGTCAACAGAGTATGTACTGGAAAGGCCTGTGCCGGCTGTGCCTCAAGGACGTAATCCACCGGCTGCCCAGCTGGAGGAATACGAGGCGCATGTCAAGGACAACCGGGATGTGACGTGCCTTATGTTGGCCTGCATGGTCCCCGAACTGCAAAAACAGTTTATGGACCACCAAGCCCATGCTATGATAACAACTCTTAATGAGATGTTTCAAGAGCAAGCTCGTCAGGAAAGGTACCTGACCAATAAGGCATTCCACTCTTGTAAGATGGGGGCCGGGACATCTGTGAGTGCACACGTGCTCAAGATGAAGGGCTATTTGGATACTTTGGCCCGTCTCGGATCGCCTATCTCTCAAGAGTTGGCGGTGGACACTATCCTCGCGTCCTTGCCGGATTCTTATGATCAGTTCATCCTGAACAACAATATGCAAGGGATGAACCGTATTGTCAGTGAGCTGCATGGGATGCTTAAGCTTACTGAGTAGTCGATCAAGAAGACTCCGCCGGTGTTGCTGGTTAACAAGGGGAACCCTCCTCTTGCCAAGGGTAAGGCCAAGGAAAAGGCCAAGGCCAAGGCTAAAAAGGCCAAAGCCAAGAAGGCCAAGGCCCAACCCAAGGCCCAGCAGAAGGCAAGTCCTGAGGATGTCTGTTTCGGGTGTAGACAGGCGGGCCATTGGAAGAGATCGTATCCCAGGCTGATGGGAGAGCAAAGAAGGGGCCAAGGTGCATCCTCTTCAGGTATTTTTGCTATAGATATTAACCTTACTGTTTCAACATCCTAGGTATTGGATACTGGATGTGGTTCTCACATTTGTTGCAATGTGCAGGGACTTAAGAACAAAAGTTTGCTGGGGTCGGGAGAGGTGGACTTATGGGTCGGGAATGGAGCAAGGGTTGCTGCCATAGAGATCGGTGAATACCACCTTGTGATGCCCAGTGGATTGGTTGTGATTTTAGAACATTGTTACTTTGTACCTGCTATGTGCAGGAATATTATTTCTGTATCAATGTTGGATATTTCTGGATTTATTTTCACTATTTCTAATGGTCGAATTTCTATATCTAGAGAAGGATTATTTTATGGAGATGCTCTATTAAATAATGGCCTATATATCCTGGACTTAAATGAAACCAATCATATCTATAACATAAACACTAAAAGGGTTAAGCCTAACGAACTTAATCCTGTCTACCTATGGCATTGTCGTCTTGGCCATATAAACGAGAAGCGCATTGCCAGACTTCACAAAGCAGGAGTCCTAGGGTCATTTGACTTGGAGTTAATTGATACATGCGAATCATGTTTACGAGGCAAGATGACAAAGGCGCCTTTTAACAAGAAGGCTGAAAGGGCCACTGGCTTATTGGACCTAATACATTCAGATGTATGTGGACCTACGAGTGCAGCGACCAGAGGTGGGCATCTGTACTTCGTCATGTTCACGGATGATTTTAGCAGATATGGCTATGTCTATCTGATGAAACACAAGTCCGAGACCCTTGATAGGTTCAAGGAATTTAGGAACGAGGTACAGAACCAGCTAGGCAGGAATATCAAAACCCTTTGGTCGAACTAAAGCGGTGAGTATATGAGCCTAGAGTTTGACTCATACTTGAGAGAGCATGGAATAGTTCCACAGCTCACTCCTCCCGGAACACCACAATGGAATGGGGTGTCCGAAGGGAGGAATAGGACCTTGTTGGACAAGGTCCGCTCAATGATGAGTTAAGCATCTCTCCTAATTAGTTTCTGGGGACACGCCCCCGAGACAGTAGCTCTCATCTTAAACAATACTCCGACTAAGGCTGTGGAAAAGACCCCATATCAGATATGGACGGGCAAGGAGCCCAATGTGTCTTTCCTAAGGATTTGGGGATGCGAAGCACATGTCAAGAAATTGACTAGTGGCAAGCTGGAGCCCAAAACCGATAAATGCCTGTTTGTGGGCTACCCTAGGGAAACCAAAGGGTATTACTTCTACAACCCCGCCGAGAACAAGGTGTTCGTGGCAAGGAAGGGGGTCTTTCTAGAATAGGAGTTCCTTTCCAAGAAAGATAGTGGGAGCAATGTTGAACTCAGGGAGGTTCAAGGTCCACAAGCTCCTGAAGAGGATAACTCGGAGGCCCAGGTGGAGCTTCCGCAAGTTGAAGCACTGACCCAGGCCACACAAGAACCTAGAAGGCCTGGTAGGGATCGTCGGGAACCGGAGAGGTATGGTTTCCTCATCATCGATGATCAAACTCTTCTCATCTGGGATGAAGAAGAACCCAAAACCTACCAAGAGGCTACGGCTAGCCCACAGTCTGCGAATTGGCGTAAAGCCATAGAGGCAGAAATGCAATCTATGTACGATAATCAAGTTTAGAACTTGGTTGATCCACCTCCGGGTGCTAAGGTAATAGGTTGCAAGTGGTGCTATAAGCTAAAAGCTGATAATACCTTCAAGGGGCGTCTGGTTGCAAAAGGTTTCAGACAAGTCCATGGAATAGACTATGATGAAACTTTCTCACCAGTAGCCATGCTTAAATCCATCAGGATACTACTGGCCATAGCCGCATGGTATGACTATGAGGTATTAATGGAAAGCTACTAGAGGATGTGTACATGACACAACCTGAGGGCTTTGTCAATCCTAAGTATCCGGGTAGGGTATGCAAACTTGAAAGGTCCATTTATGGACTGAAGCAAGCGTCCCGTAGTTGGAATCTAAGATTCAATGAGGCTATAAAGGAATATGGCTTCATACAGAATCTAGATGAGCCTTGTGTGTATAAGAGGAACAGTGGGAGCATTGTCACATTCTTGGTACTTTATGTAGATGACATCCTGCTCATTGGAAGCGACATACCTACACTGCAAGGGGTAAAGCAGTGGCTGAGTAAATGCTTCGCAATGAAGGACTTAGGAGAGGCTGAGATGATCCTAGGGATCAGGATCTACAGGGATAGATCAAATCGGCTTCTGGGCCTAAGTCAGGCTTCGTACATTGACAAAGTTCTGAAAAGATTCAGCATGGACCGGGCCAAGAAAGGTTTCTTGCCAATGGGCCATGGGCTGAAACTTAGTAAGAAACACTGTCCTAAAACAAGGGAGGACAGGGAGAACATGAAATTGGTTCCATATGCTTCGGCTATTGGATCAATCATGTACTCCATGTTATGTATGAGACCTGATGTTGCCTTTGCACTGAGTATGATGAGCCGATACCAACAGGATCCCGGGGAGGATCACTGGAAAGCTGTCAAGGCGATCCTCAAGTACCTTAACCGGACTAAGGATAGCTTCTTAGTGTATGGTGGTCAGGAAGTGCTATCAGTTACTGGGTACACTGATGCGAGCTTCCAGACAGACCAGGATGAGTACCAGTCACAGTCTGGGTATGTATTTTTGCTGAATGGTGGTGCTGTAAGCTGGAGGAGCTCAAAGCAGCCAACCATAGTGGACTCTACAACAGAAGCTAAGTACATCGATGCGTGTGATGCAGCTAAGGAAGCTGTGTGGATGAAGAAGTTTATCATTAAGCTGGGAGTAGTGCCAACTATCCAGGACCCAGTCGATATCTTCTGTGACAACAATGGGGCCGTCGCACAAGCTAAGGATCCTCGGTCACACAAGAACACAAAGCACGTGCTCAGAAAGTTTCACCTCACACGAGAGATCGCGGAGAGAGGTGACATTGCATTGCACAGAGTGGACACCGAGGATAATGTCGCAGATCCATTGACCAAGGCGTTGGCTCAGCCCAAGCATGAGGGTCATACTAGATCTATAAGGATTAGGCCCATGCCTAGTTGGAACTAGTGCAAGTGGGAGATTGTTGGAAATGCCCTAGTCCCGAGGCATTGGTCCTTGTATTTGTATTATACATTTATTGGATTCATGTATTATACTCATTTGTGTTATTAATAAAGGCATCAATTCATTTATTATATTTATCTTGTGCAATATATTAAATGAAGTATCCAATGGACATATCTATATCCATGACGACAAGTGTCATGCACTTGGCAGTAAGACCATGGATAGGGTAAACGATATGACCATAAATAGATCCGTAGTCTGTTCCAGTCATAGGAATGAATGGAACGAGAGACTATCATTAACCTGGTTGTATGGCGGTGTCTTACCGGTCATTGGACATGGAATGTCAACCAAGTTAATGGGTACATGCCTGGGAGCATGGTACTGGATAGATCCACTAAACGAGTAATCCACATGGTATGGTATCACAAGTGATTCTCGTGTAGTACTTGTATGGATCCTTTGACCTGACCATATGATGGTGTTACATGTGAAGTCACATGCTTAGGGATACGCCTAAAGGGCCTGTAATAGGGTGCCAAGTATGGGTACTTTCGGGTATGTCACTGAGCATGGCAATACTATGGATATGCAGAAGGGATTTGTCACTCAGTAGCCCACTGAGAATATATTGTTGGGATTCGTCATTGGAAAAATAACGTGGCGCAGCGGAAAATACACCATTTAAAATTTCCTAGAATCCACCTATCGTGTCCAATTACCATTGATTAGAATAAAATCAATTTGAATCAAGAGAGATTAACTCACTGGATTCGTCTCTTCTAGAGACTGCTGCAGAATCGTTTCTTGAAACTGCGATCTCCAAAGTCCGATGCACGACCAACTATTGAGCGGGAACCGGTGCTAGCCGAAGACGCAAAGGAATGGAGGTTTAATGCTGGGATTTTCGGCTGTTTTGGGGCTGCTATTGGTGGCTGAAATTTCCAGCAATTAATTAGAGTTGAATTAGGTTTTCATTCCTTAAGTGTGCCCTTTTATAGACACCTTGTCTAATTGGGTTCTAATTAGGTTAATTAAACCCAAGCCCACTAGGATTATAATTACATAAATAAACTTTAATTAAAAAGTATATACTATGTAATTTAATTCCATTTGGCTAAATTTAATTACCCCTAAATAAAATTAAATCACACTTAAGTTAATACAACACATGTATTTAATTTTCCTACTTAGGAAAATTATTTAATTAATTGTTTACTTTATGTAATTCAATTAATTGATAAATTAATTAATTACATTACGTAAACTTATTAATTAAATTAAATTCAACTCAATGTCAATTAATTACCTTGACACCGAATGCCAACTAATTAATTAACGCATTCATTCCAATGTACATTGCATGTACAATTTCTATAAGTTCCAGCTCAGTTGATCTATGTGCACGATCCTATGGGTCTGTCTTTATGTTGGCAGTAGGCCCAAGGTCCACAGACTGTAAGTGGGTTCTAGCAAACCATTACAGCCCCCAATTAAGACAGAGATGCAGCAGTCTTTAGAAGACACTCACCCGGTAGTAATCTCATAGTGTCCTTTGCCTAACGATATCGATATGAATAAACAAGAGGCATGGTGTCTGTCATCCTCTTCTATTGTTTATTATATTTCTTGATCTTGAGTTGACTGATTAATCAAATAAGCAACCAACTTATTTGGGTATGGCCATACACTTATCAGTCCCACTCATCAAGTGGCCAATGATATCATCTTAGTGTTACCCGAGTGGCAATTCCATCACTTCATCATCAATATCATCATGTTCACCGGTCCACCCAATCATACCCATATTTAGCATCCTTTTACAGACCTGTTAGGCGTATGTCAAAGTGAACCGGATTCCATATCGATATTATAATGAAATCTGGTCTGAGGACAAAAGAGACCTACTCAAGAAAGACCTATGACATGACAACCATGTGGCTTTCTTGTGCGGATCGATCCAGTCCCATGTCAATGACATGTACCTATATTCATGACTGACTATACAAGTACTATGGCTAGTTAAGAACTGCCATACAGTCATCGCATATACAAGTCTGTGGTTCTATTCGTTCCCACGATTAGAACAGACTTGTGGATACTCTACTCATATTATAGCACAAGATATAAATGAAATAGATTAATTGCCTTTATTAATGTGACACAAATAATGTATTCATACATGACTCTTAATGTATAATACAAAATACAAGAATCCAATGCCCTAAGAACTAGGGCACACCAACAATCTCCCACTTGCACTAGTTCCAAACGGGCATTGCCCTAATTCCTATAGATCTGGTATGACCGTCGTGCTGTGTCTACAACAGCGCTTTGGTCAATGGATCAGCGACATTATTCTTGGTGTCAACCCTCTGCAATGATATGTCACCTATGTTCACGATCTCCCGAATGAGGTGAAACTTTCTGAGTACATGTTTGGATCTCTTGTGTGACCGGGGCACCTTAGCTTGTGCGATGGTTCCGTTGTTGTCACAAAAACATCAACTGGGTCTAGGATAGTGGGCACTACTCCCAACTCAGTTATGACTTTCTTGATCCAAACGGCTTTCTTTGAGCTTCGCACGTAGCTATGTACTCAGCTTCCATTGTAGAGTCAGCAATGGTGGCCTGCTTTGAGGACCTCCAACTAATGGCACCGCCATTCAGGAGAGAAACATAACCAGACTGTGACTGGTTCTCATCTTCATCGGTCTCAAAGCTTGCATCAGTGTAACCTGACACTACCAGCTCATCTTGACCTTTATAGACTAAGAAAGCATCCTTAGTCCGGTTAAGGTACTTCAAGATTGCCTTGACTGCCTTCCAGTGTTCCTCACCAGGGTCTGACTGGTACCGACTAGTCATACTTAGTGCAAACACGACATCAGGCCTCATACATAACATGGAGTACATGATAGATCCAATAGCAGATGCATAAGGGATCTTTTCCATGTTCTCCCGGTCCTTCTTTGTTTTAGGACCATCTTTCTTACTCAGCTTCAACCCATGGCACATAGGCAAGAATACTTTCTTTGCCTTGTCCATGCTGAATCCTTTTAGAACCTTGTCAATGTACGTGGCCTGACTTGGGCCTAGAAGCCGATTGGATCTATCTCTGTAGATCCTGATCCCTAAGATCGTCTCAGCTTCGCCTAAGTCCTTCATTGCGAAGCACCTACTCAACAACTGCTTAACCCCTTGCAGTGTTGGTATGTCACTTCTAATGATAAGGATGTCGTCAACATACAGCACTAGGATGGTGGAAATGCTCCCACTAACCATCTTATACACACAGGGCCTTTAACTTGAAACACCACTTGCAACCTATCACCTTAGCACCCAGAGGTGGATCCACCAAGTTCCATACTTGGTTATCGTGCATAGATTGCATCTCAGCCTCCATGGCTTTGCACCATTGACCTGAGTGTGGGCTTTCAACAGCCTCCTGATAGGTCTTGGGCTCCCCTTGGTCAACGACCATAAGGTCCCCATCATCAGTCACGAGAAAGCCGTACCTCTCTGGCTGATGACATGTCCTACCAGACCTTCTAAGGTCCTGTGCAATCGTTTCTGGTTCCTCAATTTCTTGAGTAGTCAGATTGGTTCCCGAAGCATCCTCAGCAGTAGCTGCAGGAGTTTGTGAGTCTTGAACTTCTGACAGTTCAACATTACTCCCACTGTCTCTCTTGGAAAGGAATTCCTTCTCCAAGAAGACTGCATTTCTGGCTATGAAAACTTTGTTTTCGGCCGGATCGTAGAAGCAATAACCCTTAGTTTCCTTAGGGTAATTCACAAACTGGCACTTGACAGATTTGGACTCGAGTTTGCCACTTGTCAATTTCTTAACATGTGCATCACACCTCCAAATCTTCAAGAAGGAAACATTGGACTTTCGGCCTTTCCATAGTTCATATGGTGTTCCCTCAACTGCCTTGCTTGGTGTATTATTAAGAATGTAAGCAGCTGTCTCTAAAGCATATCCTTAAAAGGAGACAGGGAGTGTAGCATGACTCATCATCGAGTAGAACATGTCAAGTAAGGTCCTATTCCTCCTTTCTGACACTCCATTCCACTGGGGTGTACCAGGAGGAGTGAGTTGGGATATGATCCCACACTGTCTCAAAAACGAGTCAAACTCTTGGCTCAAATATTCACCCCCTCAGTCAGACCGAAGTGCTTTTATTTTCTTACCAAGTTGGTTTTCTACTTCATTCTTAAAGTCCTTGAACCTTTGGAGAGTCTCAGACTTATGCTTCATCAGATACACTGCTGAAGTCATCCGTGAAGGTGACGAAGTACAGAAAACCAGATCTAGCACTAGTGCTCATTGGGCCACATACATCGGAATGTATTAGCTCCAATAGCTCTGAGGCCCTTTCAGCAGTTTTGCTAAAAGGCGCCTTTGTCATCTTGCCTCTCAAACAAGATTCGCATGTGTCATAAGGCTGGATGTCAAATGACCCTAACACTCCACTAGAGTGAAGCCTAGCTATGCTTCTCATTTATGTGGCCAAGTCGACAATGCCAGATTTAAGTAGGATTAATTTCATTTTGTTTAATCCTTTTAGTATTTATGTTATAGATTGAACTTTCACGTTTTAGATCAAGGATATATAAGCCATTTTCAAGAAATGCTGTTCCATAAATAATAATGCCACATTGCATAGAAATTCTACCATGTCCAATATTAAATACAAAACCAGAAATATCCAACAAAGAAACAAAAATAATATTCCTGCGCATCGCAGGTACAAAATAACAGTTTCTTAGTTCCAAAACAAGTCCACTAGGCATCTCCAAGAAATAATTTCCGATCTCCATGACCTGAACCCGAGCACCATTTCCGACTCGAAGATCTACTTCTCTGGATCCTAATAATCTCCTATTTCTTAGACCCTGAACATTTGAACAAATGTGAGATCCACATCCAGTGTCCAAGACCCAAGATGTAGAAATAGCCAGATTAATCTCAACAACATAAATACCTGAAGCAGCAGTTTTGCCCTTCAGTTGCTCCCTTAGCTTTGGACATGAGCTCTTCCAGTGCCCCTTCTCATGACACTCATGGCAAACATCGTCAGGAGAGGCAACCCTTGCTTTAGGTTGGGCCACAACCTGTTTGCCCTTAGCCTTGGCCTTTTGAGCCTTAACCTTGGCCTTAGATTTGGCCTTTCCCTTAGCAATGGGCGTATTGCCCTTGTTCACCAGCAATACTTCAGGAATCTTCTTAAGAGACTGCTCAGCAAGCTTGAGCATGCCATGCAGCTCAACAACCGATTTATCCAACCCTTGCATATGGTAATTCATGATAAACTGGTTGTAAGACTCAGGAAGTGACCCGAGAATAATGTCTGTTGCCAAGTCCTGCGGTACTGGCGAGCCGAGGCGGGCAAGTGTATCAATATACCCCTTCAACTTTAGCACATGAGTGCTAACAGAAGTCCCAGCTGCCATCACAGTCGTGCAAAGTGCCTTAGTTGTCAGGTAACGTTCCTGACGAGCCTGATCTTGGAACATCTTTTTAAGCTGATCCATCATCTCATAAGCATGCTCGTCCACAAACTGCTTCTGAAGATCAAAAGCCATGGTACCCAGCATGAGGCACGAGACATCTCGGTCATCCCTCACATGCCGATCGTACTGCTCCACCATCGCCGTGGTGATGCCTCGACTTGCAGGAGGGCCAGCTGGTAAAGGAGCATTCAGTACATACTCCTTAGACTCTTGTCTAAGAACAATTTGTAAGTTCCTAGCCCAGTCCAGGAAGTTAGTCCCCGAAAACTTCTCCTTCTCCAAGAGTGACCTAAGTGAGAGTGAGTTGTTGTTTGTTGCAGCCATTTAAATTGCTTAACTGAAATGGGATTATCTACATGGAAGAAATCATTGCTTGAGTTAGAAATAAAGGACTTTTAAGCCAATTCAAATTAATAATCCGGTTTTAATTTGTTTGTTGGTGTTGTTAATTGGCTGACTTGACCAAGATCCACAACTTATCAATGACTGGCCGAACTAGGGCTCGCTAACCAACCATTGAGTCGTTTGGTAGGACAACCTATCCAATCCTTCCACAAAGGACTCTTGGTTTGATGGGCTTATTGACACTTTACCCATCTGTGCTTAGGGCCCGCTCTGAGCTAATGCTACCCATGTTGAGTCAAACCACCATTCACATGTTAACCATACCAAGTATCTTAACCCTCGACGGCCCGCCGAATACTACAATATACCCAGCTAGGGCATGGCGCACATTGCAGCATCAATGGGAGGAAGAGGTGTGAATGTGGGAAGCACTTTTAAGCGACTCAATATTTTAATTTCCGGATTATAATTAAGTGATACGGCTTATAGCATGCATAAACGCGGGTAATAATTTGGTGATCCATACATCCATATTATATGAAAAATGCAATAGCATACTTAATTTAAAATAAATGAGATCCTATGGGCCTTTAATTACAACCTAATGAAAAACTAGATATCCTATCTAATTCTTCATGGGCCGGACTGCAATCCTTCTTGGGCTCCCACTATGGGCTTGCTCCATTTGGGCCTTCCTCCATACTTGATACAATTACAATAATTTTGTAAAATAAAATCTATTCTAAAATTACATCAAAATAAAAAAATGGCACGCAGGCCATATTTCCCAAAATTAAATTACAACCGATAATAATTTAGGGCACATAGAACTCAACATAACATTTCAAACAAAGTACCTGTCGTGCACATACATACCAATATGATGCATGATCATGGCATTCCAAATTATAAATATAAATTTTAAGCCGAGTTACTTAGGGTGAAATCGCCAATTTTAACAAATGTGACTAAGGCCCGTAAAGGCCCAATGGATAACATCCATAAATGCAAAATTAACAATTTTGCTCCCACTTGAATTTGGGTTGTCACAAATTTAAAATTTAGCTCTCCCAATTTTAACCGGTGTCACGGTTTATTGGGCCAATTTCACAAAGTCCATATTCAATTTAATATGCAAACAATTAAATTAAATATGCATGCCAACAAAATAAATAATTTAAACACAAATTAATTTAAAAAATTTAATTTAATTTGCATTAGGATCCGGAAAAAAAAATACCCGCAAAATCCAAAACCGGACCCGAAACCTGCACGCGGCAGGGCAGCAGTGCCGCTGCGCGGCAGCCAACAGCCTGCTGCCGCAGTGGGGGAATCGCAAAATTGCGATTCCCTCACCCAAAATTCAACCTTTTTTTTTTAATTATTAAATCACCAAAAAAATCCAGCCATCAACATCAAACTATCAATAAAGAAAATGCAATTCTAGATAGAAACCAATTAGGGAAAAAAAATAAAACCCCAAACAAAATTCTAGGGTTTATCAAAACCAAAACCAATTGAATAAAACCCCTAAAATCACAAACTTGAAACCCATTCTTTCTTCAAGAATGCTTTCAAGAACCAATTCCAATCAATCTAATGGACAAAACCGAGGCTCTGATACCACTGTTGGGATTCGTCATTGGAAAAATAACGTGGCGTAGCAGAAAATACACCGTTTAAAATTTCCTAGAATCCACCTATCGTGTCCAATTACCATTGATTAGAATAAAATCAATTTGAATCAAAAGAGATTAACTCACCGGATTCGTCTCTTTTAGAGACTGCTGCAGAATCGTTTCTTGAAACTGCCATCTCCAAAGTCCGGTGCACGACCAACTATTGAGCTGGAACCGGTGCTAGCCGAAGACGCGAAGGAATGGAGGTTTAATGCCGGGATTTTCGGCTGTTTTGGGGCTGCTATTGGTGGCTGAAATTTCCAGCAATTAATTAGAGTTGAATTAGGTTTTTATTCCTTAAGTGTGCCCTTTTATAGACACCTTGTCTAATTGGGTTCTAATTAGGTTAATTAAACCCAAGCCCACTAGGATTATAATTACATAAATAAACTTTAATTAAAAAGTATATACTATGTAATTTAATTCCATTTGGCTAAATTTAATTACCCCTAAATAAAATTAAATCACACTTAAGTTAATACAACACATGTATTTAATTTTCCTACTTAGGAAAATTATTTAATTAATTGTTTACTTTATGTAATTCAATTAATTAATAAATTAATTAATTACATTACGTAAACTTATTAATTAAATTAAATTCAACTCAATGTCAATTAATTACCTTGACACCGAATGTCAACTAATTAATTAATGCATTCCTTCCAATGTACATTACATGTACAATTTCTATAAGTTCCAGCTCAGTTGATCTATGTGCACGATCCTATGGGTCTGTCTTTATGTTGGCAGTAGGCCCAAGGCTCACAGACTGTAAGTGGGTTCTAGCAAACCATTACAGCCCCCAATTAAGATAGAGATGCAGTAGTCTTTAGAAGACACTCACTCGGTAGTAATCTCATAGTGTCCTTTGCCTAACGATATCGATATGAATAAACAAGAGGCATGGTGTCTGTCATCCTCTTCTGTTGTTTATTATATTTCTTGATCTTGAGTTGACTGATTAATCAAATAAGCAACCAACTTATTTGGGTATGGCCATACACTTATCAGTCCCACTCATCAAGTGGCCAATGATATCATCTCAGTGTTACCCTAGTGGCAATTCCATCACTTCATCATCAATATCAACATGTTCACCGGTCCACCCAATCATACCCATATTTAGCATCCTTTTACAGACCTGTTAGGCGTATATCAAAGTGAACCGGATTCCATATCGATATTATAATGAAATCTGGTCTGAGGACAAAAGAGACCCACTCAAGAAAGACCTATGACATGACAACCATGTGGCTTTCTTGTGCGGATCGATCCAGTCCCATGTCAATGACATGTACCTATATTCATAACTGACTATACAAGTACTATGGCTAGTTAAGAACTACCATACAGTCATCGAATATACAAGTCTATGGTTCTATTTGTTCCCACGATTAGAACAGACTTGGGATAGGTTTTATGATTATCAATCAATGGATACTCTACGCATATTATAGCACAAGATATAAATGAAATAGATTAATTACCTTTATTAATGTGACACAAATAACGTATTCATACATGACTCTTAATGTATAATACAAAATACAAGAATCCAATGCCCTAAGAACTAGGGCACACCAACAGATATCACCGGCCTCTTGATGAATGTGACTGATAAGAGTGTGGCCACACCCAAACAAGTTGGAACTTGTTTGTGAGCTTCAGTACATTCGGGAACAAGTTAATGTCCGGACACAAAAGAGGGTGATCAATCCATGCCTCTGTGTTGGACACCGATATCCATGACATGGGATGTACAAGTTTTAAACTACAGGGTTATGATAACAGTTAGACTGCCATCTCCATCTTAATTGGGGGCTGCAATGGCTTGCTATAGCCCAACTGCAGTCTGCGGGCCAAAGGCCCGCTGCCAATGTAAAGATGGGCCAACGGGATCGTACACATAGAACGACTGAATGCAGACTTAAGGAATCACATATATACTTGGAGTATACGCTATGGAGAGAGAGGTGTGTATATATTAATTATATTATAAAGATCAATTGGATTGGTCATAATAATAAAATTAATATATTCAATTGGCTCTTCATAATTAATTGGATTAATTATGAGATTATTTCCTAGGTGGAAATATTCATATGTATAGGTTTACATATGATATTATTTTGTGTAGATTTAATTTTAATTTGATGAATTAAATTAATTGTTCAAACTAATTTTAATTTAAATGTAAATAATATATTACTTGGTGTAATATATTAAATACATGGGTATATTAAAATTGGGCTTGAAATTAATTTAAACCAGAATAATTAAAATTAGATTGGGCCTAAGTTAAAACATGGAAGCCCGCACAGAATGAAAAGGAGCCAAACTGGGCCTGAATTCCCTTAAGGGAATTCAGCCACCCTAGGTATAAATACCTAGGGTTAGAAATTTCGGCCCCCACTAGAGTTTTAGCCTCCTAGCCGAAATCTTCCTAGCTTTTCCTCTCCGTTGTTTTGTTTTTCCGACGCTAGCACGGGTTGCATTCGTTAGGCGTTCGTGTACGAAAGCTAGGAGGAAATTTGCTTTGATTTCTGCAGTCTTCATCCATCTCTTGAAAGAGATTTTCTGGTAAGAAAATTTATCTCTTTCTATTTATTTTAAAGTTTTTTTCAATTTCCATTTCAATTGCTCCTGGGACTGGATTTGAGGAAATCACCGCATTCTTCCGCTTTTATTGGGTGATTTCCGGTGAAAAATCCCAACAAGGTAGGCCACCTTCTTGTGTAAACCGGGGCTAATCAGTGTATTTGAGGGGTTGAGAAGAACAAAATGTCATGATATGCAAAGGCCTGAATAAATACGATGTTTATAAATTGATAAATGAATACAAGCGAGGTTATATTTCAATAGTTGCCTAAGTTCCTTAAGTTTTTAAGAAAAACATTTTTAAGGAACAGTAAACAATCCCCAGCAGAGTCGCCACTGTGAGCGGACGACTTTTTAAAGAGGCGAGACGCGGTGAACCGCATCGGGGAAAACTATTTCCATTTGAATTTGGTTTTGGTGGAAAAGCGGGTTTGTTTATCTTGAGTTGGGAAAACTATTGATTTAATTTGGAAATTCCTTTGTAGAAAACATTTTTCCGTTTTTAACTTAAAGACCTTGAAACTTAAATCCTGAGATAAGTGACAGAGTCACCACCCGAATTAGCTCATCCGGGAAATTCCAGTACAGCTCCCTACCGAGTGCAGACTACTGTACCTAATCCAGAGATTCAGGGTTCGGGCAACTTACCTACTTAATCTCAAGCTTGTATTCATTTATTATTTATAAAACCATATTTATTCAATTTATTATCTTTTCACTGCCCAATTTGTTTATTTTTATTGGCCCGATGCTCAAGAAAAATACATAAAATAAATTGCGGGAAATTAAACCATCCACACAAATTATACAAAAGAATAGTAAAGGCCGCTTATACAACCCAATCGAATAAAATATAAAAACTCTCATCCTCACTTTACAAGCGCCTATAATACACAAGGATCTAAAAATACAACCGCCTAAGATACATGAATTAATCTATTAAGTACATCAAAAATAAAACTAAATGCTGCAAAACAGACTGGTTAGTGCATTTTATATTACAAACGCAAATAGGACTTAAATCAGGACAGAATTGGGATTTGGTAAGCAGGGGCATGCATTTTGGGGGGTAACCGGGTCGACTCGGCTGGTCAGACTAGTTAGACCTGGAAAACGGTTTTGAAACGCCCTGTGGATTTTTGTGCTGGAAAATCAATTTTGATAAACCATTTGGCTTGGTTTTATGCAAATTTCCGCTTTTGTGGGTCTGTTATCCTGGAATTCAGGGTTCCATTCGTGTGGGTTCCTAAACTCAACATTCATCTAGGGTCCAAAAACATTTGAGAAAAATACAACTTTGCATGTTTTTAATATTTTCTGGGGACTTGGTAGGATTCGAGGGTCCGCTAATGCTGAACTGTGGATCCGACTAGGATAAAACAACCCCGAAACTCAGGAAATAAACCCAGGAAACATAAAAAAAAACCCTAATATCCGTATGTATAGAAATCTAAAAACCAAAATATAATGACATACGGATGGATTTGGACCGAAAATGATTGCAACAGAATGTTTGAAACGAGAAACGGACTGTTTTCGGCCGAACGTGATAGATCAGGGATCTGTCCCTGAAGAACAGAGCCGGGTGGTTCTAGGGTTAGAGCCGGCTGGCTCTGTTCATCACAAACACAGCCGGGCGGCTGTGTTCATAAAGAACACAGCCGTTTGGCTATGGTGGGAAGCCAAATTTTTGGATTTTTGCATAAATGAAGAACATGTACAGAAAACACAATGCAAACAGGTTTAAGGCCTCTTAGAGTTTACCTTGATGTTGTTTGGATGCTTTGAACATCCAAAGAATGGATTGAAAGCTTGGAATGCCTCCTAGGAACTCAATCGGCCGAGAACCGTAACAATCTGAAACAACTTGGAACAAATCCGAAGTGATCCCCAATCAATGTGCAAAGGTTATATGATTTGTGTTTAATGTATTAGGATTGATTTTAAGTTTTAATTCCTGCATTTGGTTCACCTCCTGGCTTACCCTCTCCTTCTTTTTCTCTACTTCCTTTTTTCTTCTCTGTTTCTTTCTTTTTCTTTTTAAGATTGAAAAGCCTCTTCCTTTTTTTTTCCTCTGGTTTGATTTTCTCTTTTTATATCCCTCTCTCTCATATCATTTCACTTATTAAATGGCCACCTAACTTCTCTGATTCTGCCCATACTTCTTCTGCGAGACAAGTTGCTTTGCTTTGCAAGGCAACTTGTCTTGCCCAATAAAGCCGTACGACTCTAGTTTGTACTAAAGCCGTATGGCTCTAGTTTGAAAACTAGAGCCGTACGGCTCTGACAAGAGCCGGGGCAAAATTTTGAAAGTCTGACGCGCACCCTAAACGCTGGAAATCACTCGAGAGACCGTTTCGGGGATTTCGGATCGCGGATAGCTTGGTTTTTAGGATGTTTGAGATACTCTGGGTGACATTCAAGGTGTTTTCAAGTCCCGTTCGAGCCCGTCCAGTCCACAAGTAACTAGTAATTCTCATCACCGAGGTCGGGAAAAACCCCGTGCTCACACATGTATGTCAACTTTTATGTCATCATTCCATTTGTTGTTATCATCGAAACACGATTCAACAATTTGCGAGAAGAAGAGTCATGATTGCTGCCAGGGATTAACAACCGTGTGACTTATAGTACAATAGCCCTGTAGATGGTGGCGCATCAGCCGTGTGACTGATAGTACAACCATGCGGCTGTAATTCCTAGACAACCACCTCTTCATCAGGGAAATGTCCTGAGGCTTGAAATTCGGTCGACCAGAGCTTTGATCTTGAATTGACTTTTACTACTACGGCTATGGAAAGCCATAGAAGCAAATAAACAACTCAATCATCATCGAAATCGGGGATGAAAATCCCACGCTCACATTTTACCCCTCGTGTATCTAAATTCACAGTTTGCGGGTTTACCTTGTCCTATGGTGAATTTGGATGCACGATAGAGAGTGCGATGAGAAAGAAAAGAGATGCACCTGCCCTTAGCTTCAGCTGAAGGGTTTGGTTGATTGTTATGTTTTAAGGTCATGTGGGACCAATTACCTTTTAAAGTCATATGGGACTGATCACCTTTTAGAGTCGTGTAGGACTACTTACCTTTTAGAATCATGTGAGACAGATTACCTTTTAGAGTCATGCAGGACTAATTTTGGAGTTGTATGGGACTGATTACCTTTTAGAGTTGTGTGGGACTGCTTTACCTTTCATGGTCATGTGGGACCGATTTACCTTTTAGAGTCGTATGGGACTGATTTACCTTTTAGGGTTGTGTGGGACCGATGATAAGTTATAATATATGTATTTATTCCTTGATCGATTATTTTGGAAAAAAAAAATTTTACCCCTTCGATCCAGAATAAATACAAGAGCGATGTAAGCCATTGAGTGCCGAAGTTTGATGAAAGGAACTCTAACATATCGGGACACTAGGAGTGATAATTGAAGTTCTTGGTGTGTTATAGAACACCTGGAACGGAGTGACTGAGAACTGATGTATTACGGAATGTCTAAAACGAATGGATTGAAAAGCAATTGATAGTGATTATTCCCTTGATGGATGGTCTTTTGGAAAACCAAGATTTAGCAAGGCTATTTGTACCTGTCTAAACACGAAACAAAAGTCTTCTTTGGAGAAAGTGAGTTAGTTCATTGCTCATAAATAAACAAAACTAACAACTAAAGAGATAAGGTTAGTAATAATATTGGTGAGATAAAGGCATGGCAAGGGCTAGCAAATAAAATTGAAAAAATAAGTTGAAAATGCAAGAAAATCAGCAATTGGGCAACTAACAATCATAGCCGTGTGGTTTATGAAAGACAGTCGTGCGGCTATTACGTCGACAGCCATATGGATGTAGTGACACCCACATAGCTGTCGCGTTCAGTTAAGAAGGAGGAATCGGTCCACAAGTCATTTTCACCAAAATTTCAAACTCTCCTCTCAACTCTTCCCCCCCAACTTTTGATTTTCTCCCAAATCCTTGCAAAAATGATAAAGAAACAAAATGTCAACCCAGAGTCCCCACAAGGTTGATTATAATAAGTAAGTACCCCCAGGCACTCCCCTTTCTCTCTGTGGCTAATGGGTATGGACTAACATGGGATATGCCTTATTTAGGTGTTTCCTTTGCGCAAGACGTCCCCCTACTCTTGGAGGTGCCCAACCATGCCTCCCAGCATCGAGTAAGTGCCTAAAATTTCTTAATTTTGAGTTAAAAGGTTTAGAAACTTACATGTTTTGAATTAGTTTTTTACAATTTTATGTTTGTTTGGTCTAATTGATGAGTAAAATGCATGCTAGGGACCTTTTAGAAACTCTAGGGACTAAAAAATAAAGAAAAAATCGAGCAAAATGAGACATTTTTTGGTTTTAGGGATTCTTAGTTCGACAGCCGTAGGGCTTGGTCTTGGCAGCACTGTTGTTGGTTGAAAGCCATGCAGCTCTCGACCCAACACCTACACAGGTGATGGAACCAGTGTAGACAAGCCCCTCTCTCACTCTTTTTTTCAATGTAACCCGTGGTATGATGGCTAGGTTTAGGATTTGTTGAAAACTCCTTGTTTTGGTGTTTATTTGTAGTTTGATTTTGCAAGAGCATCTTTATCAGGGTTTCGGATCCCTATATGAGGCCCATGTTTGGTGGGATGAAATGCCTGGGTATCTGCAGAGACGGATTGCTACGTCGGGTTTGCTTATTTAGCAAGGTCAATCTCCCCCTCTGCCCCACATACGAGCCATGGGGCATTGATAGCTTTGATCGATCAATGGTGGATATGACCTATACCTTCCATTTCCTTATAGGGGAATGCACCATCACCCCCTCTGACTTTACAGCTATTACTAGATTGTTGTTTGGTGGGACTCCCCTGGAGTTCAACTGCTATCTATCTCGGGTCTCTTACTAGGATTCTTATGTGGTGGACATGATTGGCCTGGGCAGCACCCAAGGGAAGTTTCAATTTTCTAACCTTTAGCAGTTCTGGGTCAGCGAGAGCCGAGGGTGCCAGTTTCTTCCAAAGTGCAGGGTCGATCAGCATGCTTGTGCCTTTATCGTCACATTGCTTTCTACACTTCTCTTCCCGACCGGGGGGAGTTGTGTGAATCTCGTAGTCCTCCCGTGTTTGGTTGAATTGGAGAGGGTCTAGGAGTATGATTGGGCCCGACCGGGGCTTAGGTACCTGTACTATGGAGATGATCTCTACGCTCGGGCTGCACAGAAAGAGTTTAAGAGTTGTTGGATCATCATTTTGGTAAGGCCGCTGACATTTTCCCACTTTACTATTGGTTTCATTTTTTTTCTTGTGTCTACTTGTTCTAACTGTATGTTCTCCAACAGATCTGGGCTTACGGCAGCTTCCTATCCCAGCCAACTTTGAGCATACTGGAGGGGGTGGACAAACCTGCTACATTATTGAGGTGGACGCAGAGTTGGGGCGACATCACGAGGGATGTCAAGTGGGTCCGACCGGAGCTCAAAGACATGCCTGGGATGAGGTATGACAAATAAAAACCAAAACCTATTAATCCAAAATTAATTGATTTTGGTCACGAATCATACTTGATATATGTTTTCAATCTTGTTCTCTTCGATCAAACAAGTGAATACGAATCCATAGGACCGAGTTCTAGATCATCAGATCATGCTAGATGCTTCAGAGTGGGACCATTAGCAGTTCTAATGGAGTGTTCCTGCTTCTAGGAGTGGTACTTAGGTGATAGGGTAAGGGACTAGGATAGAGCCACCACCCTTGTTGCTAGGCCGGTGCCCCCTGAGCTGTTGCTGACCCTATTCTAGCCACACACATGTTCCCCAGTTGATCAGGCTGTGATTTTTGGGGCTGGATTAGAGTTTCCCTCTGTGTCGAGCAACTACCTGATGTTCATAAGGCGCTTGTTGCTTGAGACCCCCTGCATTCTGATCCTTCATGAGGTAATTGATCCTAACTTATGTGCTTTGGGTTTGAATATTTTATTGTCATTCCAACTAGTTTTTCACTTGTGTTGTTCTTCTTTCTCCTCTCATGCAGAAGAAGGGGAAGAAGAAGGTATCTACTGGATCGAATAAGAGGAGGAGGAGGAGGCAGAGACTTCTATGGCTAACGCAGAGCCCATCGGGTCGAGGCGTCAGGACAGGCCTAAATCCCTGGGGCTGGATCCTCCTCGGGTGCTACTAGTGGGGCCACCCTTTCTTTTGCACCAGTGGAGGGTTGTATATAAGGACTTCTTTACCCCTCTCTTGAGTTAATTCAGTCTTATAAACCTTGATGGTTGGTATGAGGAAAGAGAGCTACCCCCATATAAACTGTTCCTGGTAGATTTTATCTCTCCTGACATTACCCATATGAGTATCTTCTGGTTTAATTTTCTGATTTCTTTTTACTTGGGGCTTGATTTTTACAGGTAGAACGTGAGGTCATAGAGAGACCAGTGCACATGTACTATGCCTTGCATCACCTCTTCCTTCTGGAGAATGCAATGATGTCGGTGAGTTCATGTGATTTTTATTATTTCGCATGATGTAATGTATGCATGAGATGCATGGATGCATAAGTGGGCTAACATGGACTATTTTATCTTTGGTCTTATAGACCTATATCCAATCACTACGGGCTCATCAGGGGAGTGTAGAGCAGTTGGCGCGGCTTGAACGGGAGCACCAAACACTACGGACATAGTATGAGCAGGAGACTCATAGGCTATACACTAACTCAGACTGGTACAAAGCCAGATACCCGAATACGGAGGTGGATGTTGTGGACTCGTATGACGAGGATCAGGATGAGACACAGGGGCTAGGCCAGTACAGGATAGGACCTTCATTAGAACAGTTTTTTTATTTGTATTTATTTATCATACATTCAGTACATTAGGATTTGCATAGTTTTTGCCTTTCAATTCTTTTCATCATGTTCATTGCTCTGATTTAGAAATTCATATTGCTTTTACTGAATTCATTCATTTCCACCTATGAATATGCATAACGATGCACTGAAATGCCCGAACATGCTGGAAAACACCCTTGAATCATCAACACCAGCATGAATCACATAAGATCACTCCGCCTATAGATATAGCCATACAGTTGTAGAAACAATAGCTATATGGGCATTAGTCAATAGCTGCATGGGTGATACAATAGTCGTATAGCTCATACAACAGCCGCACAGCTGTTCATCCCAGTTTCTGACTTTCCGATTTGGCCATGGATTCTTTTGATTCTCAACTTCGCACCTTTCTTGGAACTCTGAAGAACCCAGACTAGCCGAAGCTAAAGCCTTTCGGGCTATGGAACATGAAGGCTTCCTGTAACAAGTCGTGGAACCCAGCTTTACTACAAGCCGCCATACGATTTTGGGGTCCAGTTGACCATGTCTTTCGTTTCTCACATCAGGAGCTGTGCCCTTTTGTGAGCACGGGTTTTTCCGACCTCTCTGATGAAAATCCTATGCCCACCAATGCCCCAAAAAACAGAACAGTCCTCAATTCGAAACCCCAAAAAGGGTCCTTCGAGTGATTAGAAGGCTTAGATATGAGTGTAGGATTTAGAAAAAGCCATGGCAGCTCTGGTTAAGGCCATACGGCTATAGTTTCATAACTATAGCCACACGGCTAAAACATCAAAGTCGCACAGCTATAATATTACAGTCGCACGGCTCTAAAGGTTGACTAGGTTATTTCCTAATTATCTTTTGACCAGCTTGTTTAACTCCTCAATTGAAGGATTTAGACCGGGATATTCTACAGTTAAGACCAGAAAACACAGAGAAAATAGAGGGATGGAAGAGAAATCATTTAGAGAGAAAAAAAGAAGAATCCTAGAGAGAAAAAGAGAGATTTTTTAAGAGAGAAAGTGGAAAGAGAGAAAGAGAGTGACAAAGAAAAAGAGAAAGATAGAGAAAAAAACTCAGGAAACACTGAGAATGAGAGTTTATGGGCGTGTCACATTCATTCAGATTGGTTTTGGGTTTGTTCAGATTGGTTCAAGGTTCGTGTTCAAAGTTTTGGGACGTTTGCAAGGTTCTAGGCACATTCTGACATTCAAATCCACTTCCAGTCATCAAGTATGCTGGAACACAAAAAGGGTAAACTTTGAAAGGACATAAACTTGTAATTGATTGCTTTGTACTTTGTGTATTTTGAGTTTTGTAAAAATCCAAAAACTGTTTGCATGATTATAGCCGTACGGCTCTAACTACAGCCGACCGGCTTTGACCCCTTAAAAAAGAACCACGCTGCTGTACACCTATAGCCGCACAGTTGTGTTTTTCTGGGCAGAAACCCGAGATGCCCTTAAACGATCGAATATAGTTAGTTTCCCATTTTGATTGTTCTGTTATGATTTATTTCGGTCAAATCACATCCGTTGTAATCAAAATTGTGGTTTACGGATTTCCGATAACGTTGATGTGAGATTAGGTTTTGTTGATTTTTATTTTTGGAATTCGAGGTTGTTCGATCCAAATCGGGTCCTTGGTCCAGCTTTAGTGGACACCCGAATTCCCTAAAGTCCTTAAAAATCATCGAAATGAGTCAAAACAGTGATTTATGAAATCAAAGAAAACCGATTCAGGTTCTGTACACTACAGCCACACGGCTGTAGTGGCTATAGCCGCGCGGCTCTAACTAGAGCCACACGGCTATAGTTGTTGAGGCAAAATCACGGGACGATTCTTAAGGACGTCGTCACATGATGCTGTCTCTGGATTCAAATTCAAAACTATTTTCGATGTGTTTATAGCTTTATACCTTTGGTGGATGTTGAAATTAGGAACCCTCACGAATGGAACCCCGAGTTCTGGGATAAGTGACTCAGTAAAACAGATATGTAATTGAGCCAAATTGTTTTCCAAAATTGTTTTCAAGCACAAAAACCTACAGGGCATTTCTAAAATGGTTTTCCAAGTCTAATCAAGTAAGTCACCTAGACTTCTCGGTTACCCCTCTAAATGTATGCTCCCATTTTCTGAAATTCCCCATTTTGTCCTATTATGAGTCCTACATGTGTTTGTGATATAATTGTGCTAACCGTCTGTTTTGCAGCTTTTATTTTTCTTTTTAATATTTTGGATGTATTTAATAGATCAAATCGTGTATTCTAAGCAGTTGTACTCTTTATAAATCTTCGTGTATCTAGGCGGTTGTAAGGTTAGGATGAGAGTTTTTATCTTTTTGGGTTGTAATAAGTGCCCTCTATCCTTTTGTTTGGTTTGGATGTATGGTTTACTTTTCCACACTTTAATTTTATGCTATTTTTTTATTTCATTTGAATGAACATCGGCTAATATTAAAAGATAAAATAGGTAGAGGATAAGTGAGTATAATATAGTGATATGAACAATTGTTATGTGAACGCAAGCTTGAGGTTGAATAGGTAAGTTGCCCGAATCCTGAATCTCTGGATTAGGTATGGCAGTCTACACTTAGTAGGGAGCTATACCGGAATTTCTAGGATGAGCTGATCCAAGTGGCGACTCCATCACTGATCTCGAAATTTGGGTTTCGAGGTCTTTAAGCTAATAAAATGGGATTTTATAAAAGAGTAAAACAAGTTTTCCTGAAGCTCACATTCTAAATGATGTTTCCTACAAAAGGGATGTTCAATCATATCAACTGGTTTTCTCAAACAAAATCATCAAACCCGTTTTCTCATAAAAAAAAAACTCAACACTTACATCAAAACCTCCCCGATTCGCTTCGCCGCATTCCACCTTTAAGGTTTTCCACACATAGTGGCGACTCTGCTAGGGATTAAATGTTTCTTAAAACCTTTTTTTTATAAAAACTTAAGGAACTTAGGCAACCACTGAAATATAACCTCACTTGCAGTCATTCATTTGTTCATAATACCATATTTCACTCACAATCACATAGCACATGACATTTTCTTCTTCTCAACCCCTCAAACTCATTGATTAGCCCAGTTTATTCCAGGAGGTGACCTACCTCTTCCGCCAGGATTGGAGGCACCCGAAGGGGTAAACCACTCATAGCACCGTATGAACCTCACATGTTCTATGTTGGATATTATGGCTATCCAATATATATTTCTTTCCAAAAAAATAAAGCAATTTCTCTTTCTCTCACACTTGTTTCTTTCCAAAAGAAAACTAATGCATAAAAGTGGGCAAAATTTTTTTCCAAAGAAAATGTATCTCACGGCCAAAAAGTGGAGGAAAAAATCATATCATCTTTTTCCATCATTAAAAGGAGATAGAGAATGGAATAGCAAAGTCCAACTTTGCTACAAATAAGTCAAAACCATTGACTCACCATGGTGACTCACCACCACCACTCACCATCACCTTTTCTTTCTCTTTATCTTCAAGAAGCAAAGTCTAACTTTGCCACTTAAAATCAAGAAGATGACTCATCAATTCCCTACAGAATTCGACCAAAGGAATGCAAATGAAGATGGGATATTTTTCTCATCATTCTTACCATCATAATGACCAAAAACATCAAAGGATGCAAAGTCTAACTTTACAACCAAAAGTCATCCATGACTCACCTTCCTCATCATCACATTTTGTCCAACAAATGACTCATCATTCTTTGCCCAAATGCATCAAAATTTCGGTCAATAAATCCTACTTTATATGGGCATTTTTTCATTTTAAGACTAAGCCCAATTTTACATCCTTTGATTGAATTAATTGCAAATGCAACTTTAATATACCATGTATGCTTAACTCTTAGGTTGCTTGGAATAACAGGTATCGAGGAATCTGTTGCTACTAAGAGGAGGAGATATAACTGTTGTTGTTCCCCTTATTGTTGTTTTCATTATTTGTTTGTATGATCCTAACTTTTGCATAGACTACCCTATATGGGTTTTCAATCTATCGAAGCGCCTTAACTTTTGCCTGAATTGCCCTTACCGAGTTTTCATTCCAACAGGCTATTATTATTATTTTTTTATGTTATAAGGGAGACTTCTCTGCTTGCCAATTTTAGTACAATATGACGACATCATGTGCATATATGTTTGAGTGCTTGGCTTACTTAGATTTTTTAGCAGATGAATCCACACATACATTCAAACATTTGGAAAGCATGTTAAGTATGTTGGGATTCGTCATTGGAAAAATAACGTGACGCAGCGGAAAATACACCATTTAAAATTTCCTAGAATCCACCTATCGTGTCTAATTACCATTGATTAGAATAAAAACAATTTGAATCAAGAGAGATTAACTCACCGGATTCATCTCTTCTAGAGACAGCTGCAGAATCGTTTCTTGAAACTGTGATCTCCAAAGTCCGGTGCACGACCAACTATTGAGTGGGAACTAGTGCTAGCCGAAGACGTGAAGGAATGGACGATTAATGCTGGGATTTTTGGATGTTTTGGGGCTACTCTTGGTGGCTGAAATTTCTAGCAATTAATTAGGGTTGAATTAGGGTTTTATTGCTTAAGTGTGCCCTTATATAGACACCTTGTCTAATTGGGTTTTAATTAGGCTAATTAAACCCAAGCCCACTAGGATTATAATTACATAAATAAACTTTAATTAAAAAGTATATACTATGTAATTTAATTCCATTTGGCTAAATTTAATTACCCCTAAATAAAATTAAATCACACTTAAGTAAATACAATACATGTATTTAATTTTCCTACTTAGGAAAATTATTTAATTAATTGTTTACTTTATGTAATTCAATTAATTGATAAATTAATTAATTACATTATGTAAACTTATTAATTAAATTAAATTCAACCCAATGTTAATTAAATACCTTGACACCGAATGTCAACTAATTAATTAACGCATTCCTTCCAATGTACATTACATGTACAATTTCTATAAGTTCCGGCTCAGTTGATCTATGTGCACGATCCTATGGGTCTGTCTTTATGTTGGCAGTAGGCCCAAGGCCCACTGACTGTAAGTAGGTTCTAGCAAACCATTACAGCCCCCAATTAAGACAGATGCAGCAGTCTTTAGAAGACACTCACCCTGTAGGAATCTCATAGTGTCATTTGCCTAACGATATCGATATGAATAAACAAGAGACATGGTGTCTGTCATCCTCTTCTGTTGTTTATTATATTTCTTGATCTTGAGTTGACTGATTAATCAAATAAGCATCGACTTACTTGGGTATGGCCATACACTTATCAATCCACTCATCAAGTGGCCAATGATATCATCTCGGTGTTACCCGAGTGACAATTCCATCACTTCATCATCAATATCAACATGTTCACCGGTCCACCCAATCATACCCATATTTAGCATCCTTTTACAGACCTGTTAGGCGTATGTCAAAGTGAACCAGATTCCATATTGATATTATAATGAAATCTGGTCTGAGGACAAAAGAGACCTACTCAAGAAAGACCTATGACGCGACAACCATGTGGCTTTCTTGTACGGATCGATCCAGGCCTATGTCAACGACATGTACCTATATTCATGACTAACTATACAAGTACTATGGCTAGTTAAGAACTGTGATACAGTCATCGAATATACAAGCTTGTGGTTCTATTCGTTCCCACGATTAGAACGGACCTGGGATAGGTTTTATGATCATCAATCAATGGCTACTCTACTGATATTATAGCACAAGATATAAATGAAATAGATTAATTAACTTTATTAATATGACACAAATAATGTATTCATACAATGAGTCTTAATGTATAATACAAAATACAAGAATCTAATGCCCTAAGAACTAGGGCACTCCAACAAAGTAGACTAACATTTTATTAATGAAATTAAAATGGGAATGGTCACAAAATAATATACATCTTGGATAATTTACTCATGTGGTCAACTAGCCTTTATAGGTTTCCTAGTTGGCACCTCTCATATCATGCCTTAACTTTTGCCTAAGCTGCCTTTATAGCTTAGCATGCCATTCAGATCTCTTCAAATATGGTAGCATTTGAGGCAATCTTGGTTGACTGGGTTGGTGAACTTATTCCCGTCCATATCCATTATCTTGGCCACACCTTTCGATAGGGTCTTCTTCACCACTTACGTACCTTCCTAGTTTGGCTTGAATTTACCTCTTACATCAGTGTTGGAAGGTATTAGCTGCTTTAGTACTAGGTCTCCCACTTTCAAGGGGTGTCTTTGGTGATGAACCCAGTGATTGTATGCCCTAGGCATCCTCTGTTGTTACATTTGCAAATGATCTAAGGCCTTCAGTCGCTTCTCGTCGACCATATCCAACTATTCAAACTTGGCCCTGATCCATACTATTTTCGGTAGCTGAGCTTCTAAGGCTACGCTCAGGGATTTTAATTCCATCTCTACTAGTAGCACTACCTCCATCCCATAAACCAATGAGTATAGGGTCTTACCAGTATAAGTTCTAACACTAGTTCTGTAACCCCAAAAAGCGAGCGATAAATTTTTTGTCCAATCTCTATAGGTGGTGACCATCTTAGCCAGAATCTTCTTGATGGACTTGTTGGCCGCCTCTACTGCCCTGTTGGCCTGAGGTCTGTAGGTCGAAGATCTGCGATGCTTAATACCATGTTCTACAAGTAGTTCTGTCGTTACACCCTGGAATTTTACTCCATTGTCTGTCACCATATGATGTGCAATGCCATATCATGCAAAAATGAGCCTTTCTATAAACTTGGCCATCTTCTTTGTTGTGATATTGGTGTAGGACTCAGCCTCTACCCACTTTGAGAAGTAGTCAACTACCACCACAATGAATCTATGACCATTCGATGTTGGGGGTCAAATCTCACCAATAATTGCTATTCCCCATGCAAAAATGTCCAAGGAGTAGAGAGGTTTTATAGTTTCATTGATGAGAGGTGGCTGATGACCCAGTGATTCGTGGCATTTCCTCACCTCTTCGACACTATCTAATTGCATAGTGAGCTAGAAATAACCTTGCGGAAGGATCTTCTTTGCTAAAGCTACACCATTCATGTGTGGGCCATAAGACCCTGACTGTACCCGTTTCATTACCCATTGTGCTTCTGATTCTGCTAAACACCTCAAAAGTAGGCCATCTGATGTCCTCTTGAATAGCTAATTCTCAAAAATTCTAAACTGCACTGCCAATCCCCAAATCGCTACCCTGTCAGCTATATCTGCCCCTACTGGATATTGTCCTTCTTGTAGAAACTTAAGGATGTCAAAGTACCACGGCTTGTCATCCACTGCCAAACTCAACACACCATTATAGTCATAGTAGGGCTTGTTAGAAATTTCTAGGACTAAGGGCTTCATGGGTTGCTTCTGTGGCCCATCCCATGCAGACAAAAGTGTTTCCAAGGCATCTGCCATTTAATTATCATCTCTGATTACATGCTTGAACTTGGACCGACCAAATGCTACGACCAGTCATTATATAAACTCCAGATAAGGTCGTAATGGCTCTTCCTTAATTTCCCATTCCCCCGTGGCTTAGTGAATGACCAATGGAGAATCTCCAATTATCAATACATCATTTGCCCCTAGAGTGATCAGAGCATCAATACCGAATAAGCAAGCCTCATATTCTGCTCTGTTGTTGGTCACGGGGAAGTCCAAACGCTTGGAGTGTGGAATGATCTCTCCATTTGGAGTAGCGATGATGACCCCCAAGCCATAGCCTTGCTTGTTCATGGCCCCATCAAAATACATCACCCACCTTCTTGATTCCACTTTGATCATTTCAAACTATTCATCCGGAAACTCCAAGTTCTCTACATATTATGAATCTAATCGTTGATTGGCCAAGAATTCTGCTACTGCTTTGCCTTTTACTACCTTCTTAGTCATGTACTCAATGTTGACCTTGAACAATAATAACAACCACCTAGACAACTTCCCAGATAATGCAGGCACTTCACACAGATACTTCATTGGGTCCACTTTGGCTACTGCTTGTATCCTTGAAGATTGGAAGTACTGCCTCAGCTTCTTTGTCAACCAAACCATAGTTGTGCAGATCTTCTCAACTATGGTGTATTTGGTTTCGTAATCCAGTAGCTTTTTACTGAGGTAGTAAATAGCATGCTCTCTTTTGTCATTTTACCCCTGTACCTGTAGGGATCTTTCATAAAAAAATCAACCGATAAAAGCTGAAGCTCATATCGATTTTCTCAAATTTGTGATCCAGGAGCAATTGAAGTGGAAATAAAAAATACAAAACAAAGAACAAGAATTAGATTCTCACCTTTCTATGTCTCTTTTAGAGATAGCTGCAGAAACCGAGATCGATTTTCTCCACTCTCACGTACACGAACATCTATCAACGGAACCCCTGCTACCGGTGGATCAAAGGTGGGGAGAAGAAGAATGCTTGGCCGAAAATTTCAGCCTTTCTTTTCTCTTATGGCAGAAATTTCTCATTTATGAGAATTAATTCTTGGCTCAAATTAAGGCCTTGATTTAAGGCTTTGGTTTAATTGCATTTTAAGTTAGGATTTTAATACCATAAATCCCTAAATCCAAATTAATTATTATGGGTAAATTAAATGCAATTCTATTTTAATTTCATGAATGTATTTATATAAAACCATATTATATAACATACATGTCATTAAATTAAAATTGATTTCCCAATTAAAATTGACCCAATAAATTAATTAAGGTTCAACTTAAATCAAAATACATATAAACCTATATATGTATTTTATTTCCACCCGGAAATAAATTTCCAATTAAAATACATATCAATTAAATTATATTGATCAATCCAATTGACCTATAATTTAATTAATTAATATTTATCTCTCCAGTTTGTATACTCTAGGTATACAGACGATCCGATAAGTTCTAACTCAGATAGAATTTAATTATATAAATAAACTTTATGTTAAAGTTTATACTATGTAATTTAATTCCAATTGGCTAAATTTAATTACCCTAAATAAAATCACATTTAAATAAATACAATATATGTATTTAATTTTCTTTCTTAGGAAAACAATTTAATTAATTTTGTTTACTTTATGTAATTCAATTAATTGATTAATTAATTAATTACATTATGTAAGCTTATTAATTAAATTAAATCAACCCAATATTAATTAATTATTTTGACACCGAATGTCAACAAATTAATTAACGCATTCCTTCCAATGTACATTACATGTACAAGTTCTATAAGTTCCGGCTCAGTTGATCTTTGTGCACGATCCTATAGGCCTATTATTATGTTAATAGTGGGCCCAAGGCCCACAAACTGTAAGTGGGTTCTAGCAAATTATTACAGCCCCCAATTAAGACAAAGATGTAACAGTCTGTTGAAGACACTTGCCCAGTAGTAATCTCATAGTGTCCTTTGCTAAATGATATCGATATGAATAAACAAGAGGCATGGTGTCCGTTATCCTCTTCCGTTTCTCGATCTTTAGTGAACTGATTAATCAAATAAACAATCGACTTATTTAGGTATGGCCATACACTTATCAGTCCCACTCATCAAGTGGCTAATGATATCACCTCGGTGTTACCTGAGTGGCAATTCCATGACTTCATTATCAGTATCAATATGTTCACATGTCCACCGAATCATACCCATATTTAGCATCCTTTTACAGACCCGTTAGATGTATGTCAAAGTGTATGAAATTTCATATTGCTACTGTGAACACGAAATTTTTACATTTAAAATATATATATATATATATATATATATATATATATATATATATATATATATATCGTCGTTGACCGTTGACCCACGACTGTAAATACAGTCGTGGGATTTTGCTTACAGTCATACGACTATAACTTAAGTACAGTCATACGACTGTACTTTTGGGGGCAGGTTGCAGAACCCATACCCCCTTGACTAAAAAAAAAAGGTGGGGAAATCTTGAGCATTTAATGCTCAAGATTTCCGGGTAAGTGGGGATATAAAAAGTGGAAAATCAGAGTAGGAGAGACTTTTGGCAAAGAATATGGAATTTAGAGAGATTTTAGAGAGAGAAAGAGGGAGAAAAGGAAAGAAGAGAGAAAAGAAACACCTTGCTTTCTTCTCACATTTTCTCCTTAATTTCTTGTTTTTAATCACTAAAACGAACTAGAAATCCTAGGTTAACATCTATACTGGAAATCTAAATCACTTTGGGACAAAAACAAACACAAATCCGTGACTTTTCTGGAATTATTTGGACACTTTTGCAACCTTGACTTTATAAGGAAAAAAGAGCGAATTCACGTGGATTGGTGCGTAGCCAGGGGTCATTCCAGCTGTGGATCGTTGCCAAGGAGGTAAACAATCTTTGACTTAACTCTTTTTCCAGCTTTCTGGGTCATTTGCTTGTGTTTGGTGCTTTTTTATTCAAGTTTTTAAGTTTTCATTCCTGGAAAAATAAGAACAGTTGTACGACTGTTCTTTGCACAAGAACAGGGGCACGATTGTAATTACAGTCGTGTTAAACCCTTTACAGTCGTACCACTGTATTTATTTTCTCAGCTTTAAAGTGCTCTTTTTAGGGTTTTTTAGCGATTTTTGCCTCTGGTAAGATTACAGTCGCACGACTGTAGTATACGGTCGTACGACTGTAACTACAGTCGCACGACTGTAGTCTTCGGTAAGGAGCAGAAATCCCTAAAAAATCCCTAAAATCCAAAAAAATTCATAAAATCCCCAAAAATTTCATAAAAATCAGAAAATTTCAGAAAATCAGAAAAATTAAAAAATAAAAAAATCATCAAAAATGAATTTTGGAGTGTGCATTCACGACCCTAGATTTATTTTACGGTGTATTTGCATTTAGAACAAAACCACGACGGCGACCCGGTTCTCCCGAAAACCGACCCACTTTGCATGCTTAATTGTAATAAACCGAAAAAAAAAATGTTTTCAAAAACGATTTTCTCACAAAACCAAGAATACAGGGACATTTCAAAATGGTTTTCCAGTTCTAACCGGGCCAGCTGGCCTGGCCAACCCGGTTACCCCCAATTGCATGACCCCAAATACCTAATTTCCCAATTCTGTCTGTTTGAGTCCTACTTATGGTGTGCCGTATAAATTGTGCTAACATCTGTTTTGCAGCTTTTATTTTATTTTAATTTTCTTTTTATTTGTATTTAATAGAATTAATCGTGTATTTAGGCGGTTGTAAATTTTTTTTTTTTAAATTCTCGTGCATTCTAGGCGATTGTATCAATGAGGCGAGAGTTTTTTATTTTTCCATTCAATTGGGTTGTAAACTTCTTAAATATTTACTTCTTTACTGCTTATATTTGTATTATTCCGTATGTGCGCCGCATGTATTATTTAATAAAAATCAACTTTTAGCAATTTGAAGTGTCATAACTAGAACATTGGCAATAATATTTAAATTAGACACGAAATAAGGGACTTGTCCGAACCTAGATCTCTGAAAAGTGTGGCAGTTCCCGCTTTGGTTCAGCTACACTATAATTTCCCGGTTGAGCTGAGCCGGGTGGGGACTCCTATACTTTTTATCGAGATTTAGGTCTCGATTCTTTTTTGAAACAATCCGCTTTTCCAAAAAACGAATTTCCAAACCAAAAACCACACGCGAGGGAGGGCCTCGCCCGAAATCGAGGAGCCCCTTCCGAAAGGGAGTCCCGCGTCCCGTCGAAAACGAGTCCTCCGCTCACAGTGGTGACTCCGCTGGGGATTTCTCAAAAGTTTTTCAAAAAACTTAAAAGAATTTGACAATTCCTGAAAAGTGTCTAATTTAAATTAAGCAGATGATTCTTATATGGCACTTTATGCATTTTTGTAGTTAGACATTTTTGCATTAGGTTAGGTATCCGTTATTTAGCCTGGTGAATCGTTGAAGTGTCGCCTAAGTTCCTCTTGGTCTTGGGGGCACGAATACGAAACACCACCTATAGCCTCGTACGCACCCCTTCGTTCGGACCCTTGAGTGGGGAGAAGTGAGGAGTATATTTTGCTATGGGAGCCTTGATGTTATCCCGACTTTGGACCAAACTCATTTAGGCAACCTTAGTTGGATTCGCTTAGGATACCAAAATAAATTGTGTGAATAGATAAAATACACCTTCATCATCCCCGGTTGATGATCGAAGAGAACCCCTCCTAGGACTCGGTTAGAATTTTATTGACCTAACCACGTTTGGAGGAATAAGGTTGGAGGATTACGATCCGTGTGCTAATTGCTACGTGTCTTCTTATCCCTCAATAACATATCATCATCCACATTTTTCACAAACATAATATACCGCATATAAAGCATTTGTGTGATTCTAACCCACATCTTTTGTACAGCCATTTTCTTTTTTTCGCGTGTAAATACATTAATCACCCGTGTGACATTAAACTAACCACATTTTTTTGTAGCCATGCATCTTTTCATTGTGTGAAAAAAATTAGTTAATTTACATACAACACTTGAATGTCATAAGCATTAACTATTTTATTTTGCAGTCATGGGAAACGCCTGTCATGCATAAAGCATTCACACAAATCTTGAATAACTCCATAAGGGTCACACACATCACACCACCTACCAAGTAGGAGATCATTTTAGGCGCTCCACGAGTGCCGACAAAATTCATCACATTTCATTAAATCATTTTAGGCGCTCCACGAGTGTCGACAAAATTCATCACATTAAATCATTTTAGGCACTCCACGAGTGCTGGTAAAATTCATCACATTTCATTAAATCATTTTAGGCACTCCACGAGTGCCGACAAAATTCATCACATTTCATTAAATCATTTTAGGTGCTCCACGAGTGCCGACAAAATTCATCACACTTCATCAAATCATTTTAGGCACTCCACGAGTGCCGAAAAATTCATTTTACACATCAAACCGTTTAGGTGCTTCCCGAGCGCCGGAACTCTGCACGTTCACCAAGAACGCATTCATTTCAAATTAATGCACGGAAACCGAGATACTCCCCGAGTATTGAAATTCCGCTCGTACACCAAGCACGAGTTCACTGCATATCATCAAAAATTCGAAGTGTCCCCTGGACACTGAAACCCCGACCATGTGCCATGCACATGTCGATCTCACATCACAAAAATCCGAGGCACTCCACGAGTGCCGAAACTCTGTCCATTCGCCAAGAACATTCATCTCATTTCATAAAACCCGAGGTACTCCCCGAGCGCCAAAGGTCTCATCCATGCATCAAAAACTTAAATTGCAATATATGCATACATCAATAGGAATTCATGCATACTTCACCACCTGAAGGATTAGTTGTTCAAGATTCGTGTTGCAAATCCATTTCATACAACATCCATATATCATACATCCAACACGCCATGCATACATGCATATGCCCTAGAGTACATAACTCTTTGGGTGATCATCTTTCACTAACTCTTGTTCGAAATGTTTTGTAGTTTGGCTCCGGTCGGGACGAAGACTCGTGAGACTAGAGCACAGTGATTCGTAATCTAGTGAGTCTGAGGAGTCTGCTCAGTTCAGGGAGGTTGAAGCATCATCTGAATTAAGTGCTGAGTTTTCACCAGAATTTGAACGATTACAACAAAGATTTCAAGATATGGCAATCACACCTAAAGCTGTTGCTGCCATGATGGCCACCTCTGCTATTCGAGAATTCATGAATTCTGATGAGTTTAAGAACCTTATCAAGAACCAAGTGCAGAGTGCATTGACTGAATCATCTAATCAGCGACCAGAAAGGGCTGCCCGAGAAGAGAGTAGCAGCGGGAGATTGAATGATGGGCAGTCGGATGCTGAAGAAGGCCGAAGGGATAATGCTGAGCGACCGGTGGAGTCTGCTTTAGAAAGAAAGATGAAGGAGATGGAAGAAACCATAGCAGAGCTGCGTGCTAGTTCTAAGATCCAATCTGCCAAGCGCATTGACCCATCCACACTCGTAGCCGAAGGGGTTGAAATGTTACCTATGGGCTTTCAGATGCCTAGGATTGCACCGTATGTCGAGAAAAGTCCTCCCACGGCTCACTTGAATCAGTACGTACGAATCATGACCATGGCGGGGCTTACAATGAATCAATTAGTGGGACTGTTCCCTACTACTTTGGAAGGAAGAGCCATCACATGGTATAACAAACAGCCCGAGAATGTGCAAGGTGACTGGGATGCGCTGTCTGATGCTTTCATAAAGTACTTCAGTTTCAATACGCAGCTAGAGGTCAAGCTACAAGACCTAGAGGCAGTGAGGCAGAAACCGAATGAGACCTTTTCGGAGTACTATCAAAGGTGGATGGACAAGATGATCCTCCTTCATCAGAAGCCATTGGAAGATGAGCTGATTATGAAGCTGATTGATGGGAGCTTGGAAGTTTATCAGAATGTGATGAAATATCACAAATTTCAATCCTTGGTGGAAGTACATGAGCTGGCCCGCAAAGTGGAGAAATACGAGATTGATCCGGCTTATAACAGTTCTGGGGGCGGGTATTGAAGCCGGACATATTCTTCAGGGTACAAGAGTAATAACAATCCTGCAGCTTCCTCTTCGACAAGTGCCAAGCCGAGTCAGCCACCTGCCCCTGTCAAGCAAGTAGAAGTAGCGGCAGTAGCATAAGGGGCAAGTCAGCAAACAGCTGGAAAAGGGATTTCTCCTTGGGAGGATTCCCTGGGGCGGATTTTTCTGAAGTGCAAAAATTTGGGTTTTCTTCAAAGCCTGAATCTGTACACACCTCCGGCCAAGGCGGATAAGAACAACTTTTGCTCTTATCATGTGACCAAGGGGCATCGAACCAATGAGTGCCATGCTTTGAAAAAGGCAATTCAGCAGTTGATTGATGAAAAGAAGATAGAAGCACCTCACTCAAAGCCCAATGTACAGAGCAATCCACTGCCTCAGTTTGAAAGGAGGGTGAATATGGTGCAGTCGGGATTGTCTCCTAACTTTGTCCTGGCTTAGATTGCAAAGGCGAATCCTGCAATTCAAGTGGTAGTGGGTGAGGATGCTGACCCACCTGTGGAGGAGAGTAAGCCCGTGAATCTAGATGATGTGGAGTTGGATGACGATGCGGATGAGTTCGAACTGATGAGTAGACCCAAGCTTGTAGGCCGGACAACACCTGTTTATCCTGTTTGCACCAAAGACTGGATGTACATAAGAAAGGAGGACGCCCCTGTGAATAATGTCACGAGGAGAGGAAGGGTATATCAACCTGAGACACAGTGGTTAGGGGAACCAAGTAAAAGAGCAGAGGCCCTGGTCCAGGATTATTTGCCTATCAAGGTGGATGAAAAAGAAGATCTAGTGGTGGAACAACTCAAAAAGATGCCTGCACGTGCATCTGTGTGGCATCTGCTCATGGAGTCCCAAAGGCACCGAGCTGCGGTGGTGAAGAAGCTTATGGAAATGGATACTAATCTGTTAATGTCTCCTCAGGAGATGTGCATGTTAATTGGGAGTACAAAGAGTCCGCAACCTGATAGTCCCAAGGGGATCACTTTCACTGATGATGACCTGCCACCAGAAGGAACTAATCATAACCGTGCATTGTACTTAAAAGTGGAAATGAAGGATAGAACTTTACCTTGTGTAATGGTGGATGATGGTTCGGCACTGAATATCTATCCTTTAAAAGTATTACCTAGTCTCCACCTGTCTGAAGAAGCATTATCACAATCTAACACAGTGATCCGCGCCTATGACGATTCGAAGCGTACTATGATTGGTACTTTTGAGGCAGAGGTGTCAGTTGGGGAAGTTAAATCTATTGTGCTGTTCATTGACATTCCGGTGACGTTTTCTTCGCTTTTGGGAAGGCCTTGGTTCCATGCATTGGGAGGCGTGCCATCCACCCTACATCAGAAAGTGAAGATTCCAATGGGAGGGAAAATTGTGACTCTTGAGGCGGATGAATCTTCTGTGGTAGCTGCATTGAACTCGTTTGAACAGCCTCTGACTGGTTTCCAGGTGGCGGTCGTCTCAGAACACAAGGAGAAAGACCTGATGTTTTCCCCGTGGATCCATAAGTACTTTCAGAAGCAGAATTTTATCCCAGGGAAAGGGCTGGGAGTCCACCAGCAAGGGGTCGCAAAGTTTGATATCACTATAGGCCAATCACACCGAGGGGGTCTTGGTTACAAAGGTGCTGAAAAGAAGGAGATCCCGGAGACAAAGAAAGTCCATCTCTTGGACTTTTTTGTTCGAGCAAGTGGTGGGCCATATGGTGGTAAGCCGGAGCCGATGGTTATTGATGGGGAAACAGTCCCCGGGTTTGAGATCTTTGCCGATGTCATAGATTTCTCAAAATATAGGATTGGTTCGGTGGAAGAAATGCTTAAGATTGAAGCTGTGAAAGAGATCAATCCTCCTCCAATAATCCAAGCTGAAGTAGTGGCTCCCATCATTCCGGAGGAGTAACCAAAAGAAGATGCAGACCCCCTGGTGGATGCCATTACTAAGGCATTTGCTGAATTGCTGAAGAAAGGGTTAAAAGAGAGCCTTGTGAGAAAGGAAGCTGTTTCTGGACAGGCAAAGTTGGTAGAAAAGGCTGTTGCTGAGCTCACCAAGATGATGGCTAAAGGGAAAGCGAAGAAGGAAGAAGATGTCCTATCGGAAGCACAGAAAGAGACCCTCAAGGCTGACCTGAATGACTTGTTCGGGGAAGGACCTGCTGATCCAGAAGACCATGCTGCTGAAGACCCTCCGCATATGGAGGAAGAGAATGATTTCTTTGTAAACTTATCCTTTGTATTTGATATGAACAAGTTCGCTTTTAAGGCGATGAATGAAATGAAATCTAACTTTGCTTATTTGTCTGATGTTTTTCCTAATGGCTCTATACATACATGCAATCATTCATTCAATGTGTTCAGCATTCATGACACTGCATTACATGAGATTAATTGGGACACAATTGAAAATCCTAAAATGGTGTCTATCTCTAACGAACTCAATCCTGAAAAAGAGAGAGAATTGACAAAAATACTTAAAAAACATGTGGGAGCATTTGCTTGGTCGTACGACGATATGCCGGGGGTTGACAGAGAGATAACAGAGCACAGAATTCCGATTGATCCCAAGTTCAGTGCAGTAAAGCAGACGCTCAGGCGTCTACGTCCGGAATGGGCCGAGAAAGTCAAGGAGGAGGTGTTGGGATTTTTCACCGGAAATCACCCGATAAAAGCAGAAGAACGCGGTGATTTCCTCAAATCCAGTCCCAGGAGCAATTGAGATGGAAATTGAAAAACTTTAAATTAAATAGAAAGGGATTAATTTTCTTACCAGAAAAATCTCTTTCTAGAGATGGATGATGATTGCAGAAACCAAAGTAGATTTCCTCCTCGATTTCGTACACGAACGCCTAACGAATGCAACCCGTGCTAGCGTTGGAAAAACGAAACAATGGAGGAGAGGAGGCTATGGAAATTTCGGCTACTAGTGTGCAGTGTTAGTGGTGGCCGAAATTTTCACCCTAGGTTTTATACCTAGGGTGGCCGAATTCCCTTAGGGGAATTCAGGCCCAGGTTGGCTCCATTCCATTCTGTGCGGGCTTCCTTTTTTTAATTTGGGCCCAGTCTAATTTTAATTATTTTGGTTTAAATTAATTTCAAGCCCAATTTTAATATACCCATGTATTTAATATATCACTCCAAGTAATATATTATTTACATTTAAATTAAAATTAGTTTGACAATTAATTTAATCCATCTAATTAAATTAAACCTTCACAAAATAAAATCATATGTAAACCCATACATATGAATATTTCCCCAGGAAATAATTTCATAATTAATCCAATTAATCATGAAGAGCCAATATAACATATATTAATTTTATTATTAGGATCAATCCAATTGATCTTTATAATATAGTTAATATACATACACCTCTCTTTCCATAGTGTATACTCCAAGTACACATGTGATTCCTTAAGTCTGCATTCAGTCGTTCTATGTGTACGGTCCCGTGGGCCCATCTTTATGTTGGCAGTGGGCCCATGGCCCACAGACTGCAGTTGGGCTCTAGCAAGCCACTGCAGCCCCCAATTAAGATGGAGATGGCAGTCAAACTGATATCATAACCCTGTAGTTTAAACTTATACATCCCATGTCATTGATATCGGTGTCTAACACAGAGGCATGGATTGATCACCCTCTTTTGTGTCAGACATTAACTTGATCCCGAATGCGCTGAAGCTCACAAACAAATTCCAACTTGTTTGGGTGTGGCCACACTCTTATCAGCCACATTCATCAAGAGGCCGGTGATATCTTCTCAGTGGGCTACTGAGTGACAAATCCCTTCTGCATATCCATAGTATTACCATGCTTAGTGACATACCCGAAAGTACCCATACTTGGCACCCTATTACAGGCTTTTTAGGCGTACCCCTAAGCATACGACTTCACATGTAACACCATCATAGGGTCGGGTCAAAGGATCCATACAAGTACTATATGAGAATCCATTGTGATACTATACCATGTGGATTACTCGTTTAGTGGATCTATCCAGTACCATGCTTCCAGGCATGTACCCATTAACTTGGTTGACATTCCATGTCCAATGACCGGTAAGACACCGCCATACAACCAGGTTAATGATAGTCTATTGTTCCATTCATTCCCATGACTGGAACAGACTATGGATCTATTCATGGTCATATCGTTTACCCTATCCATGGTCTTACTGCCAAGTGCATGACACTTGTCATCATGGATATAGATATGTCCATTGGATACTTCATTTAATATATTGCACAAGATAGATATAATAAATGAATTGATGCCTTTATTAATAACACAAATGAGTATAATACATGAATCCAATAAATGTATAGTACAAATACAAGGACCAATGCCTCGGGGCTAGGGCATTTCCAACAGGAGGTAGCAAAGCAGATTAAGGCCAACTTCCTGGAAGTAGTGGACTACCCTGAATGGTTAGCCAATATAGTCCCAGTTGCCAAGAAAGATGGAAGAGTCAGAGTTTGTGTGGATTATCGGGATTTGAATAAGGCTTCCCCAAAGGATGACTTCCCACTTCCTCATATTGATGTCCTGATCGACAGTGCAGCAAGGGCAGTTATGTACTCATTCATGGATGGTTTCTCGGGGTATAATCAGATCTTAATGAATTTCATTGATAAAGTCAAGACGGCCTTCATCACCGAGTGGGGGGTATACTGCTACAGAGTAATGCCTTTTGGGTTGAAGAATGCTGGGGCAACCTATCAGCGGGCGGTTACGACGTTGCTGCATGACATGATTCACAAAGAGGTTGAGGTGTACGTTGATGATATGCTGGTGAAGTCCATGACCCGGGAAGAGCACCCTGCCATCCTGGATAGATTTATGACCAGGATTGAGAAGTATAACCTGCGGCTCAACCCAAAGAAATGTGTATTCGGAGTTGCATCGGGCAAGCTGTTGGGGCACATTGTCAGTCAGAAAGGCATTGAGATGGACCCGGACAAGATTAAAGCTATTCGAGATATGCCAGCACCGAAAACAGAGAAAGAAGTCAGATCTTTTCTAGGGTCGCTTCAGTATGTCAGCAGATTCATTGCCAGATTGACCACTGTCTGTGAGCCCATTTTCAAGCTTCTTCGGAAAGAACAACCCGTTGTGTGGAATGACCAGTGTCAGGTTGCATTTGATAGGATCAAAGAATACTTGATCAACCCACCAGTGCTGAAGCCTCCAACATTGGGAAAGCCTTTGACTCTGTACTTAGCCATTGAAGAGACCTCCACAGGGGCGATGTTGGTTTAAGAACAAGATGATAAAAGGGAACACGCCATTTACTACCTCAGTAAGAAGCTGCTAGATTATGAAACTCGGTACACCGTGGTGGAAAAGACTTGCACTGCCATGGTTTGGCTGACGAAGAAGTTAAGGCACTATTTCCAATCCTACAAGATACAAGCTGTGGTGAAAGTTGATCCAATGAAATACCTCTGCTCTGCCCCATCCTTGACAGGGAAATTGTCCCGGTGGTTACTTTTGCTATCGTAATTCGACATTGAATACGTGACGAAGAAGGTGATCAAAGGAAGAGCAGTGGCTGAATTCCTTGCCAATCAGCCGCTTGAAACTGATTATGTGGAAAACCTGGAATTTCCGGATGAACAGTTGGCTTTGGTAGAGGTGGAGGTTAGAAAATGGATTATGCACTTTGATGGAGCCGTAAACAAGAGAGGAGCAGGCCTCGGAGTCATTATTGTAACTCCTGAGGGGGAGATAATTCCTTTGTCAAAACGGCTAGAATTCCCGGTAACTAACAACGGTGCAGAACATGAAGCTTGTTTGTTTGGCATTGATGCTCTCACCACACTAGGGGCAAATGATGTGACCATTGTTGGAGATTCGCTGTTGGTAATCCGTCAAGCCACCGGGGAATGGGAAATCAAAGAAGAATCACTTCGCCCATACTTGGAGATTTTGTGGGAAATGGTGAAAGTATTCGGGCATATTGAATTCAAGCATGTGGCTAGAGATGATAATCAGATGGCAGATTCGTTGCTACCTTGTCTTCCATGTGGGAAGGACCTCAGAAAGCACCAATGCAGCCTTTGATCCTGGAGACAGCTAGAACACCATTCCATCGTTCTAGTGAGGTCCTGGCATTAGTTACAGACGATAAGCCCTGGTACCAAGATATAGCTGACTTCCTACAAAATGGCCAATATCCTGAAGAAGCAGATGCATCAGATAAGGCCACTTTAAGAAAATTGGCAGCTCAGTTCAGGTGGTTTGATGGACAGCTTTTCAGAAGGACTGCTGATGGATAGTTATTAAAGTGTCTGACGGAAGTAGAGGCCAAGAAGATTATGCAAGAAAATCAGGGATTTGTGGCCCGCATATGAATGGCTTGGCTCTGGCAAAGAAAATCATGAGACAAGGGTACTGCTGGCTTACTATACAAACAGACCGTGCAGAAGAAGTGAAAAAGTGCCATGAGTGCCAAATTTACGGGGACATCAGCCATCTTCCACCTATGGAGTTACAAAACCTCATGACTCCTTGGTCGTTTGCAGTATGGGGTATAGATATAATTGGTGAAATCCGGCCTCCAGCATCAAATGGTCACAAATTCATTATAGTGGCGGTCAATTATTTCTCCAAGTGGGTTGAGGTGGAGTCTTATGTCACGGTCACAGCTAAGAATATGGCTAAGTTCATAAAGAAGCACATCTTTGCAAGATATGGAATACCACATCACGTGGTGACTGATAACGGAGTGCAATTTCAAGGGGCCACAGCTGAACTATTCGAAGAGTACAATGTAGAACATCGTAAGTCTTCCCCTTATAGGCCATAAGCCAATGGAACAGTAGAGGCGGCAAACAAGTCTATTAAGAAGATCTTATCCAAGACCACTTCAACTTACCGGGATTGGGCAGATAGATTACCTTATGCTCTATGGGGGTACAGAACCAGTGTTAGGACGCCAACTGGAGAAACACCTTATTTGCTGGTTTATGGGATGGAAGCAGTCCTTCCTATTGAATTGGAATTGAAGTCATTAAGGACTGTTGTAGAAGCCCAATTGCCTGAAACAGAATGGGTAAAGGCTAGATTTGAGCAGCTGGCTATGATCGATGAAAGACGTTTCAAGGCTCTAGATCATCTACAGATGTACCACCAAAGGATGGCTAGGGCCTATAATCGACGGGTTCATCATCAGAAACAGCCTCTGAAAGCAGGAGATCTAGTGTTGAAACAAATGAGACTGACTAACATAGATACAAGGGGCAAATTCAAACCCAATTAGGAAGGGCCGTATGTGATCAAGAAAATACTCTCCAAAGGTGCAATGAAGATTATGGACATGGATGGCAACGAGTTCACCAACCCGATTAATCAAGATCACCTCAAGCGCTATCATGTGTAAAAAAAAAAGAAGCCTGTTAAGTCGAAAACCCGCAAGGGCGATTTAAGCAAAAATTAAGGCAACGAGGGTTAGCTTATCGACCAGAAAACCTAAATAGGATGGTTGATAACAGGAATGAGTTCGTTCGAGATATGTACTAATTTTAAAATTTTCAATTGATGCGATAATTAAATTTCATTAATGAAGTGCGTTTTGCTCAACATATTGCATGAATGTTTGGAGTATGTTACATGATTCATTTGTCGAAACATTCAGATAAACAAAGACATTTAGACGCCTAAGTGTGCAATTGCGAACATCATCCATTCATAAAAAATAAAAAAATAAAAAATAAAAAATAAAAAATAAAAAATAAAAAAATAAAAAAATAAAAAGAAGGCCTGTTAAGTCGAAAACCCGCGAGGGCGATTTAAGCAAAAATTAAGGCAAAAAAAAAAAAAGAGATCGCATCAATAAGAAAGGAGATATATATAAATAATAATAATGGTAGTCAATATATGCATCATAATGAAAATCATTTTTTCTTTTATGTTCTCCTTTTCTTGACAGGAAGTGATCTCGCGGCCTCAAAAGGAGCCAACCAGTGGAAAGTCGCACGCTCACGCGCTTCGCGGATCGGTAGGTCCTGAATCTCAACCAGCCACCATTTGTAACGATCATCTGTCTCTGTCGGGCCAAGCGAAGTATAGCTCAACGCCACACGACAGGTATCTCCAGCCCAGCGAAGTCTGATGTGATCTGGCCAAGAAGCAGTGTACTCCTCATAACTGGTGACGCAATAGCACTGGGGGATATCCTGTAGATGACCGTACTGCCGGCAAAGGCGACTCGGAGAATAGAATGTCACCTTGGTCAATCCCAACAACTGCACACCATGTGCCCACATGTCCACAATCACATGGGTAATCTTCCACCAGGGGCACACCCACCTAATCTAGTCATCAGTCAGGCAAGATAGCCAAACGCCCCACCCATCAGCAGACATATCAGTATAGGAGTCAATGGAGAAGCCTCTTTTCCTGAAATTCGTCGGGTGGTATTTCTTAAGATTCCCTCTCGGGATCTTAAGAATCGATAGCTTCTCCAACAACCAGATCTGCAGTTGATAGGAAGCAAGGGTTAGAACTTCATCCGACCTAGAAATACCCCGGACAATAAGGAGTTTTACCTGGAGCAGTGTGAGGTGAGGGCCAATGTGGAGAACACCGTTTGTCTTAGATGTATGCAAACTGATCAGTGTCTCAGCAAGTGCAAAAGGAGCTGGAGATGCCCCCGCAGCCATCTGAGAGATAAGGGAGACAGCCCTGAAGGAGACAACCCCATCACTAGGACCACAGAAATACTGGCTCACCAGTAACAGGCTTACCATAGAGGCCCAGCTCATGTGGTCCCTAGGGGCATTGACACACCACTCTAGTACAGAATCCGAGCTCAACCCGAGAGAAGGGGAATCGGTAGCAAGTAAAGCTTCCACCTCGGGATTGGGAAGCCCAAACAAGCTCACCAAGGAAGAAATGCTGCCAAAGTTGAACTCAGGGACGGCAATGTCCACCCCTTTGTGACAAGGGATGTTTAAGATGGCGCTGAATTCTTCATATAAGGGGCAGAGCTCTTGGCATGAGAAGCGGAAAACATTATCCACTGGATGCCAGAAACGATGACAGGCATTTGTAATAGGCCTTGAGATTCCACAACCCAAAAGGCTTCAATTTAAGCCAATCAGAGTCTTGTAATGATTCTAGAAAATTGTAAAAGGCTGGATAAAAAGAAGCAAAAATTGAAAAAGAAAAAGAAGAAGAGTGAATTTCCAAAGATCAATAAAACAAAAGCAAATCCCATAATGTAAAGAGTGCAGTTCATAATGTGTCTAAAAATCCAATACAAAAGAAGAGAAACCATAAAGACAACAAATAAGAAAAACAGGGCGCTCCATCTAACTCTCATCCTGCCCCTCATCCTCCTCCTCCTCCTCGAACTCACTCTGATGTGTGGCCCTGTAGGAATCAAAGTCGGCCTGTAATCGAGCCATCCCAGCCTGCAGCCTGGCTACCTTGGCTCTCGTCCGATCCACCTCTTGGTTTGCAGCCCAGACCCGAGCCTCAGAAGAAACAGCCTGCTTGACCTGATCTTGAAGCATCTGGACTCGGGACTGCAATCAATAACATAAATTAACATTCATACATACATACATGCACATTCATGCATTACATAAATCATGAGATGATGCAGGAAACACGGAATGCATACTGCCCAAGCGCCATTCTCATGGACCAAGAGGTCCCCGAGGCCCTTATACCGGTAGGCTATCTCCTCCACATCAGCTCGCGGAACCTAGAGAATACCAGAAAATTATAAAAAAAAAAAGAAAAAAAAATCGTAGACTTACATGGGTGGTGTCCTCTGGGAAGAACATAGCTGGCTGGTCACGGGGAATATTCCACGTCCTATAAGAAAGGGTGCCATCCAGCCCCATCATATTGAAGCCGGTCCTAAGCTCGGTCACCAGATGGCCCTCCACCACACCGACAGCTCGAGAAGCCGAAGCTGCAGCGCTACCCACCTGGATGGGGTGGCTCTTATCCTGAAGAGGAACATCCTCACCGGATGTAGCCGCTTCAACACTCTCGCCGACCGGGCCACTAAGCTGAGAAGACCCAGCTCCCCTACGTCTCTTAACCTGTGAAGAGAATAAAGATTAAAAAAAAGAAGAAGAAGAAGAAGAAGAGAAAAGAAGAAAAAAAGTGAATACCCGGCGAGGAGGAGGAGGAGGAGCTGCTGGTGCGCCACCCGCAACCAGCAGTAGGCACTGCTGGATGTAGGCCGTATAATCCCCGTCCACAGGGTCAACACTATATCCCTCTCCGAATACATCAGGGTATACCGCAGGGTCAACCAGATAGGGCTAGAACAGCGCATGTGGAAGCGGTGGAGGCACAGGCCGGCTAGCTGGACCATCGACGTGGTCGGAGAGGAAGAGGCGCTTGCCCAAGTACCACTCTTGGGACATAGGGCACTCCATGACAAACCGACGAAAGTCAAAGCGGGCGGATGTCTGCACAAGTAGGGTGATGGCACCCAAACCCTGCCAGGGATGGTGTCGGATCTGTAAAAGTACAACAAAGGGAGTTCAGCATAAGTAAATAATAGTTGATTAAATTTTCTCACCAATGAGTTTTGTCTACTTACCCTCCGCCAAGTGGTGTCAAGAAAACTCTGCCTCACATCATCCAAGTCGCAGCCGATGCCCTGCCACCCCTACGTCTAGCAACGTAGGACAGTCGGCTGGACATCGCCCTGGACATCTCTCAACTCGGGCGGCTCCAACACACTATGCTCAAATGCCCAGATCTGTAGTTACAAAAAAATTTTAGTATTAAAAAAAAAGGGAAGAAAAGAGATAATACCAGAAGGCCAAACCAAAAGCCCAGAATCTCTTGCTGCGCTCCCCGTGCGCATAAGTCCAGCCCATAATACAGCTGCCCTAATGCAGCTCACGCCTAATCCAAGGAAGGGAAGGCAGCCAGGTCCGCCGATGTGGGAAGTAGAGTCAGATTGCAAGTACTCTGCCCGGTGGGGAATAGCATACACGATAGAAGTACGAGCACATAAGCCCGGGTGTACCGCTCCACATCCTCCCCGGACAAGTCTGCGCGGGTGGCCCAATAAGCCTCCACCCACGAACACAGTATCTTCCCCTTCTCAGGGGTGCAGCCAATCAACCTCCCAATGTAAGTATCTACCTACTGATGTCGGGTCAAGCTATAGTTGAAGATGATGGGGGTCCCGCCGAACCCGAATCCCGTGATCGCAGTAAAATCTGAGGGAGTGACGGTGAACTCCCCGATGGGCAAATGAAACGTGTGGGTGGTGCAGACCCACCTCTCACATAAGGCTGTCAACACAGCATGTGTAGTATGTGGAGTGCTTGTGGACAAAGACAATATGAAAGACTCGAGCCCCAAGACCCTAACCCGGGCCCGCACAGGCTCAGGAAGCCGGTCCCACCAAACACGTGGCAGGGAGAGATTCCCGCTGCCGGAAATCCTATGTGCCTGCATTATAGAGAAGTACAACACACATGTATTCAACTTTTGCATAACAATAACATAATTAAAATTAATTGGAAAAATTAAAATTTAAGGCCTGTTTTTCTTGCTACAGTCGTACGACTGTAGTACGCTTTGCACGAGCGTAACTACAGTCGCACGACTGTAGTGCCCACAGTCGTATGACTGTTCTTCTTTGGCATGAACAGTCGCACGACTATTCATATTCCAGCAGGCAGATTTCAAAATTCATCCAATTTTCACAATTTCTAACTCATTCTTCCTAATTTCTTGTTCCTATTAACTACAGGGAACTCCTAGCATGCAGTCTACTCAACCAATCAACGCAGAAAGCGATAAATCATGCCAAATCGGATTCATGCATTCAAAGAAAAATATCCAAAAAAAAAACTCAAAATCAAGGGTCAAAAATTGGGTACCAACCTGAGTAACGGACAAATGAGAGTCCATCTCTAGTAGAATTGGGATCTCCGTCCCGAAATGAATCCCGAAGTGTCCCATATATAGAGTATGCCCGTGCCCTTGTGCAATGCCCACGAAAGGGATCTCATCTGGGTTATTGGTTCCTGGAATCAAGTTACCTTGCAGCTTTTTCAACTTCTTTCCCATCTTCTTCAACATTTTGGCAAGTTTGTTGAGGTTTGGAGTTGGTTTCAGAGAGAAGGAGAGAAAGGGTTTTCGAAAAAAAAGAATGTGGAAGAGGAAAGGGGCAGAAACCGCCCCTTAAATTCTTCCTGCCGGCGAAGTACAGTCGTACGACTGTACTTCGTATACAGTCGTACGACTGTATTAAAAATTTGAATACAGTCGCATGACTGTAATAGGAAAAAAGGGGGGAATTTTAATTTTTTCATATTTATTCTTTAAACCTTATTTTCATTACCCGATGCTTAATTATTCCCCACGGGAAGGTATTTCAGTAATTTTGCAGGGCTAACCCAGCGGCGACTAATTTCTTTCAATGACGGTCCGCCTCACCCAAAGGGCACGAAACCCGAGAAAACCGTAAAAAAAATTCACTGTAACTACAATCTCACCAAACTGCATTTTCAACGCGTCCTGTGCACCAAGTCACACTTGATTACCATATTCTCATAAAAGTCATAGTCCACCACGACTTTAAAAGGGAACCCAAATCTAGTCTCCGTCCGTCAAGTGCGCCCAGCCGCACTCGATTGTCACACATACTCACAAAAATCATAGTCCACCACGACTTTAAAAGGGAACCCAAATCTTGTGTTAGTCTATTGAGTGCGCCAGTCGCACACGACTATCACATCTCGCATTTGCAAATTCAGTCCTGTACGACTATAAAAGGCAACCAGGACATGCATTCCCCTATTTATTCTTGATCGAAGGGGAAAAAATTTTTGTTTCAAAATTATCGATCAAGGAATAAATACGTTCACCAACACATTACACACATTTTTGACTCTGTATGACAGATCATACACGACCATTTGACTCTAAAAGTCATTTTATCTCGGTGTCATCCTTGCGCAAAAATCATTGTAAGGAACCGCCCGACTCCAAAAGTTGTCTCTTTTCTCGGTGTCATCTTCATGCAAAAGGCATATGGATCACCTGACTACCAAAGTAACCTGCAGTCCACCTGCGAGAACCGCGTTTGCATATCATCGTGATTTCGTGTTCTTTGTCGTGTTCCTGAATCCGTTTCGAAAATCAGATTTCAGCTACATGAGGGGCAGCCCGTGAACACGAAATTTTTACATTTAAATATATATATATATATATATATATATATAAAATCATCGTTGACCGTTGACCCACGACTGTAAATACAGTCGTGGGATTTTGCTTACAGTCATAAGACTGTAACGTAAGTACAGTCGTACGACTGTACTTTCGGGGGTAGGTTGCAGAACCCATACCCCCTTGACTAAAAAAAAGGTAGGGAAATCTTAAGCATTTAATGCTCAAGATTTCCGGGTAAGTGGGGATATAAAAAGTGGAAAATCAGAGTAGGAGAGACTTTTGGCAAAGAATCTGGAATTTAGAGAGATTTTAGAGAGAGAAAGAGGGAGAAAAGGAAAGAAGAGAGAAAAGAAACACCTTGCTTTCTTCTCACATTTTCTCCTTAATTTCTTGTTTTTAATCACTAAAACGAACTAGAAATCCTAGGTTAACATCTATACTGGAAATCTAAATCACTTTGGGACAAAAACAAACACAAATCCGTGACTTTTTTGGGATTATTTAGACACTTTTGCAACCTTGACTTTATAAGGAAAAAAGAGTGAATTCACGTGGATTGGTGCGTAGCCAGGGGTCATTCCAGCTGTGGATCGTCGCCAAGGAGGTAAACAATCTTTGACTCAACTCTTTTTCCAACTTTCTGGGTGATTTGCTTGTGTTTGGTGCGTTTTTATTCAAGTTTTTAAGTTTTTATTTCTGGAAAAATAAGAACAGTCGTAAGACTGTTCTTTGCACAAGAACAGGGGCACGACTGTAATTATAGTCGTGTTAAACCCTTTACAGTCGTACCACTGTATTTATTTTCTCAGCTTTAAAGTGCTCTTTTTAGGGTTTTTTAGCGATTTCTGCCTCTGGTAAGATTACAGTCGTACGACTGTAACTATAGTCGCACGACTGTAGTCTTCGGTAAGGAGTAGAAATCCCTAAAAAATCCCTAAAATCCAAAAAAATTCATAAAATCCACAAAAATTTCACAAAAATCAGAAAATTTCAGAAAATCAGAAAAATTAAAAAATAAAAAAATCATCAAAAATGAATTTTGGAGTGTGCATTCACGACCCTAGATTTATTTTACGGTGTATTTGCATTTAGAACAAAACCACGACGGAGACCCGGTTCTCCCGAAAACCGACCCACTTTGCATGCTTAATTGTAATAAACCGAAAAAAAAATGTTTTCAAAAACGATTTTCTCACAAAACCAAGAATACAGGGACGTTTCAAAATGGTTTTCCAGGTCTAACCAGGCCGGCCAACCGGGCCAACCCGGTTACCCCCAATTGCATGACCCCAAATACCTAATTTCCCAATTCTGTCTATTTGAGTCCTACTTATGGTGTGCCGTATAAATTGTACTAATCTCTATTTTGCAGCTTTTATTTTATTTTAATTTTCTTTTTATTTGTATTTAATAGAATTAATCGTGTATTTAGGCGGTTGTAAATTTTTTTTTTTAGATTCTCGTGTATTCTAGGCGATTGTATCAGTGAGGTGAGAGTTTTTTATTTTTCCATTCAATTGGGTTGTAAACTTCTTAAATATTTACTCCTTTACTGCTTATATTTGTATTATTCCGTATGTGCGCCGCATGTATTATTTAATAAAAATCAACTTTTAGCAATTTAAAGTGTCATAACTAGAACATTGGCAATAATATTTAAATTATACATGAAATAAGGGACTTGTCCGATCCTAGATCTCTGAAAAGTGTGATAGTTCCCGCTTTGGTTCAGCTACACTGTAACTTCCCGATTGAGCTGAGCTGGGTGGCGACTCCTACACTTTTTATCGAGATTTAGGTCTTGATTCTTTTTCGAAACAATCCGCTTTTCCAAAAAATGAATTTCCAAACCAAAAACCCCACGCGAGGGAGGGCCCCGCCCGAAATCGAGGTGCCCCTTCCGAAAGGGAGTCCCGTGTCCCGTCGAAAATGCGTCGTCCGCTCACAGCTACTATAATGAAATCTAGTCTAAGGACAAAAGAGACCTACTCAAGAAAGACCTATGATGTGACAACTATGTTGCTTTCTTGTGTGGATCGATCCAGTCCCATGTCAATGACATATACCTATATTCATGACTGACTTTACATAATGTAGAGTATATGATAGATCCTATAGCAAATGCATAAGGATCTTTTCCATGATCTCCCGGTCCTTCTTTGTTTTAGGACCATCTTACTTATTCAACTTCAACCCATAGCGCATAGGCAAGAATCCTTTCTTAGCCTTATCCATGCTGAATCTTTTCAGAACCTTGTCCATATATGTTGCCTGACTTAGGCCTGAAAGCCGATTGGATCTATTTGTAGATCTTGATCCTTAAGATCGTCTCAGCTTCGCCTAAGTCCTACATTACGAAGCACTTACTCAACCACTACTTTACTCCTTGTAGTGTTGGTATGTCACCTCTAATGATAAGGATGTCATCAACATACAGCACTCAGAAAGTGGAAACGCTCCCACTAACCTTCTTATACACACAGGGCTCATCAGAATTCTGTGTAAAGCCATATTCGGTAATAACCTCATTGCATCTTTGATTCAATGACCTTGATGGTTGCTTCAATCTATAAATGGATCTTTGAAGCTTACATACCCGGTTAGGATACCTTTGATCAATAAAACCCTCAGGTTGTGTCATGTACATATCCTCGAGTAGCTTTCCATTAAGGAAAGCGATCTTAACATCCATCTGCCATATCTCATAACCGTACCATGCAGCCATGGCCAGTAGTATCCGTATGGATTTAAGCATGGAAACTAGTGAAAAGGTTTCATCATAGTCAATTCCTTGAACTTGCTTGAATCCTTTTGCCACCATTTACCCCTTGAAGGTGTTGTCGACTTCTGACTTAAAACACCACTTGCAGCTGTCTCTAAAGCATATCCCCAAAAGGAGAAAAAGGAGTGTAGCAAGACTCTTCATCGAGCGGACCATGTCTAGCAAGGTCCTATTCCTCCTTTTTGACACTCCATTCCACTGGGGTGTTCCAGGAGGAGTGAGTTAGGAAGCAATCCCACACTCTCTCAAAAACAAGTCAAACTCTTGGCTCAAATATTCACCCCCTTGGTCAGACCGAAGTGCTTTTATTTCCTTGCCAAGTTGGTTTTATAGTTCGTTCTTAAAGTCCTTGAATCTTTGAAGAGTCTCGGACTTATGCTTCATTAGATACACATAACTGTATCTGCTGAAGTCATCCGTGAAGGTGACGAAGTACATAAAACCTGATTTAGCACTAGTGCTCATTGGGCCGCATACATCGGAATGTATCAACTCCAATATCTCTAAGGCCCTTTCAGCAGTCCTGCTAAAAGAATCCTTTGTCATCTTGCCTCTTAAACAAGATTCACATGTGTCACAAGACTGAATGTCAAATGACCCCAACACTCCACTAGAGTGAAGCCAAGCTATGCGCTTCTCGTTTATGTGGCCAAGTCGACAATGCCATATCGACTGCTGAAGGGAAAGAAATTAAAATGTTTTATCAGTAGGTTGCAATAGATTTTGTTTGCAATATAAATTTATTAAATGCACAGCTTATTGCGGGTTTTTTTCCTAATTTGAAGCGACTTTTTAGGGATTTCTTATGCATTAATATCTATAGAGATATTATTGTTTATTCTTAAAAGCAAAAAAAAAAAAAAATAGTCAGTTACTATAAAGGAATATTTGTAGAATATTTATCCTTTTGGGTTATAATGAATATTAAATAGTTTTTTTTTTATTATGCCACTTTACTAAGAGTCAGACGAAGAAAAAAAATTCTAAAACATATTGTAGTCATTTTTACTTAAATTTCTTTCTAGCCAACTAATACCTTCAAAGGTAAACTCATAAAGTTTATCTTATCATATTTTATATAAAATAAAAATATTACATTATCTAATAAAAATTGTAAACCTTTGCATCAATGTACGGTTACTATGAAATTATATTAACAACATTCTACCGATCCAATGATTATTAAGTTATATTTTTGTTATATAAAGTTTAAGTAAAAGTCTATCTATTTCTAAGGATATGATAAACTAAAGATATAGGACTACCAGGATTTGAATGCTTGATTTCTAGAGTTTTTAGTACCATGTTATATAACCATTTAACACAAATAGCGCATTTGGTATTTGATGGAATATGGATAAGGATAAAAGAGTGGGATAAGGATAAAAATAAGTAAGTTGAAATTTATTAATCTATGCTTGTTATGTTTGACGGAGATAGGAATAAAACAATACATTCTACCTTATTACCCTTATATATTTATTCCACTCTTTTATCTTTAAATTTAGTGAGCGGAAACTTATTCTTTTCCATTATCAATGTATGGTTACTATGAAATTATATTAACAACATTCTACCCATCCAATGATTATTAAGTTAGATTTTTGTTCTATAAAGTTTAAGTAAAAGTCTATCTATTTCTAAGGATATGGTAAACTAAAGATATAGGACTACTAGGATTTGAATGCTTGATTTCTAGAGTTTTTAGTACCATGTCATATAACCATTTAATGCAAACAGGGCGTTTGGTATTTGATGGAATAGGGATAAGGATAAAAGAGTGGGATAAAGATAAAAATAATTAAGTTGAAATTTATTAATCTATGCTTGTTATGTTGGATAGAGATAGGGATAAAACAATACATTCTACCTTATTACCCTTATATATTTATTCCACTCTTTTATCTTTAAATTTAGTGATTGGGAACCTAATCGTTTCCATTATCAATGTACGGTTACTATGAAATTATATTAACAACATTCTACCAATCTAATGATTATTAAGATAGATTTTTGTTATATAAAGTTTAAGTAAAAGTCTATCTATTTCTAAGGATATGGTAAACTAAAGATATAGGACTACTAGGATTTGAATGCTTGATTTCTAGAGTTTTTAGTACCATGTCATATAACCATTTAATGCAAACAGGGCATTTGATATTTGATGGAATAGGGATAAGGATAAAAGAGTGGGATAAAGATAAAAATAAGTAAGTTGAAATTTATTAATCTATGCTTGTTATGTTGGATAGAGATAGGGATAAAACAATACATTCTACCTTATTACCCTTATATATTTATTCCACTCTTTTATCTTTAAATTTAGTGATTGGGAACCTAATCGTTTCCATTATCAATGTACGGTTACTATGAAATTATATTAACAACATTCTACCAATCCAGTGATTATTAAGTTAGATTTTTGTTATATAAAGTTTAAGTAAAAGTCTATCTATTTCTAAGGATATGGTAAACTAAAGATATAGGACTACTAGGATTTGAATGCTTGATTTCTAGAGTTTTTAGTACCATGTCATATAACCATTTAATGCAAACAGGGCATTTGGTATTTGATGGAATAGGGATAAGGATAAAAGAGTGGGATAAAGATAAAAATAAGTAAGTTGAAATTTATTAATCTATGCTTATTATGTTGGATAGAGATAGGAATAAAACAATACATTCTACCTTATTACCCTTATATATTTATTCCACTCTTTTATCTTTTAATTTAGTGAGCGGAAAGTTAATCTTTTCCATTATCAATGTACGGTTACTATGAAATTATATTAACAACATTCTACAGATCCAATGATTATTAAGTTAGATTTTTGTTATATAAAGTTTAAGTAAAAGTCTATCTACTTCTAAGGATATGGTAAACTAAAGATATAAGACTACTAGGATTTGAATGCTTGATTTCTAGAGTTTTTAGTACCATGTCATATAACCATTTAATGCAAACAGGGATTTTGGTATTTGATGGAATAGGGATAAGGATAAAAGAGTGGGATAAGGATAAAAATAAGTAAGTTGAATTTTATTAATCTATGCTTGTTATGTTGGATAAAGATAGGAATAAAACAATACATTCTACCTTATTACCCTTATATATATTCCACTCTTTTATCTTTAAATTTAGTGAGCGAGAACTTAATCTTTTCCATTATCAATGTAAGGTTACTATGAAATTATATTAACAACATTCTACCGATCCAATGATTGTTAAGTTCGATTTTTGTTATATAAAGTTTAAGTAAAAGTCTATCTATTTCTAAGGATATGGCAAACTAAAGATATAGGACTACTAGGATTTGAATGCTTGATTTCTAGAGTTTTTAGTGTTGGGATTCATCATGGTAAACCAACCGATAAAAGCAGAAATACACTTCGATTTCCTCGAATCCCGTCTCAGGAGCTTAAGATGTGGAAATCAAAAACTTAAAGCATAAAGAGAAAGTTTGAAAACTTACCACAAAGTCTTTCTAAGAGACGGATGCGGACTGCAGGAATCAAATCAGGCTCCTTCCAACGTCACCTACACGAACGGCTCTCGGACTGAAACCCGGATCATGCAAGAAGAGAGGGAGAAAGGGGATGCCCACTAAAATTTATGGCTCTACAATATTTCTTTCCAAAAGAAATATATATATATATATATATATATATATATCTTTCCGAAAGATAGCCCCAACTTTCTCAAGTGGGCAAACAAGTTTCTTTCTAAAAGAAACATAATGCATAAAAGTGGGCAAAATTTTTCTTAAAGAAAAGCCAATTTCCCATTTCATACATCAAGTGTAGCGGCCAAAAGATGGTGGATAATGAAGAAAATGCCCAGTCCAACTTTGCAAGTTCACTTGTCAAACTAATGACTCATTACTCCTTAATTGGTTCATCCAAATGACTCACCAAAATATCTCTTCATTATGCATAAGAAGAAAAATCTCACTTTGCTATCTCAAAGTAAAACAATGACTCACTCTTTATGCTCCATATTTCGGCCAAGGATGGATGAAAAAATGAATGGGATATTTTCTTTTCTTACCATAACTATCATGAAAATATCAAGGAAGCAAAGTCCAACTTTGCAACCATAAAGTCATGCCATGACTCACCATATACATCATCACATTTTGTCCAACAAAATGACTCATCATTCCAATCCCTTTCCATGCTTAATTTCAGCCAACTCAATCCCGCATTATGTGGGCATAATCATTTTATTCCTAAGCCTACTGTTAAATCCATTGATTTATAATTTCAAATGCAAATTTAATTTAACATATGTGCTTATATATTATACCATAGAATATATTACATATATTTAAATTAAAATTCATTTGACCTATTAATTTAATCAATGGATTAAATTAGACACACATAAAATGAAATACATGTAAACCTATACATGTAATAATATTTCCACCTAGGAAATAACATAAATTAATTCATTGAATTAATTAAGAGAATGCCGAAATAAATATTAATTATATTATTTTGATCAATCCAATTAATCTATATAATGTAATTAATAAATCTCTCTCTATTCAAATGTGTATACTCTAAGTACACACTTAATCCAACTAGTTGAAGTCCAGAAGTTCAATGTGTATGATCTGATGGGCCCGTCTTTATGTTGGCAGTGGGCCAAGGCCCACAGACTACAGGCGGGCTCTAGCAAGCCACTGCAGCCCCCAATTAAGATGGAGATAGCAGTCAAACTATCATCGTAACCCTGTAGTTTGAACTTGTATGTCCCATGTCACCGATATCGGCGTCCAACATAGAGGCATGGTTGATCACCCTCTATATGTGTCTGGACATTTACTTAATCCCGAATGAACTGATGCTCACAAACGAGATCCAATCTTGTTTGGGTGTGGGCACACTCTTATCAGTAACATTCATCAAGAGGCCGGTGATATCGTCTCAGTCAATTACTGAGTGACATTCCCTTCTGCATATCCATAGCACTGCCTTGCTCACTGACACACCCGAACATACCCATACTTGGCACCCTTTTACAGGCCCATTAGGCGTACACCAAAGTGTACCACTTCACATGCAGCACCATCATATGGTCCGGTTAAAGGACTTATACAAGTACTACACGAGAATCATTTGTGATACTATACCATGTAGATTCCCGTTAAGTGGATCGATCCAGTAACATGCCCTTTTTTCATGTACCCGTTAACCTGGTTGACATCCTATGTTCTATGACTGGTAAGACACCACCATACAACCAAGCTAATAATAGTCTTTAATTCCATTCATTCCCATGATTGGAACAGACTATGGATGACTTTATGGCCATATCGTTTTCCCTATCCATAGTCTTACTGCCAAGTGTATGACACTTGACAACATGGATATGGATATGTCCATTGGATACTCTATTTAAAATATAGCACAAGACATATAATAAATAGATTAATGCCTTTATCTCTTGACATAAATTGTATAATACATAAAGGTCACATTAATGTACAAATGTATTATACAAACACAAGGACCAATGTGTTGGAAATGCCCTAGTCCCGAGGCATTGGTCCTTGTGTTTGTATAATACATTTGTACATTAATGTAAACTTTATGTATTATACAATTTGTGTCAAGGAAATAAAGGCATTAATCTATTTATTATATGTCTTGTGCTATATTTTAAATAGAGTATCCAATGGACATATCCATATCCATGTTGTCAAGTGTGAGGCGCTTGGCAGTAAGACCGTGGATAGGGAAAACGATATGGCCATAAAGTCATCCGTAGTCTGTTCCAATCATGGGAATGAATGGAACTAAAGACTATCATTAGCCTGGTTGTATGGCGGTGTCTTACCGGTCATTGAACATGGGATGTCAACCAGGTTAATGGGTACATGCAAAAAGGGCATGGTACTGGATCGATCCACTTAACGGGAATCTACATGGTATTGTATCATAAATGATTCTCAAGTAGTACTTGTATAAGTCCTTCGACCGGACCATATGATGGTGTTGCATGTGAAGTGGCACACTTTGGTGTACGCCCAACGGGCCTGTAAAAGGGTGCCAAGTACGGGTACGTTCGGGTGTGTCAGTGAGCATGGCAGCACTATGGATATGCAGAAGGGAATGTCACTCAGTGATTCACTGAGAAGATATCATCGGCCTCTTGAAGAATGTTACTGATAAGTGCGCGGCCGTACCCAAACAAGATTGGATGTTGTTTGTGAGCATCAGTTCATTCGGTATCAAGTAAAGGTCCAGACACAAAGAGGGTGATACTTCCATGCCTCTGTGTTAGACACCGATATCAGCGACATGGGATTTACAAGTTCAAACTACTGGGTTACTTTTTCAGTTAGACTGCTTACTCCGTCTTAATTGGGAGCTGCAGTGGCTTGCTAGAGCCCGCCTACAGTCTGTGGGCCTTGGCCCACTGCCAACATAAAGACGGGCCCATTGGATCGTACACATTGAACGTCTGGACTTTAACTAGTCGGATTAAGTGTGTACTTGGAGTATACACGTTTGAAGAGAGAGAGATATATTAATTATATTATATGAATCAATTGGATTGATCAAAGTTATATAATTAATGTTTATTTTGGCCTTCTCATAAATAATTCAATGAATTAATTTATGGGATTATTTCCTAGGTGGAAATATTATTATACATGTATAGGTTTACATGTATCTCATTTTATGTATGTCTAATTGAATCCCTTGATTAAATTAATAGGTCAAATGAATTTTAATTTCAATGTATGTAATATATTATATGGCATAATATATAAGCATACATGTTACATTAAAATTGCATTTGAAATTCATTAAATCATAGGAATTAAAATTGGGCTTAAGGCTTAAAATGATAAAGCCCACATGATGTGGGACTTATGTTGGCCGAAATTTGAGCATGGAAAGGGCTAGAATGATGACTCATTTTGTTGGACAAAAGAGATGATGTAAATTTTAAGTCATGGAAGACTTTTGGGGTGGCAAAGTTGGACTTTGCTACTTGGATATTTTGGTTCATTCTTATGGTAAGAATGGAATAAAACAAAATCATCCCACCATCTTTTCTTCTAGCTTGGCCGAATATACAAGGCAAGTGGTGAGTCATTTTGTTGACAAAATTGAATGATGAAAAGTGATGACTCATGGTGTGAGTCATAGGTTGAAAATTGGAAAGCAAAGTTGGACTTTGTTTACTTTTCAACTCATCCTTCTTCTTTCTTTTGATCATGACTTGAAATAAATGAATGGATGACTTTTCTTCTCACTTGTGTGAATTGGCCGTAGATATACATTCTTATGGTAAGAATGTTTAGTCCACTTTTCCTTAATGCTCTTTGTTTAGAAGGGAAGAAACAATTGTGAGTGAAGAAACAATTGTGAGTTAAAGAGGGTTTGAACTTTCTTTTGAAAAAAAAGTTTAGACAGCCATTACACTTGGCTAGGCCGCCCCTCTCTTCTCTTCTTCTCCCTCTCTTCTTGTCATCCGAGTCACTAGCACGGGTTTCGGTCCGAGAGCCGTTCGTGTACGCATCGGTGGAGGAAATCTACACTTGATTTCTGCAGTCCGCATCCGTCTCTTAGAGAGACTTTGTGGTAAGTTTTTGAAACTCTCCTTTTATGCTTTAAGTTTTTGATTTCCACATCTTAAGCTCCTGGGACCGGATTCGAGGAAATCGACGCGTATTTCCACTTTTATCGGTCGGTTTCCCGTGACAAATCCCAACACAATGCCCCGGGACTAGGGCATTTCCAACAATCTCCCACTTGCACTAGTACCTACTAGGCATGGGTCTAATCCCGATAGATCTAGTATAACCTTCAAGCACAGGCATAGCCAAGTGTGTTGGTCAAAAGATCTGCGACAATGTCTTTGGTGCCCACTCTTTGTAATGAGATGTCACCCCCTCAGCGATTTCTCGCAATAAGTGAAACTCCCTAAGTACATGCTTCGTGTTTATGTGTGACTGGGGCACTTAGCTTATGCAACAACCCCATCGTTGTCACTGAAGATATCAACTGGTTCCTGGATAGTTGATACTACCCCTAGTTCCATTATAAACTTCTTGATCCACACAGCTTCCCTGGCTGCTTCACACGCTGCAATGTACTTAGTTCCTATGATAGAAACCGCGATGGTCGATTACTTGGAGCCTCTCCAATAACAGCACCACCATTTAGCATGAATACATACCTATACTGCAACTGATATTCATCCCGGTCAGTCTGGAAGCTTGTATCAGTGTACCCAGTAACTGACAGCTCTTCCTGACCTGTACACACCAAGAAGCTATCCTTAGTCCAGTTAAGGTACTTCAGGATTGCTTTGATAGCCTACCAGTGATCCACCAGGGACCCGGCTCACCATACTTAGTGCAAAGGCGACATCAGTCTCGTACATAGCATGGAGTACATGATTGATCCTATAGCCAAAGTATATAGAACCATTTCATGTTCTCCCTGTCCTGCCTTGTCTTAGGACAGTTCTTCTTGCTAAGTTTCAGCCCATGACCCATTGGCAAGAAACCTTTCTTAGCCTGGTCCATCCTGAATCTTTTTAGAACTATGTCTATGTACTAGGCTTGACATAGGCCTAAAAGCCGATTGGATCTATCCCTGTAGATCCTGATCCCTAGGATCGTCTCAGCTTCGCCTAAGTCCTTCATTGCTAAACACTTACTTAATCACTACATTACCCTTGTAGTGTGCGTATGTCGCTTCCAATCAAAAGAATGCCATCTATATATAATACCAGGAAAGTTACTATGCTCCCACTAAACCTCTTATACACACCCTTAAAGGTATTGACAGCCTATAGCTTATAGCATCACTTACAACCTATTACATGAGCACCCGAAGGTGGATCAACCAGGTTCCAAACCTGATTATCGTACATAGATTGCATATCCACCACCATGGCAGACAGTGGGCTAGCTATAACCTATTGGTAGGTTTTGAGCTCTTCTTCGTCCAAGACAAAAAAAAGCGTAATCATCAGAAACTAGAAACCCATATTTCTCGTGTTCCTGACGATCCCTACCAGACCTTTTAGGTCCTTGTGTGACCTGGGTTGGTGCTTCCACCTTTGGAAGCTTCACCCTGGTCTCCGAGTTATACTTTTTAGGAGTTTCTGAGCTTTGAGCTTCCCTGAGTTCAACATCGCTCCCACTGTCTTTCTTGGAAATAAACCCTTTTTTAAGAAAGACCCCCTTTTGTGCCATGAACACCTTGTTCTCGGCAGGGTTGTAGAAGTAATACCCTTTGGTTTTCCTAGGGTAGCTCATAAACAGGAATTAGTTGGTTTTGGGTTCAAGTTTGCGCACAGTCAATTTCTTGACATGTGCATAACAATCCCAAATCCGTAGGAAAGACACATTGGGCGCCCTGCCCATCCATATTCCAAATGGGTCTTTTCCATAGCCTTAGTCGGAGTATAAATCAAAATGAGAGCCATTGTCTCAAGAGCGTATCCTTTAAAACTTATTGGGAGAGAGACATGACTCATTATTTGAGTGGACCATGTCAATAGGGCCCTGTTCCTCTGTTCGGACACCCCATTCCATTGTGGTGTTTCTGGAGGAGTGAGCAATGGAACTATTCCATGCCCACTCAAAATGAGTCATACACTAGGTTTATATGCTCACCACCTCAGTCCGACCGAATGGCTTTGATATTTCTGCCTAATTGGTTATGTACTTTGTTCCGAAATCCCTCGAACCTATCAAGGGTCTCAGACTTATATTTCATTAAATAGGCATAGCCATATCTGATGAAATTGTCTATGAAGGAAACAAAGTATAGATGTTCACCCCTGGTTGCTTTGCTCATAGGTCCACATACATCTGAATGTATTAGGTCTAGTAAGCTAGCGGCCCTTTCAGCCTACTTGCTAAAAGGAGCATTAGTCATTTTACCTCGTAAACGAGATGAGCATATATCAAGTGACTCCATGTCAAGTGATCCTAGGATTCAAACTTTGCGAAGCCTAGCTATGCACTTCTTATTTATGTGACTTAAATGAAAATGCCAAGGTAAACTGGATTAAGTTTTTTAAGCTTAATCCTTTAAGTATGTATATTATAAACATGATTAGTTTCATTTAAATCCAGGATATTAAAAGACATTATTTAATAGAGCTACTCCATAAAATAATTCTTTCCTAGATAAACCCTTTTTACTATTACTAATAGTAAATGTACATCCAGAAATATCCAAAACTGAAACAGAAATAATATTCCTGTACAAAACAGGTACAAAATAACATAGTTTAGTAACAAAACTAATCTACTAGGCATCATAAGCTGGTCCTGCTGATCTTTATGGCAGCAACCCTTGCTCCATTTTTGACCTGCAAGTCCACTTGTCTTGATCCCAGTGACCTCCTATTCTTAAGTCCCTACACATTACAACAAATGTGAGAACCACATCTAGTATCCAATACATAAGATGTTGAAACAGAGGTTAATGTCTATGACATATATACCTGAAGAAGACACGCCCTGCGTCTCCCTCTTCTCTCCCAAAAGCTTGGGACATGATCTTTACAAATGTCTAGTCTGCTTGCACCCGAGCAGACATCCTTGGAACGGGCCTTAGGCTGGGCTTTAGCCTTTATAGCCTTGGCTTCCTTAGCCTTGGCCTTGGCCTTTGCCTTGCCTATAGCAAGAGGAGGTTTCCCCTCGTTGACCATAAGTATCGGCGGAGTTTTTCAGACCTGCACCTCGTATTCCGCCAGCTATCAAGCCGATGGATTACAACTCGTTGGTGCAGCGAGTACAGGCCTTTCTAGCACATACTCTTTAGACTCTAGTCTTAGAACTCTCCTCAAGTTCCTAAACCAGTCCAAAAGTTAGGGCCAGAAAGCATGTCCCATTCCAGGAAAGATTGCAGTTATTATTCGTAGCCATTGGTTTCGACACAGAAAAAATTACGAGTGTTAATAAAGGGCTTAACTTGTTTTTCCCATATTATAATTAATAATGAATCATGTTATTAATTAACTCGAGTTATTGAGCTCATGGGCCGAAAACCATATTATATCAAGATATAGACAGACGAGGGCCTGGAACAACTATACCCTAATTTTTAGGTAGGAACGCCATCCAATCCTAACCTAGGGACTCTCGGTTTGATGGGTCTATTGGCACTTACCCATCTGTGCTTAGGGCCAGGAACATCTTGCTACCCACGCTAAGTCCAAACCTCCATCCAAGTGTCAAAGTCCAACCCAATACAAAATGATGATACTCTAGTGCATCCAGCGAGGGTTGGTCTACAACTGGCCTATCCCTACTTGGAGAAGGTTTTGAATAAGGGAAGTACTTTTAAGAGACTTAGTAATTACCTTTTGGTTATTAGATTCAATTAATAACGGCTTAGATGCATAGGCGGGTGAAATTGGGTTTGTACATACATTCTCACATGCAAATAAATAAAGCATATTTAAATAAAAATGAAATGCTATGGGCCAAAATTTACAGCCTAATATAATTCTAGTAAACCTATACTAGAATGACATTAGGTGGGCTGCCTCCTCATCCTTCTGGCACACCAATCCAATCGGCATCTTCTTTACATAATATCATAATAAAACAACAAAAAAAAAATTACATAAAAAGAAAAATGGCACGTAGACCGTATTTACCAAAAGAATATTACAAGCCAAATAAATAAGGCCCTATAACATTCATTCATGCATTTAATGATACATCCATGTAAACCAATACATACAATTTATAAACATGTTAAATGCATGAATTAATCCCATTTTATATATGTCCATAGCCATTATTTTGAAATCGCCCAATTTTGGCCATTCAGGGTTCCAAGCCCGTTTGGGCCTTGGGCCTCCAGCTCAAGCAGAAAACTGCTCCCAATCCGATTGGGATACCATGAATTCCAAATTAGCCGTCCGGGTAATCGTGCCAAGAAAACCCGAACCAATTTCAATTAACCGTATTAATTTCCAAAATTAATATCGCATGAACGAAAATTAAATTCCATTCATAAAACATGCACATAAAAATTTCCAAAATTTAAGTACGCAAAATTTTAAAACCAATTAAAATTTTAAAACCTGGCCCGGCCTAAAAATCTCGCAGAATCCAAATTCAGGCCCGACCCGCCGCACGGGGCAGCAACGCCGCTGCTGCCCTTGTTCCGACCCGAAACGGTCCGTGATTTTTCCAAAAAAAAATAGCAACATGAAATTAAATCACCAAGAAATAAAATTAAGTATAGGAAATTAAATCTAGTATAAAACCTATATCAAAAATAAAATTTCCATAATCAAATCACAAATAGAAAATTAAACCAAGCATAAACCTATTGCATAATAATTTTCTATTTGCAAAATTCAAGGGGCAAAATCACCAAACCCCAAACCAAAAATAAATCCTGACCACAAAATTCTCCAATTTTAAAACACGGGATTCACCAAGTTAAAGATTTCCACAGATCAAAAGCCCACTCTACTACTACTGTTGGGATTCGTCATGGGAAACCGACCGATAAAAGTAGAAATACATGTCGATTTCCTCAAATCCGGTTCCAGGAGCTTAAGATGTGGAAATCAAAAACTTAAAGCATAGAGAGAAAGTTTGAAAACTTACCACAAAGTCTCTCTAAGAGACGGATGCGGACTGCAGGAATCAAAGCAGACTCCCTCCAACATCACGTACACGAACGGCTCTCAGACCGAAATCCGTGCTAGCGACCCGGATCATGCAAGAAGAGAGGGAGAAAGGGGATGCCCACTAAAAATTATGGCTCTACAATATTTTTTTCCAAAAGAAATATATGTATATCTTTCCAAAAGATAATCCCAATTTTCTCAAGTGGGCAAACAAGTTTCTTTCCAAAAGAAACATAATGCATAAAAGTGGGCAAAATTTTTCAGCCAAGGATGGATGAAAAATGAATGGGATATTTTCTTTTCTTACCATAAGTATCATGAAAATATCAAGGAAGCAAAGTCCAACTTTACAACCATAAAGTCATGGCATGACTCACCATATACATCATCACATTTTGTCCAACAAAATGACTCATCATTCCAATCCCTTTCCATGCTTAATTTCGGCCAACTCAATCCCACATTATGTGGGCATAATCATTTTATGCCTAAGCCCAATTTTAAATTCATCGATTTAATTAATTTCAAATGCAAATTTAATTTAACATACGTGCTTATATATTATACCATAGAATATATTACATATATTTAAATTAAAATTCATTTGACCTATTAATTTAATCAATGGATTAAATTAGACACACATAAAATGAAATACATGTAAACCTATACATGTAATAATATTTCCACCTAGGAAATAATCTCATAAATTAATTCATTGAATTAATTAAGAGAATGCCGAAATAAATATTAATTATATGATTTTGATCAATCCAATTGATCTATATAATGTAATTAATAAATCTCTCTCTCTTCAAATGTGTATACTCTAAGTACACACTTAATCCGACTAGTTAAAGTCCAGACGTTCAATCTGTACGATCCGATTGGCCTGTCTTTCTGTTGGCAGTGGGCCAAGGACAGGCGGGCTCTAGCAAGCCACTGCAGCCACCAATTAAGACTGAGATAGCACTCAAACTGTCACCGTAACCCTGTAGTTTGAACTTGTATGTCCCATGTCACTGATATCGGCGTCCAACAAAGAGGCATGGTTGATCACCCTCTATATGTGTCCGGACATTTACTTGATCCCGAATGAACTGATGCTCATAAACAAGATCCAATCTTGTTTGGGGGTGGCCACACTCTTATTAGTAACATTCATCAAGATGCTGGTGATATCGTCTCGGTAAATTACTAAGTGACATTCCCTTCTGCATATCCATAGCACTGCCATGCTCACTGACACACCCAAACGTACCCATAGTTGGCACCCTTTTACAGGCCCGTTAGGCGTACACCAAAGTGTGTCACTTCACATGCAGCAACATCATATGGTCCGGTCAAAGGACTTATACAAGTACTACACGAGAATCATTTGTGATACTATACCATGTAGATTCTTGTTAAGTGGATCGATCCAGTACCACGCCCTTTTTGCATGTACCCATTAACCTGGTTGACATCCCATGTTCTATGACCGGTAAGACACCGCCATACAACCAGGCTAATAATAGTCTTTAGTTCCATTCATTCCCATTATTGGAACAGACTACGGATGACTTTATGGCCATATTGTTTTTCCTATCCATAGTCTTACTGCCAAGTGCATGACACTTGACAACATGGATATGGATATGTCCATTGGATACTCTATTTAAAATATAGCACAAGACATATAATAAATAGATTAATGCATTTATCTCTTGACACAAATTGTATAACACATAAAGTTCACATTAATGTACAAATGTATTATACAAACACAAGGACCAATGCCTCGGAACTAGGGCATTTCCAACATTTAGTACCTTGTCATATAACAATTTAATGCAAACAGGACGTTTGGTATTTGATGGAATAGGGATAAGGATAAAAGAGTGGGATAAGGATAAAAATAAGTAAGTTGAAATTTATTAATCTATGCTTGTTATGTTGGATAGAGATAGGAATAAAATAATACATTCTACCTTATTACCCTTATATATTTATTCCACTCTATTATCTTTAAATTTAGTGAGTCGGAACTTAATATTTTCCATTATTAAAATTTTATCCCTACTCCTAGCCCCTCCTCTCTCTCTCTCTCTCTCTCTCTCTCTCTCTCTATCTCTCTCTCTCTCTCTCTTAGTATAGGATGATAGGGATAAGAAAAGGATAAGACCCTTATCTCTTGTCCCTATCTCCTAAACAAATATGGGATAAAGGGAGATAAGGATAACAAATCCATATCCCACTCTTTTAAACAAACATACTAAAAAAGTTATAGTTAATAAGTAATATTCAATTATAACTTTATTATTATCGCTGATACCTATTAACAAAGGCTAAATTTCAACGATATGAATAATTGAACCTCAAACATATTAAGCATGAACTCTAATCACATTTAATAGTTAATACTACATATTGCTTTGAATTTTTAGCATAATTACCAATGCTCAAAAATAAACTTCACAAGAAAATTAATTGAATTTACTTCTCAACCTTCTAAACTAAACGCAACGCATCTTAACAATTTATATTTTATTTTATTTTATATTTTGTAAAAGCTACAAATTAAAAATAATAATTTAATAATGAATTATAAAATTGTACGGAATAATTAAAATATAACATAAATAATCGTAAAATTAAAAAAAATGAGTATATAAGAAAGTAAAGGTGGGAAACGGGGAAAAAAAAAAGGAAAAAAAGAAGTTACACCCTGATTTTCAATGAAAACGAAAACAAAAATAAAGAGAACAATAAAAATGGGAAAAAGAAAAATTAGCACTAGTTAATAAGGAGAGAGAGAAGCTATCGTCGAAAACATAAAATAAATGAAGAAAAATGAGAGAGAATAAAATTAGGGTAAACTAAAAAAAATATTGATTTTCAATTCGAAGATGATAATATTTTTTTTTTTTCAAAACGAAGGTTTCAAAAGTTTGGAAAAAACGATGTATAATATTTTACCGTTAAAAATAATAATGTGGCAGAAGATTTTTTTGTCCATTTAACATTCTATAGCTTATTAATATTATTTAAGAATTTCACATCGAGATTAGAATATTTTACGAGAATTTTCCATTTTGTTGTAATTTTTTCAAATTTATTATAATTATTTAATTAAGAAAAATATTTGCGCTTCTTGAAAATTTTTAAACTTCATTGCTAAGATCTATTGTATTTTAATTAACCAACTTGGAAAAATTCAGTTCAAAATAGATAAAAATATCATATTTTATGTCATGATTTAATGTTAGTTATTATTTTTTTTACTAACTTTTGAAATTACAGTCCTTGTTTTGAAATATATATATATATATATATATATATATATATATATATATATATATATATATATATTTCACTTTTCTCAAATTGAAAATTAGTAAAACACTGGGTAGTTTTTTACAGTTCACCCATAAAATTATTGATGACATTTATGTTATTGAATAAGCCAAGCTCAGTCAAAACCATGCAACTCCTACTAATATTGCTGTTTATTTTCATATCTATTACTCTGCGGATTTGATGCCGTCAATGATTGACAGAGGGGTTTTTCTTTTGTTTAAAGGCTGTGGTCACATATCTTTCTTAGTCTCTTATTGTGTGTGCTAAGTAAGCTGATGGTCATAACCGTGGTATCTCACACCCACACCCAAAAGGTTAAATGAGCATCCCACACCTAAAAGGTTCCCCACATAGGTCTTCCCTGAAAGCCCCCAGTAACTAAGGTAAAAACGTAAAAAAAGCATCGACTTTTGCACCAGTTCTGGAAGAGCAGAGAAAAAGGGATGTTTATAGCCGTAGCGATACAAACAAGAATGTTCATCTAAGCCGCAAGAACATGTACATACGGCGTACGGGAATTTCCACCTCGTTGAAGATCTAGTGGTGCTACCCGAAGACTTAAATGAATAGCCATCGCTATTAAGAACAACAACCAAGATCTAATGAGAATTTGCTTATAGCTTTTGGTCTTTGACATCAAAAAATAAGGTTGTAATAATGAAACAAACATGTGAGAATTTGGGGGGTGCTAGATGGTCTTAAGTTAGCTTGGGATAGTGGTTTCAAGAAGATTATTTTCGTGGTCGACAACGAATATGTGTCTGAAGTTATTCTTAAGGATGTTCCTCCACTTGATGAATTGTATCGAATTATTGTGGTGATCAAGGAGCTAATCATTAGAGATTGTATTGTGAAGGTGGAGCATATTTGATGCAGCGGATAACCAATTGAATTCCGTTGATCGTGCACGATACCGGAAATGACTCCTCTAACCCTAAAATTTACGAAAATTCAAAGAGATAGGAAAAATAGAACAAAATTCGAATTCAACAAAACTGAATAATTCTTATCTTACATGCCTTTAAATAGTGAATAGAAACTAGGGTTAAAATTTCGGAAATAATAGAATAAAGGAAAAACTTTTAAAAGTTTGCAATTAGGTCCCTAAAAATATAAAAACGCAAAATTGAAGGACTAGATGGCATTTTTTGGCCAAATTGGGATGGGGCCCATAATTTATGGGTTCTGTTTATCAGGCTGATTCCCAAGAAAAATACTAGCTTTGGGACCAAATCGGACACTTTTCAAAATTTCACTATTCACCGCTTCGCTGATTTTTTTCCGTCTTCGAATTTCTCCAAATAGGTTAGTGTCAATTCTTCTACTCCATCATTCTCCCCGGGTTGGAAAGATTTCGCCCTCGAATTTTCATCCTCGGAAGAATCACTGACATATGGCAGAAGGTGCTTCACATTGAAGACGTCATGTGTACGAATCGAACTCGGCAGCTGCAAACGGTAAGCATTGGGATTAATTTTCGCAATGATCTCTACAGGGCCAATCTTCCGAGGGGAGAGCTTGTTGTAGTCGCCAACAGAAAAGCGATCCTTGGTCAGCACTGCCCAAACAAAGTCTCCCACTTCAAACTCCACACGTCGCCGTTTCTTGTCCGCAGTCTTCATATACTTCGCAGCCGAGGCCTGCAAATTGTTGCGCACTGCTTCGTGGACCTCCTGCAAACTACCAACGAAATCCTCTGCCTTGCCATAAAGCTTAGTTTGAGAGGGCAAAGAAAACAAGTCCAGTGGCCCCTTGGGAATAACAGAATATACCACTGCAAATGGACTGAACCCCGTGCTCCGGTTCACTGTATGATTATGTGCAAACTCTGCTAGGCACAACTTCAAATCCCAACACTTCACATGTTCAACTACCAAACTACGTAACAGATCGCCCAAGGAACGGTTCACCACTTCGGTTTGCCCATCCGTTTGAGGATGATAAGCACTACTAAAGTTCAGCTGCGTGTTCACCATCTTCCACAAACTCCGCCAAAAGTGACTTAGAAATCATGTGTCTCGATCAGAAACAATGGACTCGGGCAGCCCATGCAACTTATACACCTCACGAAAGAACAACTGAGCCACTTTTACTGCATCCGTCGTCTTTTTGCACGGAATGAAATGTACCATCTTAGAGAACCTGTCCACCACCACAAAAATTGAGTCGTTACCATGCTGAGTACGCGGCAAACCCAATACAAAATCCATACTGATGTCCACCCATGGCTGTGACAGCACTGGCAATGGCATATATAGTCCAGCGTTTGTGGCTGTTCCCTTGGATATCTGACAAACCCGGCAACGCTGCACAAACTTCTCCACTTCTTTGCGCATGGAAGGCCAAAAATAGTTAGATTGCACCAACTGTAATGTTCTGTCCTGACCAACATGACCTTCATTGTGCAGCTCCTGTATAATATGTAGTCTCAAACTACAATCAGGAATACACAACCGATTGCCCTTAAACAGAAACCCATCCTGCAAATGGAAATCCATCCGTTCTGCTTCAATTGTTTTCAAGACAGCAGCAAAGTACGGGTCAGAATCAAATAACTCAGAAAAAACTTCAAATCCTGGTACCTGGACTGTAAGGCAAGTTAGCAAGGTCTTTCTCCTACTCAGCGCATCAGCCACCTTATTTGCCACCCCAGACTTGTGCTTGACTACAAATGTGAACTGCTGCAAATAGGCAACCCAACTTGCATGCCTTGCGGAAACCTTATCCTGGCTGTGCAGATGTTTGAGCGCTTCATGATCAGTGTATAAGATGAACTCCCTTTAGAACAGATAATGTCTCCAATGCTTAACAGCTTGCACAACTGCATAAAACTCTACATCATAAGTGTTGTAATTCAATTTTGCTCCGGACAGCTTCTCACTGAAATAAGCTATTGGTTTTCCGATTTGACTTAGCACTGCTCCAATCCCCAATTTCGAAGCATCAGAATGTAGCTCAAAAGGCTGCTGGAAATCCGGTAAAACCAATATGGGGGCTGTAGTCAGTCGATGTTTAATCAGTTTAAACGCTTCTTCAGCCTCTTCCATCCACTCGAACTTCCCTTTCTGCTTCATACAATCTGTGATAGGTGCCATGATAGTGCTAAAATGGGGAATGAAACGCCTATAAAAAGATGCCAACCCATGAAAGCTACGGACTTCAGTGATTGTACAGGGTCTAGGCCACTGCTGAACAGCCCGCACTTTCGACTCATCAACCTGCAACCCCTTATCCGACACCACATACCCCAGAAACAGAACACTACTAGACAAGAAAATGCACTTTTTCGAGGCAGCATATAAACGCTCTTTCCGCAGCACCTCAAGCACAGCCCTCAAATGCCTCAAATGTTCAGCTTCATTAGCACTATATATCAAGATATCATCAAAATAAACCACTACAAACTTGCCAATAAAAGGCCTCAACACTTGGTTCATTACTCGCATAAAGGTGCTAGGGGCATTCGAAAGCCCGAAGGGCATAACTAACCATTCATACAGCCTTTCTCTCGTCTTGAATGCTGTTTTCCATTCATCTCCAGGACGGATCCGTATGTGGTAATAACCACTCTTCAAATCCAGTTTACTAAACACAGTGGCACCACTTAATTGATCAAGCAAATCATCCAGCCTAGGGATAGGAAATCGATACCTGACGGTGATTTTATTGATGGCACGGCTGTCGACACACATCCACCACATTCCATCCTTTTTCGGGATTAATAATGCAGGAACAGCACAAGGACTGAGGCTCTCTCGGATATATCCCTTGGCTGCTAACTCCTCAACCTATCTGCGCAACTCCTCATGTTCAACCGGGCTCATTCGGTAATGGGGTCGATTTGGAAGAACTGCTCCAGGCTCCAAATCAATCTGATGTTGTATATCTCGCAATGGTGGCAAACCATCCGGTAAATCTTCAGGAAACAGATCTTCAAACTCCTGCAACAGGGGTGTACTGCTTCAGGAGCATGATGTTCCTCTGCTACTGTCTTTCCCACCAATGCAAAAACAATATCCGAATCCTGCAACTCTTCATCAAACTGAGCCAATGACAATAAACTTCCAGCCTCCTTACTGGTCTCTTTCTGAGGAACCAGCACGATCTTCACACCCTCAAACACGAAACTATAAGTGTTTCTCTTCCCATCATGGTGAACATCTCTGTCAAACTGCCATGGATGCCCCAACAACAAGTGACACGCGTCCATCTCCAGAACATCGCACCAGACCTTATCCTTATACTTACTGCCCATTGAGAAAGAAACCAACACCCTTTGTGAAATTGTCACCTCACCTCCTTGTTTTAGCCAAGACAGTTTATACCGCTTAGGGTGCTTTTCAGTCGGAAGCTCTAACTTCCTCACAGCTTCAGCAGCCATTATATTTTCACAGCAACCAGAGTCAATGATGAATTTACAAATCTTACCTTTGATGGTGCAAGTCGACTGGAATATGTTACGCCTCAGCCAATTCTCTTCAACTACTCGAGGGGTCAGACACGACCTCCTCACCACCAGTGCAGGGCTTACATCTCCCCCCACAATCTCTTCATCGAACTCCTCTTCTTCAAAAACTGGCTCGCCTACATCTTCATCAATCTGACCCTCTTCATCAGCCACATCAGCAAACATGGCTCGTTTTCCTGCTTTCTTACACTCAGACTGACGATGGCCAACCTTTCCACATGCAAAACACTTCATACCACTACTCTGTCCTCCCCTTCTGTTATTATTGCTAGCCGTTACAAGTGTGGAATTTGGTGTGATTGTTGTTGCTGACCCTGAAGGTCGGGGTACTACCCTTGAGGTACGGGTGTTAGAGATTGTGCCCTAAGCCAATATTGGATTATGTAAACAATCTTCTTAAGTCATTAATAAAGACTTATTTTATCATATATATTTGTATGTTAGTATTTATGATAATGTATCCATGAATTAATTGTGTAATTCTAAATTTCCCTAGTCGATTGTTATTATGGGAATAATAACAAACCAAGACTAGTGTGAGTGATAATGGATATTCATAAGATGAATATAGTGTATACAGATACAGATTATACTCACGGGCAATGTGTTAGAGAACATGTTGCTGGAGACCCACTATAAGATCAAGTTCATGGTCACGTGTCACAACTGATCTTGATTATAGTAGTGTCATCAGCTGATTCCTTTGACCTGAGGTCACCATGGATTCCGGGATGAATTCATGTTGTGCTTTGACGCAGTCAAACGCTACTTGTAACAGAGTAGTTATAAAGGCTGTGGTTGGGTACAATATGACTCATGCTTTGGGATGTGAGTGACAGATATGGGATTTTGTCCCTCTCTAACAAGAGAGCGATATCACTGGGCCCCTCGATAAGTAAGACTGTTAAATGCATGGCCGTGCTCAAATAATTGATAAGAGTATCAATTGATTTGTCTGAACAGTTTACTTTGAGATCGAGAAAGCATATGATTAATTATATAAGATTGACAAGTGTACCATGTCTTATAATTAATCTTGATATCAATGAGACAAAAGGGAATATGACATTCTATAAATAGGTATTGGATCATTCCAATCATGTTAATTGGGTAGTCGTAATGGCTTGCTAGAGTCCGCTTGTGACCTATAAGGACATTATGGTAATTTCCTTATTGCCAATTAATATGAACCTATGGGGTCACACACAAAGAGCAAAATGAAGTTCATCTTTTCGGGTATAAATTATTATTGGATAATAATTTATGAATGAGAAAGAGAATAAATATATATATAGTGATATATATTTATATATATATGTATATGTGAATATTAATATGATTAATATTGCATAAGGTATGCCACATATTATAATTAAATTATATAGAGATATAATTAATTATAATATTGTATATACATATGTGTATTATGGAGAATTGGTTTGATTTAATATTAATTGAGAATTAATATTAAGTTGTGTGGGTTAATTTATAATTATAACTAATAGGTGTATTAGGTTATAATTATAATTAAGTTAATGGTTATATAAATGGAAATATAACCTAAACCTAAGTGTGAAAAAAAATTTTTTTTAGCCATACAATAAGAGGAATTCGGCAGACACAAGAAAGGGGTGTGGCAGCCAGTTTTTTTTCTCCATCTAAACACCAAGAAAAATTTGATTTTTCGGTCTCTCTCTCTCGTTCGAAGAATCGTTCTTCAATCCCGGCGCTAGCACGCGGTGAATCAATTGCTCCGTGTGGATCAACCGTAGAGGGAAGCTAATTTGGTTCCTTTGATTCAAAACCTACAAAGAATTAAGGTAATTCTTTAACCCTCTTTCCGATTCAATGCAATGTACATGGGTCCTTGGTGGGGATTAATCCTTTTATTTCCGCTGCGTATTGTTTTTGTGCGATTAATTCCCCAACAGTGGTATCAGAGCCACTTGTGCATTGATTGAATTGGATTTGTTATTTTGATTAGATCAAAATTGCATGTTAGGGTTATATGTTTTTGATTTAGGGTTCTTTGTTATTGTGAATAACGCTTTGGAATTGATTTGGGAATTGTTGTTTTGAACAAATTGACGCAGAATTGTTTTTCAGTGCAGAACACGCCGGCGTGCAGGCTCTGCACGCCGTGCAAACGTGTGTTGCACGCCGTGTACTGGTTATGCACGGCGTGTAGTCGGAAATCGTTTCCGTAAGCTGAGAATCAGTGCATAACTCGCCGGCGTGCAAGTGTTGCACGCCGTGCAAATGTGTGTTGCACGCCGTGTACTGGTTTTGCACGGCGTGCAACCGGAAATTTCACATGTGGGCTGAGTAACAGCGAGAAACACGGCGTCGTGCAAGTGTTGCACGCCGTGCAAACCGGTTTTGCACGCCGTGTTTCCTTAGTGCTGCAATGTAGAAATTGTCTTCTATACCTTTTCTTCTCAAATCAATTTCTTTTAAATACAATAAGATTGTGTTTAGTTTTTGAACCCTAAATCTTGTAGATGTAAAATTATTGTGATAATTTTATGCATGGTGTTGTGGTATGGTTTTGGACCCTGTGGATGTTTTTGTTTTCCTTTGTTTTGGTGGATGTAAAGTTTTATAAATACGGCCTGCGAGTCGTTTGTTTTTATGTAACCTTATTTTCTAGATAAATTGTATAGGATGCAATTTATTGTTTGTAAATTTCATTTTACTAGAAAATTGTATAGGATGCAATTTTGTAAAATGTGTAAACCCATGAGATGGTGCCAAGGAACAAAGACGTGAAGACGGAATCCAAGGGGTGCGGGAGTGCTGTGACCATAAGATGGTTGCAACCACCTAGGAAATGACCTGTTGATTTTCATATTGGCCTATGAAAATCAATGTAGATAAAACCATACCATAACACGGTTTTTCGAGTCTAATGCATGTTTTATATTTTGATGCCATGTGATGCCATGCTTAGTATGAAATATGCATGCTTGATGAATGTATGACATTGGATGCCATGCTAGAATTAATGTTAACTAAGAAGATTAAGATTAATGCCATGTATTGTATATGATACAATTTTAATCACGGGATTTAAGAAACCCTAAAATAAACTTATGAAGTTTATATTTTGCCACCCAATTACGTATAACACTAGTCAAGTACTATGTTCGCATCATGGTAGCCACGCCAAAGCGGGTACGCATGTTGTGACCTTAGCGAAGCGATAATATGAGAAATGGTGATTCTCATTGTGTTGTAATTGGTTTAACAAAGGGTTAATCAAAATGGTGTTTGAGCCCGAGGCAAAGATGAGATGAGTAACATACATAAAATATGATATATGATATCATGCATCTCATAAATCAAAAGAGTTACATAATGATGTAATTGACATGGTGATGTCTACCGAAATTATATTTAATCATAGGGACATGCCAAAGCAGTGCTATGGTTAAGTATGGATTTTGGGTCTTTTACCCACTTAAGTATTTTAAAGGGTTTTATGTTTTAGTGGGAGCTTAATTCTCTTATGTAACTTAACTTTGCATATATTTTCTGTTGTAGATAAATGGCAAACACAAGTAATCCCGGTTCTATTAGATCTATCCTTGAGAAGGATAAACTAAATGGAACGAATTACCTTGACTGGTATCGCAACTTGAGAATTGTTCTCAAGCAAGAGCGGAAGCTATATGTTCTGGATGGGCCTTTGCCCGCTAACCCTCCACCCACCACGGCTCCAAGAGCTGAAAGAGATGCTTTCCACAAGCATCAAAATGATCAGATTGATGTGCAATGCCTAATGCTTGCTTCTATGATTCCGGAACTTCAGAAGGATCTGGAAATGTTTGAGGCATATGAGATGTCTCAAGAGCTTAAGGAAATGTTCCAAAAGCAAGCAAGAAGGGAAAGGTATGAGACCTTGAGATCTTTGGTTGCGTGCAAAATGGCCGAAGGTAGTTCGGTTAGTGCACACGTTCTGAAGATGAAAGGGTACATTGATCAGTTGGAGAGACTTGGTTCGCCACTCAGACCTGAATTGGCAACGGATTTGATCCTAAACTCTCTTCCCGATAGTTACTCCCATTTTGTCATGAATTATCACATGAATGATATGGACAAAACGGTAAGCGAATTGCATGGGATGCTTAAAAACGCTGAAGTGACTATAAAGGAGAAACCAAGCTCCAAGGGGATCCATATGGTGCAGAAGGGTAGGATCCAGAAGAAGAAGGGTAAAGCAAACAAACCCAAAGAGTTTGGGAAGGATGCAAAGAAGCCCAAAGCTGTTACCAAGGCAAAGCCTCCAAAGGAAGGCGCATGCCATTTCTGCAATCAGCCTGGTCATTGGCGCAGAAATTGCAAGCTTTATTTGGAGGACTTGAGGAAGAAGAGAGGTGGTGAGACCGCTAATCAAGGTATTCATGTTATTGAAATACTTCATTCTACTTCTGTTTCTACTTCGTGGGTATTAGATACCGGTTGTGGTTCTCACATTTGTATGAATGTGCAGGGGCTTAGAGGAAGTAGAAAGCTCAAGAAGGGCGAGGTAGAATTCCATGTGGCGAATGGAGCTAGAGTTGCTGCTTATGAAGTCGGCCGCTACGAGCTCAAGTTGCCAAGTGGACTTGTCCTTTATTTGAATAATTGTTATTTTGTTCCTAATTTGTCTAGGAATATCATTTCTATTTCATGTTTGGACAAGGAAGGATTTAAATGTGTTATTGAGAATAATCACTTATTGCTTTTTAATAAAGACTTGTTTTATGCAAATGCGGATTTACATGATGGTCTTTATTTATTGAACCTTAGTGAAGGTTATGATGAGCATGTATATAACATAAATACCAAAAGGATAAAAACAAACGTTGTGAATCCTACTTATCTCTGGCACTGTCGTCTAGGACACATTAATGAGAAACGCATTTCAAAACTCCATAAAGATGGAATTTTGGGTCTAGATGTTTTTGAAACATATGACACTTGTGAGTCTTGTTTAATGGGTAAGATGACCAAGAGTCCTTTTACTGGCCACAGTGAAAGGGCTAGTGACTTATTAGAGCTCATACATACAGATGTATGTGGGCCTATGAGCACAATTGCTAGAGGTGGTTTTCAATACTTCATTACGTTCACTGATGATTTCAGTAGATATGGTTATCTATATCTAATGAAGCATAAGTCGGAATCCTTTGAAATGTTCAAAGCATTCCAAAATGAAGTACAAAACCAACTTGGCAAGACAATTAAAGCACTTAGATCTGATCGAGGTGGTGAATATTTGAGCCAAGAGTTTGACGATCATCTTAGAAATTGTGGGATTGTCTCACAATTAACTCCTCCTGGTACACCACAGTGGAATGGTGTGTCTGAGAGGAGGAACCGAACTTTATTGGATATGGTTCGGTCTATGATGAGTCAAACAAATCTTCCTCTATCCTTTTGGGGATATGCACTTGAAACAGCGGCATTCACACTGAACCGAGTTCCATCAAAGGCAGTTGAAAAGACACCATATGAGATGTGGGTTGGCAAGAGACCAAATTTGTCTTTTCTCAAGATTTGGGGATGCGAAGCTTATGTGAAATACTTGATTTCAGATAAGTTAGCACCAAAATCTGTGAAGTGCAACTTTGTAGGTTATCCAAAAGAAACTAAAGGTTATTTCTTTTACAATCCTAGTGAAAACAAAGTGTTTGTTGCTAGGAATGGTACATTCCTGGAAAAAGAGTTTATTTCCAAAGGAATCAGTGGGAGTAAAGTACACCTGCAAGAAAATCTGGATAACCAAATTGAAAGTGAGTTTCAAATGGAACAACAACCTGATTCACAAGAAGTTGTTGAGTCAGAACCAGTAACACAAGTCCAACGTAGATCAAGTAGAGTTCGTCATGAGCCCGAGAGATATGGATTTCTCGTCACGAACGAAAATGATCTGATTCTGTTAGAAGAGAATGAACCTTCCACGTATGTGGAAGCTGTCTCTAGTTCAGAATCTGTAAAATGGCTTGATGCTATGAAGTCAGAAATTCAATCCATGGACGACAACAAAGTATGGACTTTGGTTGATCTCCCAAAGGGTGCTAAAGCAATAGGGCACAAATGGGTTTTCAAGTTGAAAACGGACATGGATGGGAATATTCAGACTTATAAAGCAAGGTTAGTGGCGAAAGGTTACCGACAAGTTCATGGTATAGACTATGACGAAACCTTCTCGCCAGTAGCCATGATCAAGTCCATTAGAATTCTTGTTGCCATAGCAGCATATTATGACTATGAAATATGGCAAATGGATGTCAAAACAGCCTTGCTAAATGGAAACCTTGTGGAGGATGTGTACATGACACAGCCTGAAGGTTTTGTCGATCCAAAGAATCCTGATAAAGTATGCAAGCTTCAAAAGGCCATTTATGGTTTGAAGCAAGCATCAAGAAGTTGGAATCATTGTTTTGATGAATCAGTCAAAAAGTTTGGCTTCATCAAAAACGAAGATGAGCCTTGTGTGTACAAGAAGTTCAATGGGAGTAATATAGTTTTCCTAGTTCTATATGTCGATGACATATTGTTAATAGGAAATCACATTCCTACCTTGCAAGAAGTAAAATCTTGGCTAGGAAAGTGTTTTTCTATGAAAGACTTGGGTGAGGCAGCCTACATTCTTGGAATAAAGATCTATAGAGATAGATCCAAGAGATTGATAGGCCTGAGCCAGAGTACATACATTGATAAGATACTGAAAAGGTTCAGTATGGATCAATCCAAGAAAGGAAATGTTCCTATTGGGCAAGGGATAAAGCTCAGTCGTAAGCAATGTCCTATGACAGTTGAAGAACGTCAACGCATGGATAAGATTCCTTATGCATCAGCTATAGGATCTATCATGTATGCCATGGTATGTACTCGGCCAGATGTCTCTTTTGCTTTGAGCATGACAAGTAGATATCAGTCTGATCCAGGTGATAGTCACTGGACTGCTGTCAAGAATATTCTTAAGTACTTGAGAAGAACTAAAGATACATTCTTGATATATGGAGGCTCGGACGAAGATCTTGGTGTAAATGGTTACACGGATGCAAGTTTCCAAACTGATCAAGATCAGATGCAGTCACAGTCTGGGTATGTGTTCATTCTGAATGGAGGTGCGATAAGTTGGAAGAGTTCTAAGCAAAGCACGATAGCTGCATCTACAACAGAAGCTGAGTATATTGCTGCATCAGATGCAGCCCAAGAGGCTGTTTGGATCAAGAAGTTCGTCGAAGAACTTGGTGTCGTTCCTAGCATAGTGAATCCTGTGAGCCTCTTGTGTGACAACAATGGGGCAATATCACTTGCTAAGGAACCTAGTGTGTCACAGAAATCCAAACATATACTTCGGCGTTTTCACTACATAAGAGAAGTCATCTCAAGAGGAGATGTGAAGATATGCAAAGTTGCGTCTGAAGACAATGTTGCTGATCCACTAACAAAAGCTCTTTCACAAGCTGTACATGATGGTCATGCTAGGTCCATGGGTATTAGATACATTTGAGATTGGACTTAGGGCAAGTGGGAGATTGTTAGAGATTGTGCCCTAAGCCAATATTGGATTATGTAAACAATCTTCTTAAGTCATTAATAAAGACTTATTTTATCATATATATTTGTATGTTAGTATTTATGATAATGTATCCATGAATTAATTGTGTAATTCTAAATTTCCCTAGTCGATTGTTATTATGGGAATAATAACAAACCAAGACTAGTGTGAGTGATAATGGATATTCATAAGATGAATATAGTGTATACAGATACAGATTATACTCACGGGCAATGTGTTAGAGAACATGTTGCTGGAGACCCACTATAAGATCAAGTTCATGGTCACGTGTCACAACTGATCTTGATTATAGTAGTGTCATCAGCTGATTCCTTTGACCTGAGGTCACCATGGATTCCGGGATGAATTCATGTTGTGCTTTGACGCAGTCAAACGCTACTTGTAACAGAGTAGTTATAAAGGCTGTGGTTGGGTACAATATGACTCATGCTTTGGGATGTGAGTGACAGATATGGGATTTTGTCCCTCTCTAACAAGAGAGCGATATCACTGGGCCCCTCGATAAGTAAGACTGTTAAATGCATGGCCGTGCTCAAATAATTGATAAGAGTATCAATTGATTTGTCTGAACAGTTTACTTTGAGATCGAGAAAGCATATGATTAATTATATAAGATTGACAAGTGTACCATGTCTTATAATTAATCTTGATATCAATGAGACAAAAGGGAATATGACATTCTATAAATAGGTATTGGATCATTCCAATCATGTTAATTGGGTAGTCGTAATGGCTTGCTAGAGTCCGCTTGTGACCTATAAGGACATTATGGTAATTTCCTTATTGCCAATTAATATGAACCTATGGGGTCACACACAAAGAGCAAAATGAAGTTCATCTTTTCGGGTATAAATTATTATTGGATAATAATTTATGAATGAGAAAGAGAATAAATATATATATAGTGATATATATTTATATATATATGTATATGTGAATATTAATATGATTAATATTGCATAAGGTATGCCACATATTATAATTAAATTATATAGAGATATAATTAATTATAATATTGTATATACATATGTGTATTATGGAGAATTGGTTTGATTTAATATTAATTGAGAATTAATATTAAGTTGTGTGGGTTAATTTATAATTATAACTAATAGGTGTATTAGGTTATAATTATAATTAAGTTAATGGTTATATAAATGGAAATATAACCTAAACCTAAGTGTGAAAAAAAATTTTTTTTAGCCATACAATAAGAGGAATTCGGCAGACACAAGAAAGGGGTGTGGCAGCCAGTTTTTTTTCTCCATCTAAACACCAAGAAAAATTTGATTTTTCGGTCTCTCTCTCTCGTTCGAAGAATCGTTCTTCAATCCCGGCGCTAGCACGCGGTGAATCAATTGCTCCGTGTGGATCAACCGTAGAGGGAAGCTAATTTGGTTCCTTTGATTCAAAACCTACAAAGAATTAAGGTAATTCTTTAACCCTCTTTCCGATTCAATGCAATGTACATGGGTCCTTGGTGGGGATTAATCCTTTTATTTCCGCTGCGTATTGTTTTTGTGCGATTAATTCCCCAACAACGGGGTAACCCGCTACTGCCAAATCCCGTAGGACGCGGTCTCCTTTCCATCCACACTGCCCTCTGATGCGCCTCTGAAACAGTCAGGGGATCAAAATCATTGACTGATTCCCGGAGCTGCTCCCTTAATCCTCCAATATAACGAGACACCAACTGCTCCTCCGTTTCTTGGATATCATTCCGGGCTGTTAATTGGTAGAAATCGGTGGTATAATCCTCGACCGATCGATTCCCTTGTCTCAGGTTTTGCAACCGTTGATACATCAATCGCTGATAGTTATACGGTAAGAAATTCGACCGCATATGTTTTTTCAACTTCTCCCATGTCGAAACCTTAGACTTTCCCATTTGTTGCCTGGTCAGCTTCAACTGCTACCACCAAGCCATCGCTCTCCCCCGTAATCTGGTCGCAACCAGCGGGACTCGCCTATTCTCAGGAACGCCCTTGAACTCTAAAACTTCCTCAACAGTGGCAAGCCAATCTAAGAATTCCTTAGGTTGAAGGGTACCATGGAATTCTTGGATTTCAGTCCACAATCCACTCTCCCAACGTCGATCTTCGCCTGCTACACGACGCCGATTAGGAGCTTTTCACCATCTGAATCCTCTTCATTGTCCTCTTCGTCTCTACCGAACGGGTTGATCAGATTCGCTTGTCTCCTATGGGGCTGATTAACCCTAACTTGGGTAGCAATCATCTCTCCCATCCTCTCAATCAATAGATCGACAGCCACTTGTATTTGCTGTCCGATCGCTTGATTGTGGCGTTGCTCAATCCGTCGTTCCAGGCCCTCTTCCCCTGCGATGTCAACAACTCGTCTCTCTCTTCCTCGAGGCATGATGATGCAAGGTTAGGCTCTGATACCAACTGATGCAGCGGATAACCAATCGAATTCCGTTGATCGCGCACGATACCGGAAACGATTCCTCTAACCCTAGTATTTATGAAAATTCAAAGAGATAGGAAAAATAGAACAAAATTCGAATTCAACAAAACTGAATAATTCTTGTCTTACATGCCTTTAAATAGTGAATAGAAACTAGGGTTAAAATTTCGAAAATAACAGAATAAAGGAAAAACTTTTAAAAGTTTGCAATTAGGTCCCTAAAAATATAAGGCCGATTACCAAGAAAAATACTAGCTTCGGGACCAAATCGAACACTTTTCAAAATTTCACTATTCACCGCTTCGCTAATTTTTTTCCGTCTTCGAATTTCTCCAAATAGGTTAGTGCCAATTCTTCTACTCCATCAATATTTATCGTGAAGGGAATCAAAGTGCAGACTTGGCTAATTTTTTGGTTACCATGGGTTTGCTGTTCATCCGATTGGAGCTAGTACTGTGATTCTTCGGGATGGTCTCTTTACCCCGTTTTTATTTAAATTGTCAACCATTAAATATATAGTTAATTAATTACACGTTGTAATTTTTCTATTGGTAAAGATGTGACTTATTATAATATTATTAGCTTTCTACACGGATGACGTGGTGCTCTAGGCGCACACTATAGTTTCTCCGAAATAAGGGCAATTTTGTCTTAAAATTGTTATTTATTGTGCCACATCATTAACATATCACAGCATTATTTAGTGGAAGAAGGTTTTAGAGTAAAAGAATCAAAATAAATCATATATTCAACAGATCAAAATCTTGAATTCTTCAACGCCACCATTTTTCTTAATTACTTTCACCATCTATAATTTTTGTATCCAAATCCAGCCATCCTCACCTTCTCTTTTCATGCCTTAATTCATTCAAGATTCTTATTCCAATCGTCTTTTGTTGATCAGTGAAAATTCATATTATTGAAGCCTATGATTGGAAGGGGCACTAAGATATTCGGGTACATTATTTTGGCCTCTTTTATTTTATGGTTTTTATTGCTTTTCTTCCATAATTCAGATTTAAGGAATTATAATACCCAAGTTTCCTTATCAAGAATCCATTTCATTGATACATATGAATCTTATTCTGTTGATAAGAATCAAAATGGAATCAATAAGACTAAGGATGTGAATTTCAGTGTAGAAGTTGAATCAGATTCTGATTCATGTTCGGGTCGATACATTTATATGCATCATCTTCCCACCCAATTCAATGAGGATTTGATTAAGCATTGTGAGTTGTTAAGTGAATGGACCAATATGTGCATTTTCGTATCAAATTTCGGGTTCGGTCCAAGGCTTAGGGATGCTATTTTTCGTTCAAATTCGGGATGGTTTTACACGAATCAGTTCATGTTGGAAGTCATTTTCCATAACAGGATGAAAACATACAAGTGTTTGACAAATGATTCATCCTTAGCATCAGCAATATTTGTGCCTTACTATGCCGGACTCGATGTAGCTAAATATCTATGGGAGTCAAATCCAGAAATGAAAGATTATAATCCTAATAATCTTGCAACGTGGTTAAGTGAAAAATCTGAATGGAGAAAACTTTGGGGTAGAGATCATTTTTTGGTAGCAGGAAGGGTAACTTGGGATTTTAGGAGGCAGACCGATGACCCTTCGGGCTGGGGAAACAAGCTTATGCTTTTGCCTGAATCTAAAAACATGACCATTTTAACTATTGAGTCTAGTCCTTGGCATGGAAACGATTTTGCCATTCCATATCCGTCTTACTTCCATCCTTCAACTGATCAGGAAGTGTACTGTTGGCAGAATCGAATGAAGAAGATCAAAAGGAAGTACTTGTTTTCATTTGCAGGCGGTCCTAGGCCCAACAAGGACACGATTCGAGCTAGTATCATTGAGCAATGTCGATTCGCAAGTAGACGGTGCAAGTTCCTTGAATGCGAAAACAAATCCAATAAGTGTGACAAACCAGTTAATGTCATGAAATTCTTTCAGACTTCTTCATTTTGCCTCCAGCCTCCCGGGGATTCTTACACGAGGCGGTCGACTTTTGACTCCATTTTAGCAGGCTGCATTCCTGTTTTCTTCCACCCTGGTTCGGCTTATGTTCAGTATTTGTGGCATTTTCCTAAAGATTATACTAAGTATTCTGTGTTCATACCAGAGGAAGAGGTAAGGAATGGAAATACAAGCATTGAGAGGCTACTAAATCGGATATCCAAAGCAAAAAGAATAGCAATGCGAGAGCAAGTGATAAAGCTAATTCCGGGTGTGGTGTATGCATATCCAAATTCTAGCTTGGAAATACTTGAAGATGCATTTGATATTACTATTGATGGAGTTATTGAAAGAGTTGACAAGATTAGAAAGGAAATTAAGGAGGGCAAAAATGTTAGTGTTGACGATGAAAAGGAAGAATCCAGTTGGAAGAAAAATTTGTTTGGGACCAGCGGAGGACATGAATGGGATCCTTTCTTTAGAGTACAATAGCAAGAAATGGAGAAATTTGCCTATATGCTAGGATTGGACTATTCTCGGCCAATGAGGTCGCGCCATGTCACTACTCTCAGCCAATGAGGTCACGTCACTACTCCCAGCCAATGAACCAGGAGCGGGCTATTGTCGGCCAATGAGGTTGCGCTATGTCAGCAGAGTTGCTCACGCAGCTGGAAGCCGGCGTAGCTGAGAATATTTTTTCCAACAGATGTTAGAATGATGAATGGTTATTTACTTGTACAAAACACTAAATTAGGCCTACTTTATTTTTGCAAATAAATTTTAATTTATCTTCAGGTATGTGCTGATGAATGTGTTAGAATCAGTATTTTGATGATTTATTTGTTGAAGTTAACATCACCAACATGTTATGTATCTCTCATTCTCATAGTTATGAATTGAAATCCCTACGCATTATAAGATTCTTAAATTTTTTGTGTTTTACTGAGTGAATATATTATTATTGAACGTTTCTGCTTTTATTGTTTGTATCGAATTATTTTCAAGCGTAAAAAGATATAATTAAAAATAAATGAATAAAATAAATTTGTGGAGTTTAGGAATGTAAACGGGACAGCGATTGGCAATCTCATTCCAGTTTTCCGGTTAGGTGGGGATCCCCATCCCCTTCCCCGTTTCGTGAAAGGGGACAATCTTAATTCCCTTCCCCTCGGGAACGGGTTCCCCATCGAGATCTCCGTTCCCGTTAAGACAATTTTTGTTTAAAAAAAAAGAAATTTAACTAAAATTCAATTTTGTATAAAAATAGAAAAAAAAAAAAAAAAGTGCATTAAACAAGACATAAAACTCTTTCAAGTTACTACATCTCAATTCTCAAATAAAAATAGGGATGTAAACAAAATCCATAGTTTTAATTTTTTTTATTACTATAAAATTCAATTATTTACGTATATATAAATAATAAAATGAATAATTAAATGAGAATTTTAATAGGAATCCCTGCAAAGACTAAACAGGGACGAGGACGGAGCCCGCGGGGCGAGAAGGGGTAATCCGAGTCCCTGTTTAGCATCCAAGGACAAACTTATCCCAGTCTCCGCCTCGCAGAGATTCTAAACAGGGAATCTCCGTCCCCGTTTGGACGGACTACCGACGAAAACAGGCCTCCGCATCCCCGTTAACAAAACCCTAGTGGAGTTCTAGCTCAATCAACAAATATATAATGCAAGGACTCAATCAACAGAAATTGAAAAAATCAAATAATTATATAATGTGTTTTGCTCACTCTAAAATAAAGGATTTTAGGCTATTGTAATTTCTTTCTCATAATTAACTATCCATTGAAGAAGCTTTAACCACCGGAGATAATGGAATTTGAAGTTTAATACTAGTGCTTAGTCCTTGTTTTTATTAAAAAAAAAAAAAGTTAATTAAAATAACTTTTTTGTTAATATTAATTCGTTTAGAATATAAATGAATTTATAAAATAATAGAAATTCATTAAAGTCTATGAATTGGAGTGACAACAAAGATGAAGCTTTTCGCATTTCTATTTCAACCTCTAATTCCCAAGAAAAAGAATAAATTTCAAAAAAAGGTGATTTGAATTTGATTGAGGCCATTTACTGAATTAAAGTATGCTCTTTGTTAAATTTGAGTGAAGTATGAAATAAATGATAAGTACAAACAAGGATTTAAAGTAAGTTTATCAGTTGGCGTTTGTAGTCCAACGGTTAGGATAATTGCCTTCCAAGCAATAGACCCGGGTTCGACTCCCGGCAAACGCATTATGAAATTTGTTTTTATTTAGTTGCTTATTCCTGATACAAAAATCAAAAATCCGAACCGAACCAATCCATTTTATAGTTTGGTTCGGTTTGGTTTTAAGTTGTTAAGAAGTTTGAACTTCAGTTCGGTTCGGTTTGGTTCAGTTTAAAACCGAAAAACCGAATAATTGGTAAAATATTAAAATTAATTATAAAATCAATATTTACTAATTTAGAGAATTTTAAACATTATATACCAAAAATCCGAACTGAACCGATCCATTTTAAAGTTTGGTTTGGTTTGGTTTTAAGTTGTTAAGAAGTTTGGACTTCAATTCGGTTCGGTTTGGTTCAGTTTAAAACCGAAAAACCGAATAATTGGTAAAATATTAAAATTAATTATAAAATTAATATTTACTAATTTTAGAGAATTTTAAACATTATATTTTTTTATAGTTTTATATTGTGATTTTTGGATGCTAATTTATAGTTGTTAAAACTTGAGAGTTGAAAAAAAAAAGGGGGAAATTTTAGTATTTTATTGTGATGTAATAGTATTATTTAGTATTACTGATTTTTTAAGTTAATTTTTTTGTATTTTTTTTAAACAAAATACTTATATAAAATTTTTATTTTGATTTTCATTTTAAGAAGTTGATGTTTTTGGTTCGACCTAGTCCAAACCGAACCGAACCAAAATTTAGTTTGGATCGGATTGGTTTATAAAATACAGTGCTTTTTGGATCGATTTGTTTCGGTTCGGTTTGGTTTTTGAAACCGAACCGGTCCATGCTCACTCCTACTAATGGATATTACAAAAACATTACGCCAATCATTCTCAAAGCATGAGACAAAAATAACCACTCGCCAAGCTAATTTAGCGGGATGGAGTGGGGCATATTTTCTCCATACTCATTCCTTGATATGTTCCGAAATTCTCGATCCCTTTTCGAAAATAAAACGGAAAAGTTTATCCCGTATCATGGAGAATTCCTATTGTCGGAACCATCCAGACGGGCAAAAAAGTTTAATTGGTATGAAAATTTGTTACAATGATTTATTGAAATGTAAATTAGTATGAAGATTTGTTACAATGATTTATTGAAATATTCTGGATAATAACAGTTTTTTGTAGAGTTGCCGCCAATCAAATTTTGGTCTGATTGGACACTTTAAATAACCACATTATAGTGGTGGCGACTCTACAAATTACGTGTAGGGAAGATAGTAATCACCCTACCCCATCCATATTTAGTACTAAAAGGTTGTGAATTGTGTTTTGTGGAATGTATTTATTTTATTTTTTGTATCCATAACGTGAATATAGAAACCTACATATTAACTGTATATGCGTTCATAAAGATGCTTTACTTTAATTAATTTTATTTATTTATATCCATAACATGGACATAAAAGCTTACACAAATATTATGTTTGAACCTAAATGAACTTTGTATTTTTCATCCATAACATGGATCTAAAATATACACATATAATATATAATATAGATATGACAAATATGCAAATATCTAAATATGATTATGTAAGACATATGTTTGTGCTTGATGCAAAAGTGATAAAAAGATTTTATACTTCTCTCTATGAATATAAATAATAAGATTTCAAGCTCAGCGGAAATAAAGTTAATGATATTATAGTTTTGATCATAAAATAAAGTTAATATTCTCAATATAAATTAACGTAAATTATATTCCACAACCATAACATAGTCATGAAATTAAACTTCTAACAAATTTTATTTTATGTCACTTATTTACTTTAGAAATTTAAATTTTTAAACCCAAGTTTATGATTTTTTCTCAATTAATTCTTAGTTAGGCTTAAATTACATGTATATTAATATGGAAATTAAAAGAAATATTAAAATCAAAAGGGATTAATTTTTGGTTGGGCCTCAATTCGTTTTCTAATCTATTTATCCTTACCTGACCCAAAACCCAGGCTTCGACCCCAAATCCGACCCAACCCTACTATCCCACAGTTTTTATCCAGCACATATAAGCATCATTAACCACTTCTCAAACCCTAAACTTCATCTCTTCACACCAGCCACTTCTCTCATTCCCTCTCCATTCATCCAACACCGGCAGCTTGAGTTCCTTTTGGCTAGCAATGATTTCTCTTTGAACCAGACCAATCTCCGACGCTGCCTCTCTCCTTTTCTCATTGTTGTCCTTTTTCTCTGAAACTCACAGCTTGAATCCATACCACCGATGCCACTAATTTTACCAGTTTATCGGTGATTCAAAGTTAGCGTCCTCACCTGTTGCTGATTAGAGGTATTTCTCGCTTTCCTTTTTTGCCCCTTATCTCTTTCTCGGTTGCGTTTCCTCTATCTGATTCGCACTTCTCTCAGGCAGATGCAACGAAACCGGATCGAACTCAGTCACCGGAGGCTCACTGAGATCCGTCATGACCAAATGCAGTCAACAATGGGCTTGAGCTCCTTGCAAACTAGTGGTACCTTTCTTTTGGCTACTCTAACACTTCCAGTATTTTCTGGCTTGCTGTCGTTACCGCACACCTGTTGTTGGTAATCACAGACCTTTACCAAACGGGGGTATCACCCTCTTTGTTTCTTTTATTTTATTTAATTTTCTCTTTATTTTCAAACTTTGTTTATTCTCTGATCTAGGTTTACTCTTTGCAAGATTAGAGACTTTAAGGCTCTATTTGGTTTCAACGAGGATTATTCTAGCTAAGTTTCTAAACTCTCGGCTTCACATAATGTAAAGAGTTCAAATACATGTGCGTAAAAATTAAACTAATGTTGTGAAATGCTTATGTGTGTGTCTGGTTGGATGAAATGATGTTTACATGCTTGTTTGGTTGAAGTCTTTAATGTTGAAAACAGAATGAAAGTGGGTTCAAAAATCTTGGCTCAAAATGGGTGTTGGTTTACCAAAAATTACAGATTTATGCTAACGATGATATGTGTGTGCTTTGGTGATATGATAGATGTAAGACTTGTGCAGATTTGTGATTCTGAAAGAGAATGGGCTTTAACTGATTATTTGAACTAGGAATAATAAAATCCTTGAGTAATCATATAAAATAGAAGGAAGAAGAAGTAAGCACCAAAGAAGAAGAAATAAAAAGTTAAATGCACTAAAAAGCACAATAGATAAATTAACTAAATAGATATCAATATTTGGTATAGACATAACATGTCTTTACACAATATTTGATGAATCTATATCACACAAGACACAATACTTGCATATTAAGCAAAGAAAGATGGAAGAAATATATACGTGTTGCTGCTTAATCTTATTACTTACGGCCTTGTTTTCGAGCTTCTATGCTTCAACTTTTTGCTAGATATTTTGAAGAAGTTGAACAAGCTGTTGGGATTTGTCATCGGAAAAATAACGTGGCGCAGTGGAAATTACACCGTTAAAATTTTCCTAGAATCCACCTATTGTGTCCAATTACCATTGATTGGAATAAAATCAATATGAATCAAGAGAGATTCACTCACCAAACCTGTCTCTTCTAGAGACTGCAGCAGAATCAAATCTTTAAACGGAAACGATCTCCACAATCTAGTGCACGACCAACTATCGAGTGGGAAACGGTGCTAGCTGAAGAAGCGGAAGGAATGGAGACTTAATTGCTGTAAATTGTGGCTATTTTGGGACTGAAATTTTCAGCAAATCATTTAGGGTTAGAGTTACATTTTCTTCCTTAAGTGTGTCCTTATATAGACACCTTGTCTAATTGGGTTTTAATTAGGTTAATTAAATCCAAGCCCACCAGGATTATAATTACATAAATAAACTTCAATTAAAAAGTATATACTATGTAATTTAATTCCATTTGGCTAAATTTAATTACCCCTAAATAAAATTAAATCACACTTAAGTAAATACAATACATGTATTTAATTTTCCTACTGAGGAAAATTATTTAATTAATTGTTTACTTTATGTAATTCAATAAATTAGCCAATTAATCAATTAAATTATGTAAACTTATTAATTAAATTAAATCAAACTAATGTTAATTAATTACCTTGACACCGAATGTCAACTAATTAATTAACGCATTCCTTCCAATGTCCATTACATGCACAATTTCTATAAGTTCCAGCTTAGTTGATTAATGTGTACAATCCTATGGGTCTGTCTTTATTTTGGTAGTAGGCCCAAGGCCCACAGACTGTAAGTGAGTTCTAGCAAACCATTACAGCCCCCAATTAAGACAGAGATGCAACAGTCTATAAAAGACACTCACCCAGTAGTAATCTCATAGTGTCCTTTGCCAAACGATATCAATATGAATAAACAAAAGGCATGGTGTCCGTCATCCTCTTCTACTGTTTATTATATTTATTGATCTTGAGTTGACTGATTAATCAAATAAACAACCGACTTACTTGGGTATGGCCATACACTTCTCAGTCCCACTCATCAAGTGGCCAGTGATATCATCTCGGTGTTACCCGAGCGACAATTCTATCACTTCATCATCAATATCAATATGTTCACCGGTCCACCCAATCATACCCCTATTTAGCATCCTTTTACAGACCTATTAGGTGTATGTCAAAGTGAACCAGATTCCATATTAATATTATAATGAAATCTGGTCTGAGGACAAAAGAGACCTACTCAAGAAAGACCTATGACGCGACAACCATGTGGCTTTCTTGCACGGATCGATCCAGTCCTATGTCAACGACATGTACCTATAGTCATGACTGACAATACAAGTACTATGGGTAGTTCAGAACTGCCATACAGTCATCGAATATACAAGTCTGTGGTTCTATTCGTTCCCATGATTAGAACAGACCTGGGATAGGTTTTATGATTATCAATCAATGGATACTCTACTCATATTATAGCACAAGATATAAATGAAATAGATTAATTACCTTTATTAATGTGACATAAATAATGTATTCATATAATGAGTCTTAATGTATAATACAAAATACAAGAATCTAATGCCCTAAGAACTAGGGCACACCAAACATCTCCCACTTGCACTAGTTCCAAGTGGGCATTGCCCTAATTCCTATAGATCTGGTATGACCGTCGTGCTATGTCTGCGGTAGTGCTTTGGTCAATAGATCAGCGACATAATTCTTGGTGTCAACCCTCTGCAATGATATGTCAACTCTGTTCATGATCTCCCAAATGAGGTGAAACTTTCTGAGCATGTGTTTAGATCTCTTATGTGATCGAGGCTCCGTAGCTTGTGTGATGGCCCCGTTGTTATCACAGAAAACATTAACTGGGTCTAGGATAGTGGGTACTGCTCCTAACTCAGTTATGAACTTCTTGATCCAAACGGCTTCCTTTGCAGCTTCACATGCAGCTATGTACTCAGCTTCCGGTGTAGAGTGAGCAATGATGGCCTGCTTTGAGGACCTCCAACTAATGGCACTGCCATTTAGGAGAAAAACATAACCAGACTGTGATTGGTGCCTTGACAGCCTTCTAGTGTTCCTCCCCGGGGTCTGACTAGTATTGGCTAGTCATACTTAGTGCAAACGTGACATCAGGCCTTGTACATAACATGGAGTACATGATAGATCCAATAGCAGATGCATAAGGGATCTTTTCCATGTTCTCCCGGTCCTTCTTTGTTTTAGGACCATCTTTCTTACTCAGCTTCAACCTATGGCGCATAGGCAAGAATCCTTTCTTTACCTTGTCCATGCTGAATCTTTTCAGAACCTTGTCATTGGACGTGGCCTGACTTAGGCCTAGAAACCGATTGGATCTATCTCTGTAGATCCTAATCCCTAGATCATCTCAGCTTCGACTAAGTCCTTCATTGTGAAGCACTTACTCAACCACTTCTTAACCCCTTGCAATGTTGGCATTGCGCCTCCAATGATAAGGATGTCGTCAACATACAACACTAGGAAGGTGGAAACGCTCCCACTAACCATCTTATACATATAGGGCTCATCAGAATTCTGTGTGAAACCATATTCCGTAATGGCCTCATTAAATCTTTGATTCCATGACCTTGATGCTTGCTTCAATCCATAAATGGATCTTTCAAGCTTGCATACCCGGTTTGGATACTTTGGATCGATAAAACCCTAAGGTTGTGCCATGTACACATCCTCCAGTAGCTTTCCATTAAGGAAAGCGGTCTTAACATCCATCTGCCATATCTCATAATCGTACCATGCAGCTATGGCTATTAGTATCCTAATGGATTTGAGCATAGCAACTGGTGAAAAGGTTTCATTATAGTCAATTCCTTGAACTTGCATGAATCCTTTTGCCACCAATCACCCCTTGAAGGTGTTGTCGGTTTCCTATCACCTTAGCACCCAGAGGTGGATCCACCAAGTTCCATACTTGGTTATTGTGCATAGATTGCATCTCAACCTCCATGGCTTTGCACCAATGATCTAAGTGTGGGCTTTCAATAGCCTCATGATAGGTCTTAGGGTCCTCTTAGTCAATGACCATAAGGTCCCCGTCATCAGTCATGAGAAAGCCATACCTCTCCGGCTGATGATGTGTCCTACCAGACCTTCTAAGGTCTTGTGTAACCAGTTATGTTTCCTCAATTTTTTGAGTAGTCAGATCAGTTCCCAAAGTATCCTCAGCAGTAGCTGCAGGAGTTTGTGAGTCTTGAACTTCTGAAAGTTCAATGTTACTCCCACTGTCTCTTTTGGAAAGGAATTCCTTCTCCAAGAAGATTGCATTTCTAGCTATGAAAACTTTGTTTTCCGCCGGATCGTAAAAGTAATAACCCTTAGTTTCCTTAGGGTAACCCATAAACTGGCACTTGACAGATTTGGACTCGAGTTTGCCACTTGTTAATTTCTTAACATGTGCATCACAGCCCTAAATCTTCAAGAAGGAAACACTGGGCTTTTGGCCCTTCCATAGTTCATATGGTGTTCCCTCAACTGCCTTAATTGGTGTATTATTAAGAATGTAAGCAGCTGTCTCTAAAGCATATCCCTAAAAGGAGACAGGGAGTGTAGCATGACTCATCACCGAACGGACCATGTCTAGCAATGTCCTATTCCTCCTTTCTGATACTCCATTCCATTGGGGTGTTCCAAGAGGAGTGAGTTAGGATACAATCCCACACTCTCTCAAAAACGAGTCAAACTCTTAGCTCAGATATTCACCCCCTCGGTTAGACTGAAGTGCTTTTATTTTCTTACCAAGTTACTTTTCTACTTCATTCTTAAAGTCCTTAAACCTTTGAAGAGTCTCAGACTTATGCTTCATCAGATACACGTAACCATATCTGCTAAAGTCATCTGTGAAGGTGATGAAGTACAGAAAACCGGATCTAGCACTAGTGCTCATTAGGCCACATACATCGGAATGTATCAGCTGCAATAGCTCTGAGGCCCTTTCAGCAGTCTTGCTAAAAGGTACCGTTGTCATCTTGCCTCTTAAACAAGATTCACATATGTCATAAGACTAAATGTCAAATGACCCTAGCACCCCACTAGAGTGAAGCCTAGCTATGCTCATTTATATGGCCAAGTTGACAATGCCAGATGTAAATAGGATTAATTTCATTTTGTTTAATCCTTTTAGTATTTATGTTATAGATTGAACTTTCACGTTTTAGATCAAGGATATATAAGCCATTTTCAAGAAATGTTTTTCCATAAATAATATTGCCACATTGCATAGAAATTCTACCATGTCCAATACAAAACCAGAAATATCCAATAAAGAAACAGAAATAATATTCCTACGCATCGCAGGTACAAAATAACAGTTTCTTAGTTCCAAAACAAGTCCACTAGGCATCTCTAAGAAATATTCTATGATCTCCATGGCCTGAACCCAAGCACCATTTTCGACTCGAAGATCTACTTCTCCAGATCCTAGTAATCTCTTATTTCTTAGACCCTGCACATTTGAACAAATGTGAGATCCACATCTAGTGTCCAAGACCCAAGATGTAGAAATAGCCAGATTAATCTGAACAACATAAATACCTGAAGTAGCAGTTTTGCCCTTCAGTTGCTCCCTTAGCTTTGGACACGAGCTCTTCTAGTGCCTCTTCTTCTGACACTCATAGCAGACATCGTCAGGAGAAGCAACCCTTGCTTTAGGTTGGGCCACCACCTTTTTGCCTTAGCCTTGGCCTTAGATTTGGCCTTTCCCTTAGCAATAAGCGTATTGCCCTTGTTCACCATCAAAACTTTAGGAGTCTTCTTAAGAGACTGCTCAGCAAGCTTGAGCATGCCATGCAGCTCAACAACCAATTTATCCAACCTTTGCATATGGTAGTTTATGATAAACTGGTTGTAAGACTCAGGAAGTGACCCAAGAATAATATCTGCTGCCAAGTCCTACGGACCTAGCGAGCTGAGGTGGGCAAGTGTATCAATAAACCCCTTCAACTTTAGCACATGAGTGCTAACAGAAGTCCTTACTGCCATTACAATCGTGCAAAGTGCCTTAGTTGCCAGGGAACATTCCTAACGAGCCTGATCTTGGAACATCTTTTTCAGCTAATCCATCATCTCATAAGCATGCTCATCTATGAACTACTTCTAAAGATTAGAAGCCATGGTACCCAGCATTAGGCACGAGACATCTCGGTCATCCCTCGCCGGACATACTGCTACATCATTGCCATGGTGATGCCTTGACCTGCAGGAGGGCCAGCTGGTAAAGGAGCATTCAGTACATACTCCTTGGACTCTTGTCTAAGAACTATTTTTAAGTTCCTAGCCTAGTCCAAGAAGTTAATCCTCGAAAGCTTCTCCTTCTCCAGGAGTGACCTAAGTGAGAGTGAGTTGTTGTTTGTTGCAGCCATTTTAAATTGCTAATGTGAAATGGGATTATCTACATGGAAGAAATCATTGCTTGAGTTAGAAATAAAGGACTTTTGCTAATTCAAATTCATAATCCGATTTTAATTTGTTTGTTGGTGATGTTAATTGGCTGACTTGACCAAGATCCACAACTTATCAATGACTGGCAGAACTAAGGCTCGCTAACCAACCATTAATTCGTTTGGTAGGACAGCCTATCCAATCCTTCCATGAAGGACTCTTGATTTGATGGGCTTATTGACACTTTACCCATCTATGCTTAGGGCCCGCTCTGAGCTAATGCTACCCATGTTGAGTCAAACCACCATTCACATGGTAACCATACCAAGTATCCTAACCCTAAACGGCCCACCAAATACTACAATGTACCCAGCTAGGGCATGTTGCACATTGCAGCATCAATGGGAGGAAGAGGTGTGAATGTGGGAAGCACTTTCAAAAGACTCAATATTTTAATTTCCAGATTATAATTAAGTGATACGGCTTAACTTGCATAAACGTGGGTAATAATTTGGTGATCCATACATCCATATTACATGACAAATGCAATAGCATACTTAATTTAAAATAAATGAGATCCTATAAACCTAATGAAAAACTAGATATCCTATCTAATTCTTCATTGGCCAGACTGCAATCCTTCTTGGGTTCCCACTATGGGCCTGCTCCATCTGGGCCTTCCTCCATACTTGATGCAATTACAACAATTTTATTTTAAATAAAATCTATTCTAAAATTACATCAAAATAAAAGAAACGGCACACATGCCATATTTCCCAAAATCAAATTACAACCGATAATAATTTAGGGCACATAGAACTCAACATCACATTTCAAACAAATTACCTGTCGTGCACAGCATACCAATATGATGCATGATCATAGCATTCCAAATTATAAATATAAATGTTAAGCCGAGTTACTTAGGGTGAAATCACCAATTTTAACAAATGTGACTAAGGCCCAAAAAGGCCCAATGGATAACATCCATTAATGCAAAATTGACAATTTCGCTCCCACTTGAATTTGGGTTGTCACAAATTCAAAATTTAGCCCTCCAAATTTTAACCGATGTCACGGTTTATTAGGCCAATTTCACAAAGTCCATATTCAATTTAATATGCAAACAATTAAATTAAATATGCATGCAACAAAATAAACAATTTAAATACAAATTAATTTTAAAAAATTAATTTAATTTGCATTAGGGACTGGGATAAAAAATACCTACAAAATCCAAAACCGGAACAGAACCCTGCGAGCAGCACTGCTGCACAGCAACCAGCAGCAGCCCACGAGGGGCTGTTGTGTGCTATAGCAGGTAATTTGCCTGCTGCGGCAAGCAGCAGCGTTGGCCACAATTGGAATCGCAAATGCGTTTCCAATTTTGGCCAACAATATTTTTTTTAGATTAATTGCCTTTATTAATGTGACGCAAATAATGTATTCATACAATGAGTAGAGTATCCATTGATTGATAATCATAAAACCTATCCCAGGTCTGTTCTGTTGGTGTGCCCTAGTTCTTAGGGCATTGGATTCTTGTATTTTGTATTATACATTAAGACTCATTGTATAAATACATTATTTATGTCACATTAATAAAGGCAATTAATCTATTTCATTTATATCTTGTGCTATAATATGAGTAGAGTATCCATTGATCGATGGAATTGCCACTCGGGTAACACCGAGATGATATCATTGGCCACTTGATGAGTGGGACTGATAAGTGTATAGCCATACCCAAATAAGTTGGTTGCTTATTTGATTAATCAGTCAACTCAAGATCAAGAAATATAATAAACAACAGAAGAGGATGACGGACACCATGCCTCTTGTTTATTCATATCGATATCGTTAGGCAAAGGACAGTATGAGATTACTACCGGGTGAGTGTCTTCTAAAGACTGCTGCATCTCTGTCTTAATTGGGGGCTGTAATGGTTTGCTAGAACCCACTTACAGTCTGTGGGCCTTGGGCCTACTGTCAACATAAAGACAGACCCATAGGATCGTGCACATAGATCAACTGAGCTGGAACTTATAGAAATTGTACATGTAATGTACATTGGAAGGAATGCGTTAATTAATTAGTTGACATTCGGTGTCAAGGTAATTAATTGACATTGGGTTGAATTTAATTTAATTAATAAGTTTACATAATGTAATTAATTAATTTATCAATTAATTGAATTACATAAAGTAAACAATTAATTAAATAATTTTCCTAAGTAGGAAAATTAAATACATGTATTGTATTAACTTAAGTGTGATTTAATTTTATTTAGGGGTAATTAAATTTAGCCAAATGGAATTAAATTACATAGTATATACTTTTTAATTAAAGTTTATTTATGTAATTATAATCCTAGTGGGCTTGGGTTTAATTAACCTAATTAGAACCCAATTAGACAAGGTGTCTATAAAAGGGCACACTTAAGGAATAAAGACCTAATTCAACTCTAATTAATTGCTGGAAATTTCAGCCACCAATAGCAGCCCCAAAACAGCCGAAAATCCCAGCATTAAACCTCCATTCCTTCGCGTCTTCGGCTAGCACCGGTTCCCGCTCAATAGTTGGTCGTGCACCGGACTTTGGAGATTGCAGTTTCAAGAAACGATTCTGCAGCAGTCTCTAGAAGAGACGAATCCGGTGAGTTAATCTCTCTTGATTCAAATTGATTTTATTCTAATCAATGGTAATTGGACACGATAGGTGGATTCTAGGAAATTTTAAACGGTGTATTTTCCGCTGCGCCACGTTATTTTTCCAATGACGAATCCCAACATGTTCTAATCGTGGGAACGAATAGAACACAGACTTGTATATTCAATGGTTGTATGGCAATTCTAAACTAGCCATAGTACTTGTATAGTCAGTTATGAATATAGGTACATGTCGTTGACATGGGACTGGATCGATCTGCACAAGAAAGCCACATGGTTGTCACATCATAGGTCTTTATTGAGTAGGTCTCTTTTGTCCTCAGACCTGATTTCATTTTAGTATCAATATGGAATCTGGTTCACTTTGACATACGCCTAACAGGTGTGAGCAGACAACCTTTTTTGGAGCACGCGGTGAAGCAGGAACCGGGGATTTTCTTTTTAAGTGTTGATGTTTTTGTTTTGAAAATAGGTTTTTGATCTTTCTTAGAAAAACCTTTCATTTTATTGGAAAAGTCTTTTTTGTTGAAAACTTAATTTTAGACATGAATTTTAGAAAATAGGCTTTTAGAAAATTCCCATTTTAACTTAAAGATCTCGAAACACGAATTTTGAGATTAGATACAGAGTCGCCACCCGGATCAGCTCATCCGGGAAATTCCAGTACAGCTCCCTACCAAGTGTAGACGCAGTACCTAATCCAGAGATTTGAGGTTCAGGCAACATACCTACTAATCCTCACTTATTTTTAATTATTATTTCATAATATTACATTTCATTCACTTAAATCTATCCATTTTATCTTCCTTTAATCATTAACCAATGCTCATGTAAATGACATAAGTATAAATACTAAAATAAAGTGCGGAAAAAATAAAGTGCGAAAAAGTAAATCAGAGGCCAAATTATACAACCCAAGCAAAGGAAAACTCTCATCCTCACATTTTACAACCGCCTATTATACACGATAATCTAAAAATTAGAATTACCTAGATACACGAGATAATCTATTAAATACATCAAAAGTAAAAAGAAAACTGAAAATAAAAGCTGCATCCAAATAGGGTTAGCACAAATAATCAAGACATACAAAAGACTTAAATAGGACAGAATAGGGATTTTTAGGAGTGGGGGACATGCATTTGGGGGTAATTGGGTCGATCCGGTTGCTCGGCCCGGTTAGACCTGGAAAATGGTTTTTTTTTTAAACGCCCTGTAGGTTTTATGGATGTAAAACCAATTTTAAAAGCAGTTTGGCTCATTTACATGCATTTTTCCAACTTTGGCGGGCCGGATATCCCGGGACCCGGGGGTACCGTTCGTGTGTGGGCCTAAATCAAATATCCATCTAGGGTCCAAAAGTATGCAAACACGCCAAAATTCATTTTGAATAAAAAAAGAATGCAAAATTACAAGTTTGGGGCCCAAAAGGGCAAAACTGTAATTCTGCCTCAACTACAGCCGTGCCACTGTAGGCTATAGCGGCGCGGCTGTAGGTTACAGCCATACCCCTGTAGCTTACAGTTGCGCAGCTGTAATGCTCCAGAATCGATTCCAGTGTGTTTCCTCGTTTTTGAAAATCGTTTTGCAAATTTAGTGATTTCGCCTCAACTACAGCCGCGCCACTGTAGGCTACAGCCGCTCCCCTGTAGATTATAGCCAAGCGGCTGTAAGCTACAACCGGGTGGCTGTGATCATGAGTGGCGGCTGTAAGTGGAAAAACTCCCAAAAAACTGTAAAAAATTCAAAACATAGCATTACAGCAGCGCCCCTATAGGTCACAGCCGCGCGGCTGTGATCATGAGTGGGGCGGCTGTAGCCGGAAAAACTCCCAAAAATCATAAAAAAACTCAAAACATACAATCAATTCACAACCAGAATGAACAAAACGGATTTCTAAGGCCTCTTAGAAGATTACCTTGTCTATATTCTAGTGCTTGGACCACGAAAAATGGATTTGGATGCCAAAAACGTCTTGCAGTCACGAACAACTCGAACAAAGTGTGATTTCTGAAGCCCGAATGGAACCCCAAAGAAGATTGAAGGATTGATTATTATGTGTTCTATTAAGATTATTTTTGTTTCTTTTTAGGTCAAACTCTTTTTTTTTTCCAATTGTCTTAAGAACCCTAGAGAAAATCTAAGTGATGGTCTATTTTTTCTCTCAAAATCCCTCTTTTTTTCCTTTTGTATCTTTTTTTTCTGCCTTGCGTAACCCTAATCCGGATTATGGTGTTTAAATACCTCCCTTTTTGGTATTAAATCGGAATTAATTGCTGATTTCGCCAAAAAAGAAAAACTGACACTTACCGCTGTGCGGCTGTAGTGACAAAAATGCCTATTTTACTTAAAAACCAAATTAAATGCTAATTTAGACAAAAAAAGAAAATATGATGATTACAGCCGCACGCTGTAGGTTACAGCCGCACCCCTATAGACTACAGCCGGGCGGCTGTAATGTCCAGATAAGGCCACTTTCACTTATTTTTCATTCTTTTCCTCGGTTCTCTTAAATACTCACTCGAATTCTTCGGGGTTCCATATTAGGACTTCTCACACACCTTCGGGCTATCCGGGACATTTCCGACATTATCCTGGCCGGTCCGAATCAGCTTCACGTTTATCTGTGAAAAAGATAACAGTAGCTTTCATCACCGAGGGTGGGAAAAAACCCGTGCTTATAGGCTACCCCTCGCATGACCAAAGTCGACTTGAACGGGTGCTTGTGCCCGATTCGAGTTTGGTCTCGCGATAGGGAGCATGGTGAGAAGGAAAAGAGAACGTACCTGGGGGTTCTCCTCGCGTTGACTTGTTTTGATGTCTATACGGACTTGTCTCAATTGCTTTTGCAAGACAGCGGTCTTGCCTAGGTTGGTTTGATTCTTCAGGGTCTTACTTCGACTCCGATGCGAAGCATAGGACTTTGCCCGAATTGATTTGATGTTCTCTAGGGTCTTACTTAGACTCCATTGCGAAGCAGAGGACTTTGCCCAGATCTGTTTGATTTGCTAGGGACATGCTTCGACTCCATTGCGAAGCACAGGACTTGCCCGGATTGAATCCTCCCTGCCATTTGGTGCTTACGAAAGGGAAGGGTATTTTGGTAATTTTACAACTGGGGAAGTTGGTATTCCTTGAAGTAAGGGTACTTTGGTCATTTGGTCTTTCGTGTAGCTCGTGTCACTAAAGGAAAGGTGTTTTCGCCATCCGATAGTGTGGTTACTGACATGAGGGCATTTTGATCATTTCACTTCTAGTGGAGCTTGTGTCACTGAAGGAAAGGATGATTGTGTTTCCCACAAAGCTTTTATGGCTGGGGAAAGATGCTTTGGTGATTTGAGAAGCTTGATGATCTCCTTTGATGTTTTGAAGTTGTTTCGGGTACGTATTCGTTCCTTGATCAATAATTTTGGAAACAAAAATTTTTGCCCCTTCGATTAAGAATGAATATGGACTGAATATCTTGCCCCTTAATACTGTTGAAATCGACTCTCTGTGGTGGAGCAATACCATTAAAATTGGCTCTCTGTGGTGGAACAATACCATTGAAATCGGCTCTCTGTGGTGGAGCAATACCGTTGACATCGGCTCTCTATGGTGGAGCAATACTATTGAAACTGGCTCTTTATGGTGGAGCAATACCTTTGAAGTTGGATTGGGGGTACGTATTTATTCCTTTATCGATAATTTTGGAAACAAAAATTTTTGCCCCTTCGATCAAGAATAAATATGGCTTGATTGTCTTGCCCCTGGATACTTGGGATTTCAAGATGCCCAATGTCAGATTATTTCCACTTTCAAAGTACTCATGGCTCGAGACAGCCTGATGATGACAACATGTACCTATACTTGAGTACACATTGATGCATGTATGCATGTGTGCGTGCATGTTTTGAGTGTATGTGTATGTGCATGTCCTAGATGCATATGCGTATGATTATGGTGCTTTTTCATGTTTTGTTTGTTGCAGACGATGATTGGGATCGAGCGCCATGAGTCCACTCGTTTGAGAACAGAGGTTGATCAATTGCTTCGGTGGGTCACCGAGCTAGAGGTCATGAATCAGACTTTCAGGGACCTTACGGACGATTGGGATGCCCAGATGGGTCTGTCCTTGGTGGGATATCGCATTGAAGTTTGGTTGATTGACCTGATTGCTTGCTCCACGAGGCATGGGCATGAGGCACTGGCTTTGATATACCTCGGTTTTTACAGGATTAGAGTTGTCTAAGCTTGATACTACTATATGACTTTTGTTTTATTTTCATTGCTTGTCCTAATTTTTACCTAGGTCGCCCTTTGTAGGTTTTCGGCCTATTGGACTATCTTTATTTTTGCCTAAACCGCCCTTTCGGGTTTTCAATTCAGCAGACTTTATTTTATACCCTAGCTTTTGCATAGACCGCCTTTTTCGGGTTTTCGATCTATCGGACTCTTTTTTTTTTTTTTTTTTTGAAGTGAGATGCATGTAAACAGAAAATGTGCACATCCATACGAATTCAATTTCAAGCAGACTTGGGATATTTAACCTGAACATAAAACGGCATTCATTCATTCACTCATTTATAATGTTTTAGCACAATGCACATCAAAGATGAAATGCAGCTAAGGACAGAATTAGTAATGTTATCCGTCTCGACTGGACCCATGCCTGCCACCAACTAGTCTTTGCAGATTTTCTCGCTGATGGTGCTCGCCTCTCTGTCCTAACTTTTGCATGGACCGCATTTTCGGTTTTTGATCCATCAGACTGTCCTGATTTTTACATGGATCACCTTCTCGATTTATGACCCATCGGACCTTTTTTTTTACATGTAATAGTGCATGGGCTTGTCTGGGTTGATGGGGTTGACGACTTGGTCTCTGTCTCCCCTGGTGGAACTGCTTCCATCCTATAGGCTAAGGAGTATGACGTTTCTTCAGTGCGTGCTCTGATGCTAGTTCTGTGCCCTTGCAAGACAAATGACAGCATATCGGCCTATCCTTTGTAGGTGATTGTAGTTTGGACGGAACCTTGTGAGGCGCTTCTACCACCCCATTGGCTTGTGGGAGATGTAAAGATAATCTATGATGCTCCATCTTTGCCCCTTGTAATTGTAGGCCATTATTGGTCACGACATGATCATGCATTTTTTTTTCTTTTTTTTGTCTCTTTTTCTTTTTTGGTCGGTGACATTCATATATGACTTCGCTTCTACCCACTTTGAGAAGTAGTTGGCAGTTGCAACCATGGAGCCATGCCGATTCGAGTCTACAGAGCTCCAGCTTGATTGACTTCATCTTTGAATCCTTTGGATCTTGGTGTTCAGTAATTTCTCCGTCAACCCCAGCACGACACTGTACAGCCAAGCAAAGATTTCCATGCGCTTTTATGGTACTTTTAATTTTCTTTCCTCTCATCAAGCGTAAGGTCTTTTGAGACGGATATCATTTTTGGGTCATCATCTGTCCCTAGATTCATTTCATGCATTGATGCATCATGTGTGTTAAAGGCATTAAATGAATGTTTGGATGCATGCACAGTTCCATCCGAAAAATATCGCACAAGTAATTGAAATCAAATTGTATTAAATTAAACACTGAGAGGTTGAATTGTTCACATGATAATTGATAATAATAATAATAAGATGAAACAAATTAAAACATCAAAATGACTATCGCCTCCACATGCGGAGGGTCTTCTTTTTATTGCAGCGTCATGGTCCTCAATGTCTTGTGGAGCTAAATCATCCGAGGTTGGGCAAGGGATTATTCTGAATGCTGGGTTTCAAAGCCGGCTCAATAATCTTTCTGTCAGCGACCAACTACTTGATGGCCTTAATCAATTGGGTGCATTCATTTGTATGATGACCCGTCATCACATGGTAAGGGCAGAAATTATCTTTATCTGCCTCAGTCGAAGATGAAAATGGCCTCAAACTCTGCAATAGACCAGCTTTTCTACACTTAGCATAGATCAAGCTTACTGACTCAGCCCACGGACTAGTGACCTTTTGAGGAGTCTGTCTTCCCAAGTTCATCGTGGCCACTTCCTCCCATTGCATTTTGATTGGGGCTGCACCCTGAGTCGTCTTAGCATTGGACCCTACTGGAGTAGCCTTAGAGCTGCTGCCTTTGTACCCTTGAGAGTACCCTTGATTGCTTCTGTAGGGGCCCGAACTCTGTCTGCCCCTCTGTTCCTCTTCCTCGTATCGCTTGATACATTTGGGAAACTCCACCACCTCATTGAAGGAGTGGAATCTCTTCAGCTTCATCTTGTCCTTGTATTGGGGAAGACCACCATCTACCAGCTTCACAATAAGTGACTCTAATTTTGGTGCCCCATCCACCAAAACCTGCACGTCCATCCACCATTTGTAATAAGCCGGGAAAGACTCATTCGGCTTCTGACGGATCCTTTCTAGATCCCCGAGAGTTGTCTCAGTCTGGGTGTTGTAGGCATACTGCTTCATAAAAGCATCAGATAAATCCTCCCAGGTGGAGTGAGTGTGTATGGGCATCTTCATGTACCACTTTGCCACAGCACCCCTCAGAGTAGTTGGAAACAAGTTCAACAAATGACCCTTTCCAATCCCAATGCTGGTCATCAACCTCACATAACTGTCTAGGTGGGCTTTCGGTGGGCCATCTCCGGTGTACGAAGGTAGGTAAGGCATCTGAAAACCAGCTGGGAGCAGCTCACCTCCATCAGCCATCAAAATAGTCGGGTCGACATACTTAACAGGGTTATAATGGACCATCTCCTTCAGCTTAGGTAGCATGGCTTCAATAGCAGAAAATTTCTGATTGAGGCGCTTCTCTAGCATCATCTCAATCGAGGCTTCCCTTTCCTTCTCAAAAGCCTCATCCTCTTCCGACTGCCGATCGGGTTCCCTCTGGTTCACCACTGGGCCACTCCCCCCAGGAAGACTTCCTCCAGCACTATTGGTAACTTGGACAAACTTTTGTCCCCCACTTCCATCTGATGTTTGGGCCGATTGGACAACCTGAATAGGGAGAGTGGTTATCATCGCCTGCAATTGCTCCTTGAGAGTGACTCTGAACTCATTTGAGCTTAAGAAGCTCCTCATAAAGGTAGCCATGTTAAAAGGCAAGTTTCCATTGTTCCTATTGTTCCCATTGTTTCCGTTATTTCCTTCAGCCATCTCTATTCCATCGACCTCTTCCAACAAAACCTGACTGTCAACTGGTAGGGTATGCAACTTCACTTCAAACTCCCTATCTGAATCTGACCCTGAACTAATTCCCTCCAGGGTGATTGGTTCTGATTGAACTAACTAAACTGAGGTGTTTGGTTCTGACTCAACTCGAACCAACCTTCCCGAGATGCAACTCCAAACTGCATAATCAACATAAGATTAGAGTTTCGGATGGATGTCATGGTCCTAGACTCGACACTCTAAATGGTGCTTTTATGCTCAGGTTCGGATGATGTCTCATGGATATGGATGATGCTGAAGATGGTTTTAGTGCTTTTCTTTCTCTTGCTTTAGATGTTCCAAGTATACCATATGCTACACAAAAGAAAATGCAATAACGTCACGTGCGAGCCATCACACGGATAGAGGTTCGGTGCCTTTAGGGCACTTAGGGGATGTCGTGAAATGGTCGCACGTGTACCGACACACGGACAAGAGTTTGACACTTTATAGGTCAATGTGATGACATGAAATGGTCATGAGGGAACCGTCCCACAGACAGACGTTCGATGCTTTTATGGCATCTAACATGAAGTGATGTCACATACAAGTCAAGTGCGAGTCAAAACACGAACAGCAGTTCGGTGTTCGTGGAACACCTTACATGATTTAGGAATGTTATGAAATGTCTTAATATGAAAACTAGCTCGGCACTCATGGAGTACCTCAAATGGGTTGTCAATGTTATGTAACAATCCGATATGGATTAGGACACGCAAGCAAAACTAAGGCATCTCTATGACACCAAATGTGCATGATCAAGATGTGATGATGTCGTGTGGTCCATCACACAAATGCAAGCCTAAGACCGTTGTGGTCTTCTAATAATGTAATGGGATGGCCCAAATGCAAACTAGTGCACAGGTGGAGTACGGGTAGCCTTGGGGACTCCCGATATGTTAAGAGATGAAATGGTTGTGAAGGGCATACTTAGAACATCCTTACATTTTTAATGAAATGAAATGATGTGGATGCCTATGTCATACAAAAATGCAAATGGCTACACAAAAACGTGGTTAGAATGCATGACACACGAGATGATGTCATGTATGCTTTATGAAATGCGAGCACAAAAGATGTGTATGACACACGAGTAAGATGTTATGGCTGCACGAAAATATGGTTAGTATAATAGCACACATATGGTGATGCTTAGAAATGGCTACATATAAAAAAATGTGGTTAGAAAATGGCACACGAATGATGCATGTTTGATGTTGCATATAAAGGTTAGCACATGCAACAATATGCTTACCCTTCCAACCTTATTCCTCCATTAGATTGTTCTCGCATTCTTCCTAGGTATTGGGTCTCTTTGGCATCAACCGGGGATACCAAAGGCATACTCTTAATGTCCATTTTTTAAGTATATGCTTTGGTAATCCTAAGGGGAAGTAGCTAGGCCATTACATGAAGGTATGAGTCATGCTAAGGGTCGTACAGGTTCCCATAGCAAAAATATACTCCTCACTTCTCCCCACTCAAGGGTTCAAACGAAGGGGTTCATACAGGGCTATGAGTGGTTTACCCCCTCGGGTGCCTCCAATCCTAGCGGAAGAGGTAGGTCACCTTTGGAAATAAACCAGGCTTAAATGAGTGTTGGAGGGATTTAAGAAGAGAAAATGTCATGCTTTATGCAATGTGAATGAAATATTGAGTTACGATTTAAGAATCAACTATAAGTGAGGATATACTTCAATTGTTGCCTCAGTTCCTTAAGTTTTTGTGAAAACTTTTTTGAAGAAACCGTTAATCCCTAGTAGAGTCGCCACTATGAGCGGACGACCTTTTTCGGAGCGCACGGTGAAGTGGGAACCGGGGATTTTCTTTTTAAGTGTTGATGTTTTGGTTTTGAAAATAGGTTTTAATCTTTCTTAGAAAAACCTTTCATTTTATTGGAAAAGTCTTTTTTGTTGAAAACTTAATTTTAGACACGAATTTTAGAAAACAGGCTTTTAGAAAATTCCCATTTTAACTTAAAGATCTCGAAACACGAATTTTGAGATTAGATACAGAGTCGCCACAGGGATCAGCTCATTCGGGAAATTCCGGTACAGCTCCCTACCAAGTGTAGACGCAGTACCTAATCCAGAGATTCGAGGTTCGGGCAACATACCTACTAATCCTCACTTATTTTTAATTATTATTTCGTAATATTACATTTCATTCACTTAAATCTATCCATTTTATCTTCCTTTAATCATTAACCAATGCTTATGCAAATGACATAAGTATAAATGCTAAATAAAGTGCGGAGAAAATAAAAGTGCGGAAAAGTAAATCAGAGGCCAAATTATACAACCCAAGCAAAGGAAAACTATCATCCTCACCTTTTACAACCGCCTATTATACACGATAATCTAGAAATTACAATCACCTAGATACACGAGATAATCTATTAAATACATCAAAAGTAAAAAGAAAACTGAAAATAAAAGCTGCATCCAAATAGGGTTAGCACAAATAATCAAGACATACAAAAGACTCAAATAGGATAGAGTAGGGATTTTTAGGAGTGGGGGAAATGCATTTGGGGCTAACCAGGTAGAGTAGGGATTTTTAGGAGTGGGGGACATGTATTTGGGGGTAACCGGGTTGGCCCGGTTAGACCTGGAAAATGGTTTTTTTTTTAAACGCCCTGTAGGTTTTATGGATGAAAAACCAATTTTAAAAGCGGTTTGGCTCATTTACATGCATTTTTCCAACTTTGGCGGGCCGGATATCCTGGGACCCAAGGGTCCCGTTCGTGTGTGCGCCTAAATCAAATATCCATCTAGGGTCCAAAAGTATGCAAACACGCCAAAATTCATTTTTGAATAAGAAAAGAATGCAAAATTACAAGTTTGGGGCCCAAAAGGGCAAAACTGTAATTCTGCCTCAACTACAGCAGCACCCTTATAGCTTACAGTCGCGCGGCTATAATGCCCCAGAATCGATTCCAGTGTGTTTCCTCGTTTTTGAAAATTGTTTTGCAAATTTAGTGATTTAGCCTCAACTACAGCCGCTCGGATCATGAGTGGCGGCTGTAACCGGAAAAACTTCAAAAAAATCGTAAAAAATTCAAAACATAGCATTACAGCCGCGCCCCTATAGGTCACAGCCGCGCGGCTGTAGGTTACAGCCGAGCAGCTGTGATCATGAGTGGGGCAGCTGTAGCCGAAAAAACTCCCAAAAATCGTAAAAAAACTCAAAAATGCAATCAAATCATAACCACAATGAACAAAATGGATTTCTAAGGCCTCTCAGAAGATTACCTTGTCTGTGTTCCAGTGCTTGGACCACGAAAAATGGATTCGGATGCTAGAAACGTCTTACAGTCATGAACAACTCGAACAAAGCACGATTTCCGAAGCCCGAACGGAACCCGGAAGAAGATTGAAGGATTGATCATTATGTGTTCTATTAAGATTTTTTTTGTTTTCTTTTTTAGGTCAAACTCTTTTTTTTTCAATTATCTTAAGAACCCTAGAGAAAATCTAAGTGATGGTCTATTTTTTCTCTCAAAATCCCTCTTTTTTTCCTTTTGTATCTTTTTTTTTCTGCCTTGCCTAACCCTAATCCGGATTATGGTGTTTAAATACCTCCCGTTTTGGTATTAAATCGGAATTAATTGTTGATTTGGGCAAAAAAGGAAAACTGACACTTACAGCGGAGCGGCTGTAGTGACAAAAATGCCTATTTTGCTTAAAAACCGAATTAAATGCTGATTTAGACAAAAAAAAAAAGGAAATATGATGATTACAGAGGTTACAGCCGCACCCCTGTAGACTACAGCCGCGCGGCTGTAATGTCCAAATAAGGCCACTTTCACTTATTTTTCATTCTTTTCCTCGGTTCTCTTAAATACTCACTCGAATTCTTCGGGGTTCCATATTAGGACTTGTCACACACCTTCGGGCTATTCGGGACATTTCCGACATTATCCCGGTCGGTCCGAATCAGCTTCACGTTTATCCGTGAAAAAGTTAACAGTAGCTTTCATCACCGAGGTCGAGAAAAAACCCGTGCTCACAACAGGTCTATAAAAGGATGCTAAATACAGGTATGATTGGGTGGACCAGTGAACATATTGATATTGATGATGAAGTGATGGAATTGCCACTCGGGTAACACCGAGATGATATCACTGGCTACTTAATGAGTGGGACTGATAAGTGTATGGCCATGCCCAAGTAAGTCGGTTACTTATTTGATTAGTCAGTCAACTCAAGATCAAGAAATATAATAAAAAGCAGAAGAGGATGACGGATACCATGCCTCTTGTTTATTCATATAGATATCGTTTGGCAAAGGACACAATGAGATTACTACCGGGTGAGTGTCTTCTATAGACTGCTGCATCTCTATCTTAATTAGGGGCTGTAATGGTTTGTTAGAACCCACTTACAGTTTGTGGGCCTTAGGCCTACTGCCAACATAAAGACAAACCCATAGGATCGTGCATTTAGATCAACTGAGCCGAAACTTATAGAAATTAAGCATGTAATGTACATTGGAAGGAATAAGTTAATTAATTAGTTGATATTCGGTGTCAAGGTAATTAATTAACATTGGGTTGAATTATTTAATTAATTTCTAGAGCGGCTCGAAGACCAAGAGCTCATGCTTCATATTCAGCCATATTATCATGTATTGGAAACATAACTTTGCAGTGACTGGGAAATGTTTACCTTCTGGAGATATTAATACTACTCCAATCTCGTGTCCTAAGGCATTTGATGCTCCATCAAATTTCATGATCCATATATCCATTAATTCTTCATCACTTCAAGAGCGGTAATATCTTCGCCTGGGAACGTGATGTCTATTATTTGATTATTTTCACAGGGGTGATTGGCAAGAAAGCCCGCAATCATGGATCCTTTTATTGCCTTTTCAGTGACATAGATGATGTCATATTCAGATAGCACGACTTGCCATTTAGCCATTCTTTCGGTTAATGATGGTTTTTCAAAAATGACCTCGATGGGGTCCATTTTGGAAATTAGATGAGTGATATTATTCAACACGTAATGCCTCAATTTATGGGCTGTCCAAGCTAACGCTGCACATGTTTTTTTCTAAGGATGAATATTTTACTTCACAATCAGTAAACTTCTTACTGATATAATAAATGGCATGTTCCTTCCTGCCCATCTCGTAATGTTGTGCCAAAAGTGCTCCCATGGAAATTTCTTGCACTGTCGATGCTACAAATATTCTTTAATTTTGTCAAAGGCCTTTTGACATTCTTCATTCCATTTGTAAAAGTTGTTCTTTCTCAACAATTTGAAGATTGATTCACACATGGCTGTTACTTGGGAAATGAATCTGGCTATGTAATTCAATCTTCCTAGGAAACCCTTTACTTCTTTTTCTGTTTTTAGAGGATTCATTTCAGTAATTGCTTTGATCTTATTTAGGTCTACTTCAATTCCTCTTCTGCTTATTATGAACCACCAATAAATTTCCTGAAGTAATACCGAACATGCATTTAGAGGGATTTAATCGAATCCTGTATTTTTGAAGCTGATTGAAAACCTTCCTCAAGACTTCTACGTGATCCTCATCTTCTTTTGATTTAGTGACCATGTCATCCACATATACCTCCATTTCTTTATGCATCATATCATGGAAAAGGGTTACCATTGCCCTTTAGTAAGTTGCTTCTGCATTTTTCAATCCAAAAGGCATGACCTTATAATAGAATGTTCCCCACATTGTTATGAAAGTTGTCTTTTCTTTGTCTAGTAAATCCATTATATCCAGAAAATCCATCCATTAAGGAAAGCATATGGTATCCGGCCGTGTTATCAACCAACACATCTATGAGGTAGGGGAAAATTGTCTTTTGGGCTTGCACGATTTAGATCCCTGTAGTCTACACACATTTGAACTTTTCTGTCCTTCTTGGGTACCAGAACTATATTAGCTATCCACTCTGGATAATTTGAGACTTCTAAGAACCCAACGTTGAATTGCTTCTTCACCTCATTTTTTATTTTCAGGAGCATTTCTGGCTTCATTTTTAGGAGTTTATGTTTGACTGGCTTTGCATCAGACTTTAAAGGCAATTTATGCACCACAATATCTGTACTTAATCCCGGCATATCCTGATATGACCATGCAAACACATCTTTGTATTCCTTCAGTAGGTTAACAAGCCTGCCTTTTAAACCATGATTCAAAGATCCATTTATCTTAACCTCATTGGGTCTCTCCTCAATTCTTATATTGATGATTTCAACCATCTCGTCTTGAGGCTCTAAGGTATTTTCCTTTTCTCCCACGATTTTTTTAAATTCATAAAGAAATTCCTCTTCTGGCTCTTCATCCTAATCAACATTATACACTGGATGGTCAAAATTGTACATTGGTTAATGATTATCAATATTATCAAATTTTTCATCATCAATCCTGAATATACAGTGTAAAGGAGAGTAAAAAGAAAGAAGAAAGAAAAGTAAAGATATAAAATAAAAAGATAATCAAGGGGTCATTCAAAAGATGTATTTTATTAAATATAGTTATTCATTTAACATTGGAAACAAGGTACCCATACAACAGAAGCTAGTAATTTCTATTACTTTTCTATAGGAAGATCATAAACTTTCCAATTGTCCATCTCCTTGTTGCAAATGCGAATCCAGCTTCTAGATTATAGTTCCTCTTTTCCTCATTCATCACTGCAACCATATTTTCAACCTCTGCTATTATGTTCTTGTTTAATATGAACTTACCTTTACTCCAAAAGACATCATTTATAGGAGGAGATAGCATTCTTTCTTCACTTATCTCCCTGCCTTCAAATCTAACCAGTCACTTTTCCTTCCTTTGTTGCCGAATTCTCCACTTATCACCTTTGGTTGGCTTGTACCTTAATCCCACCCAAAAATGATTAGGTTGCGGATCCAAGAACTTGATCATTCCTTGCCCCTCCTCTCCTAAACCCTTGGTTATTTGATAACAACTTCCTATCATTTCCTTAGCCACCATTAGAGATGCTTATGAGTATTTAGGGATGAAGAAATATGGCCGTTCGGTAGTATATGCTGCATTTGCAATTTCAAAGGTCTAGAATGAACTTTTGGCTACTTCTTCTGCAACTTCAACGTAAGGGGTAGATGGGCATTTGCTAATAAAAAATTCTTCTTATCCTGACACCTCTATTAACTTTCCTTCGATAATGAACTTAACTTTCTGATGTAAAAAAGAAGGGACTGCATCAGTAGAGTGTATCTAAGGTCTTCCAAGCAATATGCTATATGTTGGGTATATATCCATAACTTGAAAAGGAATATTGAAAGTTATTGGTCCTATTTGGATTGGTAACTTAACATCATCTATAACTTCCCTTTTCATCCCTTTAAAAGCTCGAACAACAACATTATGTGGCTTGATGTATGAACTATCAACCGGCAGCTTGGTTAATGTGGATCTAGGCATAATGTTGAGTAATGATCCATTATTGATTAAAACCTTTGCTATCAAGTAATCTTTACACTTGACTGAAATATGTAAAGCCTTTTTTTGACCTGTTCTTTCGTAAGGTATCTCATCATCAGTGAATGTGAGATAATTGGAAGAGACCATATTTCCCACAATATTGTTCAAGTTTTCAACAGATATGTTGTGACACTCGTAAGCCTGATTCAAGATTTTTAATAATGCCTCTCGATGGAAATCTGAGGATAGGATTAATGATAATAATGATTATAAGCACAGGAATTTCACTCTTCTAAAAAAAGAGAGAGAGAGAGAGAGAGTATAGTCGTACGACTTTAACTACAGTCGTACGACTGTAATTAAACTACATTCGTACGACTGTAGATCATGGCAGGTGAGCCAACCAACACCCTAAAAGCTAAAAAAACAGAAAGAGAAAGGAGAGGCCGAACGGAGACAGAAAGAAAGAAAGAAAAGGGAGAAAAGAGAGAAAGGGGAAAGAAGAAAAGAAACAAAGAAGAGGAAGGGAAGAACTAATCATCAGAAACCCTTGCATTTGGAGATTTTGGACCCAAAAGCTCTCAAACCCTAACTCAAGGAGAAAAGTCCGGATTTTAGTGGATTGGAGCGATGCCAGGGGTCAATCCTACGATGGACGTATGCCAAAGACGTAAACACTCCTTTTCCCCTCTCTTTTACAAGCTTTCTGGGTGATTGGTGTGGTTTATGCCATTTCTATCTATTTTCTGCGTTTTCCGTTTCTGGAAATCAAGAATAGTCGTGCAACTGTTCTTGAGTTCGATGAACAGTCGTACGACTATAGTTACAGTCGTACGAGTATTCTTGATTTCCAGCGTTTTCTTGTCAATTTTCTTCAAATAAAATTTTGGCGAAATCCTGAGTCTGGAGTGTTTACAGTCGTACAACTGTAATTTATAGTCGTACGACTGTAGTTACAGTTGCACGACTGTAACATGGATTCTAGAACCAGAATTTCCGTTTTAATCCCCAAAATTTCCAAAAATCCCATAAAATTTAGAAAACCCCAAAAATCATCAAAATGAATTTTGTTGTGTGCATTCACGACCATAGATTCAATTTTCAGTAAAATTACATTTAGAACAATGCCACGACGGAGACCCAGTTCTTCCGAAAACCGACCCATCTCATGTGTAAAAAATGCATGTAAACTGGAAAAATTGTTTTCAAAATGATTTTCCCACAAAACAAAAAATACAGGGACGTTTTGAAATGTTTTCTAGGTTTAACCGGGCTGGCTAGCCGAGCCAACCCGGTTATCCCCTAAATGTATGCCTCCAATTTTTGATTTCCCATTCTGTCATGTTTGAGTCCTACTTGTGGTGTGCCGTATTTTATGCTAACCTTTGTTTTGCAGCTTTTATTTTTATTTTTATTTTATATGTATTTAATAGATTAATACGTGTATCATAGGCGATTGTATTTTTTTAGATAAATCGTGTATTCTAGGCACTTGTAAAAGTGAGTTCGAGAGCTTTTATTCGTTATTCGATCGGGTTGTAATAATTTAATTATTCACTATTTCACTTTAACCTGTATGCGCGCTGTATGTCTATTTATTTCAATAAAATTGACTTTAGAATTTGAAATACCATCTATGAACATTGACCAATATTTATTTTAATTAGACACAAAATAAAGGACTTTTCCGGACCCAAATCTCTGGATAGTGCAGCGGCTGTTTGTCCGGTTCAGCTGCATTGTAAATTTCCCGGTTGAGCTGAGCCGGGTGGTGACTCTACAATATTCATCGAGGCTTAAGTCTCGGTTCTTTTAAGAATTAATTCCATTTATTTTCCAAAACCGATTTTCCATTTATAAAACCCCCACGTGAGGGAGGGGCCCGCCCGAAATCGAGTCGCCGCTTCCAAAAGGGAGTCTCGCGTACCGTCGAAAACATCGTCCGCTAACAGTGGCGACTCTACTGGGGATTTCTTAAAAAGTTTTCTTAAAAACTTAAAAGAATTTGACAAGCCCTGAAAAGTGTCTAATTAAAATAAGGTGGATGATTCTCAATTGGTATTTCATTTTGCATTTTTAGCTAGACATGCTTGCATTAGATTTAGTATCCATTTTTAGCCCGATGGATAGTTGAAGTGTCGCCTTTGTTCCTCATGGTCTTAGGGGCACGGATATGAAACACCACCCATAGCCTCGTACGAACCCCTTCGTTCGGACCCTTGAGTGGGGAGAAGTGAGGAGTATATTTTGCTATGGGAACCTTGATTTTTAACCCGACTTGGACCGAACTCATTTAGGCAGCCGTAGTTGGATTCTCTTAGGGTACCAGAATAAATCGTGTGTAAATAAATTAATATCGCGCCTTCATCATCCTTGGTTGGTGATTGAAGAGAATCCCGCCTAGGACTCGATTAGAATTTTTTGAGACCGACCACGCTTGGAGAAATAAGGTTGGAAGAATTCGCTTCGTGTGCTACATGTTACATGCCTTTCGACATTTCACTCCATACCATAATTCATATTTATCATACATATGACATTTTCCATACATAAAACGTTTTGTGTGATACTAACCCACATCTTTATGCAACCATTGTGCATTTTATTTTCATGTGAAATCATTAATTCATCCGTTTGCCATTCATACTAACCATTTCTTTTTCAGCCATAACATTATATTTGTGTGATTAGCATTGTTTCACATAGCATACATAACATCATTATGTATGTCATGCATCCTAACCACGTTTTTGTGCAGCCATTTGCATTTTGTGTGTCATAAGCACTCATGACATATCACCTAAATCAAATTAGGGGCATTCCAAGGACGCCCACCACGATCATATCATTCCATCATATATCGGGTATCCTAAAATACCCATGCTTTGCCAATGCACCGGATTGCATTTGGCCATTCCACCAAACCACGCCATTCAATAGAGACCACAATGGTCCTAGGTATGTTTACGTGTGACAATCCACACGATGCATCTCATGACATCATACACATTCGTCATAAACATCATACAACACTGTGATCCACATCGGGTTACTTCATGACATTACTATATCATTCAAGGCGCTCCCCGAGTGCTGGGTTAGTACATATGTAGGGGCATTTCAAAACATCCCAACTGATAAAAGGTGTTCCCAGAACGCCGAGTTTCTGTCCGTGTCTCCTATGGCACATGACTTTCTTACAACATCATTTCATTTCATATGCTCAAAAGCATCAGAACTCTGTCAATGGGCCAGTCCCATATGACCATTTCATATCATTTCATAGACCTACAAAGCGTCGAACTCTGTCCGTGTGTCAGTACACACGTGACCATTTCACAAAATTCGTTAGGCGCCCCAAAAGCACCGAACTTTTACCCGTGTGGCGGTCCACACGTGATATTTTTGCATAGCATTGGGTGTTCTTGGGATGTCCAAAGTCAAAAAAAAAAAGGAAAAGAATCAAAAAAAGGGAATCATCCTCATTATCCCACGATGTACATCTCATTCATCCGTCAAACATTCAACAACTCCACAATGTTCAAGCACTCCACAAGCACCAAGTACTTTACCGCATGCACTAAGTCACTCAAGTGTTCCAAAAACGCTAGAAACTTCATCAAGCCCCTTAGGTCTTCCATAATCATTAGAAACCCTATCCTTGTGTCCCACACACCTAAGCTCCAAAATATATTCCAGTGCAAGACAAGCTCTGCACACTTCCTCCCCATGTAAGACAAGCTCTACACGTACCGCTCCAAATCTTCCCGTGCAAGACAAGCTCTGCACGTATCGCATCAAACTCTATCCATCCTCCCCGTGTAAGACCAGCTCTACACGTACCGCTCCAAAATATCTTCCCGTGCAAGATAAGCTCTGCACACTTCCTCCCCGTGTAAGACAAGTTCTACATCTACAATTCAAAATATCTCCTCGTGCAAGACAAGCTCTGCATACTTCCTCCCCGTGTAAGACAAGCTCTACACGTACCGCTCGAAATCTTCCCATGCAAGACAAGCTCTGCACGTATCACATCAAACTCTACCCATCCTCCCCGTGTAAGACCAGCTCTACACGTACAGCTCCAAAATATCTTTCTGTGCAAGACAAGCTCTGCACACTTCCTCCCCGCTTAAGACAAGCTCTACACATACTGTTCCAAATATATTCCCGTGCAAGATAAGCTCTGCACACTTCCTCCCAGTGTAAGACAAGCTCTGCACATACCACTCCAAATCTTCCCGTGCAAGACAAGCTCTGCACGTATCGCATCAAACTCTACCCATCCTCCCCATGTAAGACCAGCTCTACACGTACCGCTCCAAAATATCTTCCCATGCAAGACAAGCTCTGCACACTTCCTCCCCGTGTAAGATAAGCTCTACATGTACCATTTAAAATATCTCCCCGTGCAAGACAAGCTCTGCACACTTCCTCCCAGTGTAAGACAAGCTCTACACGTATCGCTCCAAATCTTCCCATGCAAGACAAGCTGGGAGATTGTTGGAAATGCCCTAGTCCCGAGGCATTGGTCCTTGTATTTGTACTATACATTTATTGGATTTATGTGTTGTACTCGTTTGTGTCATTAATAAAGGCATCAATTTGTTTATTATATTTATCTTGTGCAGTATAATAAATGAAGTATCCAATGGACATATCTATATCCATGACGACTAGTGTCATGCACTTAGCAGTAAGACCATGGATAGGGTTAACGATATGACCATAAATAGATCCGTAGTCTGTTCCAGTCATGGGAATGAATGGAACAACAGACTATCATTAACCTGGTTGTATGGCGGTGTCTTACCGGTCATTGGACATGGAATGTCAACCAAGTTAATGGGTACATGCCTGGGAGCATGGTACTGGATAGATCCACTAAACGAGTAATCCACATGGTATGGTATCACAATGGATTCTCGTGTAGTACTTGTATGGATCCTTTGACCTAACCATATGATGGTGTTACATGTGAAGTCGCATGCTTAGAGGTACGCCTAAAGGGCCTGTAATAGGGTGCCAAGTATGGGTGCTTTCGGGTATGTCACTGAACATGGTAATACTATGGATATGCAGAAGGGATTTGTCACTCAGTAAACAACTGAGAAGATATCACCGGCCTCTTGATGAATGTGACTGATAAGAGTGTGGCCACACCCAAACAAGTTGGTACTTGTTTGTGAGCATCAGTACATTCGGGATCAAGTTAATGTCCGAACACAAAAGAGGGTGATCAATCCATGCCTCTGTGTTGGATACCGATATCAATGACATGGGATGTACAAGTTTAAACTACAGGGTTATGATATCAGTTAGACTGCCATCTCCATCTTAATTGGGGGCTGCAGTGGCTTGCTAGAGCCCAACTGCAGTCTGCGAGCCAAAGGCCCGCTGCCAACATAAAGATGGGCCCACAGGATCGTACACATTGAGCGACTGGACACCGATTTAAAGAATCACAGGTACACTTGGAGTGTACACTCTAGGGAGAGAGAACTATATATATTAATTATATTATGAGGATCAATTGGATTGATCATTATAATAAAATTAATATTTGGCTTCACATAATTAATTGGATTAATTATGAGATTATTTCCTGGGTGGAAATATTCATATGTATAGGTTTACATGTGAATTTGTTTTGTGAAGGCTTAATTTTAATTTGATGGATTAAATTAATTAGTCAAACCAATTTTAATTTATATGTAAATAATATATTACTTGGAGTAATATATTAAATACATGGGTTAATTAAAATTGGGCTTGATATTGATTTAGACCAGACTAATTAAAATAAGTTTGGGCCTGAATCAAAAGGAGGAAGCCCACACAGACAAAGAAGCCAGACTGGGCCTAAATTCCAGCAAGGGAATTTGGAAGCCCTAGGGTTAAAAACCCTAAGGGGAATTCGGCCAAGCTACTAGAGCTTCTAGCCCCACTTGGCCGAATTCTCCTCCCCTCCCTCACTCTCTAATTTTGTGATTTTTGACGCTAACACGTGCGGTGTTCGTTAGGCGCTCGTGTACGGGAACGAGGAGGAATTCTATTTTGAATTCTGCAGTCATCATCCATCTCAGAAAGAGATTTTTCTGGTAAGAAATTTAATCCCTTTCTATTTGATTTTAAGTTTTTCAATTTCCACTTCAATTGCTCCTGGGACAGGATTTGAAGAAATCACCGCGTTCTTCCGCTTTTATCGGGTGATTTCCGGTGAAAAATCCCAACACTCTGCACGTACTGCATCAAACTCTACCCTTCCTCCCCGTGTAAGACAAGCTCTACACGTACCGTTCCAAATATCTTCTCGTGCAAGACAAGCTCTGCACACTTCCTCCCCGTGTAAGACAAGCTCTACATGTACCGCTCCAAATCTTCCCGTGCAAGACAAGCTCTGCACGTACCGCATCAAACTCTACACATCCTTCCCGTGTAAGATCCACTATACACATACCGCTTCAAATATTAACTCTCCTCTCGTATAGGATCCGCCCTATACATATAGCACTTCGCAAGTATCACCTTGCTTCGATCCGTGGACACCCTACGCGTAATTTTATTTATGTGGTGTATATTTATACGCCACGCTCTACTTCAGCTCATATCTTCATCAACAACATTCATTGCATTTTGCACGTTTCCATTCTTGGCTTTGTGTACACTTGATTAGCTTAGAATTGCGTAACATGACATGGCATCACATGACATCATCATTCATACATACATGCATCACACCTTGCACTCATGCCTACATCATCCCTTGAATTGGCATTCTCAGTGTGCACACCCCAGTCAATGCTAACAAATGTTCTTATCAGGATTGAAAAGGAAGAAGTCTTGAGAATGGTTGGCCCAATGAACTTTACCACCATAACAGATGTCGTGGATGATTATGTTGCTTCCTTACGATTCCAAAAATCAGTCAGGGATGAGGCGGCGACAATGTTGAAGGAGATGCTAGGAGATGATCTTGATAAGGTGGAAAAGCTGACTACTAGGTGCTTTGAACTGGAGGCACGGGTGATTGAGCTTGAGGGAGTAATAAGAGGGCTGACCGATGAATCAGAATCGAAGGCCCCCCTCAAAGCCAATACTGACATTTTTCCGCGACCAACCATGAGTCCACTCCCCAAGGGTGACGGAAAGGGCATATCCCCATGGCCTATTTCACTAAGCCAATTATTTGCCAAATGTAGAAAAGAGGGGCTACTGCAGAGCGTCAAGCTGTATGTGGAACCAGCACCAGATCAAAAGAACAACTTCTACACCTATCATGTGGTGACAGGTCACCAAACCAATGTCTGCTATGTTTTAAGGAAGGAGATCCAAAAGTTAGTTGATAAGGGAAGCTTAAAGGTGCCATCCGCTACTAATGAGCTTAAGAGGCTCCTTCCCGTAGGGAGCCCATTTTATTTGTAAAGTGTATTGAACTCATTTTGAATGCAATGCATCTTGTTATTTTCTTACTTATGTGGTGATTACATGTATATGGCATTAAGCATGCATTTGATCATCTGAAACGACATGCCCATCAAGCATAATATTAAGGTGCATGACATCAATCTGAGTCTTGCAGGGAATTTAAAAGTGAACCTGTCTTCGGTTAACCCCCTTTCTTCAAAAAAAAAAAAAAAGAGAGAGAGAGAAAAGAAGTCTGCCAAGCAAGTAATGGGATGGCACCATTTTCGTCGAATCAATTGCCAACCTAGATCAATGATCCCTACAAACCACTATCTAAAACACTGTTGGTCTTGCCCTAAAAGTTTCAAGTTGGACAGCCCACAATACACCCAAATCATTCCAAACCAAGGACCATTGTTAAATTTCAGAGCCGATCACCAGAATGAAGCTTTGACCTTAATTCATGCCCGAAAAAGCATCTCACATCAAAATCCCAAGCTCATCAAAGGCACCAAGTCCTAAAAGATCCAAATGATCTTCGCCACCGACCATGCTGTAAAACTCTGCAGCAGACTTTGGTTTTAGTGCTTGTATGGTCTTGTTTATGTGGCATTCATGTGCATATGACATTACACATGCATTGTTCATCCAAAAAGACATATCAAACATGCATGACACACATGGATTTAAATGCAGCAGGAAAATCAATAGGTGGCTGTGGCTTGGATTTAGCTTCTTTAAAAAAAAAAAAAAACCGATACCGATGGAAGACTTCATCTCTCCTTTACAGTAGGATTTCTGCTCCTGGCCTAAAGTTGTGCTCTCTTCGATCATAGAGTCAAACTCTGTTGAGTGCTTGATGAATTCAGGGGTGGCCCATCTATTGCATGGAATGCCGGGGTCAATGAGTTGAGACAATGGAGATAAGTATGTTTTTGCCTGTTCTAAAAAATTAACTTCGCGCGGTGACAGAGAAGATCAGTGTCTTTACCTAAAGCAGTTCCCTTTTCATTCTCCTCTCTGCCTTCTCCCTTTGACTTCAACACCTTTGTCTTCCCTTTATTGTCTTTCCTTCACTTTCATCTTCTATCTTTCATCTATTCTCTGGAACTTGAACCGATCCTGTGATTCTATATTTTCTACTTTCAATGGCTTCTAACAAGAAGTTGAACCCCAATGCTACTCCATATTGTGTTTTTCCGCATCATCTCATCAGCAAAAGGGCAGCGGAGCAGGTGGTTATGGCACCGTTTCAATCCGTCTTTGTTTATCATCAACCTGTACCGAATTCGGGATACCCTTTTAATCCCACACCATTTCTCTTCAATCTAAACTCCCACACTAATTATTTTGTACCCTCAGACAGTGGGAAGGGTTTTGATTTGATGACAGATAGAGGATTTGGATATGAGTCTGCTTCAAATGAGTTCAACAATGCTGGAAAAGGGAGAAAACGAAATATATAGCTCTGAGATTCTGGAGTAAGAAGAAAATAGTTTCTATAGGTGAAAAGGAGTAATAGTGGTTGCCCAAGAAATTGACTATTAAAGAGACCAAGCTGAATAAAAAAAGAGATTGAAGTTAATCTTGGTGGAAAAACAAGCCTGATGATAAGGAATCTACCAAATTAGTTTCAAAGGCATAATCTGCTGCAAATTATGGACAAGCATTGTTTGGAGGAAAACAAGAATAAGTCCAAAGGGAAGTCTGCTTATGATTTCCTCTATTTGCCTATGGATTTCAAGACTGGAGGAAATTTTAGTTATGCATTTGTGAACTTCACCAACTGTGTTGGAGCAACTTGGTTTTACAAAGCTTTCAACAATCATAGAGGGGACGATACCATCAACAGGAAAGCTTACAAAGTCTGTAGAGCTCATATCCAAAGGGACAGTTGCATTTACCAACCATTTCAAGGATTCAGTCTTCAGGAACCTTGCCTGAACCGGAATCTGGGGTGAATTGGAAACATGAATACGGCATCAGACCGCAGGAGAATCCAGTGGTTAATTGAATTCATCTCAGGTTGTCCATCCATAATAGCAACTCTATCCAGTGATCGGGCTTAAAAAAAAACTCCAATGCGGAAAACCGAAAGGACGCATTGGTAAACTGAAGGGGCATCAATTAAAACCAGAGCCACATTTTAGATTTTCCTAATGCATCTGTATTCATTATGTCATGAATGTTTTGTATTCAACTTTGGTGTTCAATATGCATTTGTTGTGTCATTGTATGTCAATGTTCACTTACAAGTTACATCGCACAGCGAACCTTATCTGTAGAAGTGCTTTACTCCCCAAACACAAACCAATGATATCAGGGGCAAGTAACAAACTGAACCACTGGGTATCATCGACTCTGATAGACAAACCATCACGAAAGGGATCAACACGGACAAAATGCCCATCCCAGAATCTTTCTAAAAAAAAATAAATAAATAAATTTGTTGACACGAAAAACTGAAAGGACGTGTCGGCAATAGGAGAAGGGTGATATACAAAGTCAGAGTTAATGTCACATTCCCTATTATACTCATTCTGATTTCATCATTGCAATATTATGTATGTTTGGATTTCTGATCAGATGTTCATCTTGCATACACCATGCTATTACATATAAACATCCATCAGTAGGATATTGCATCCAAGCCCGTGGCAATATGCAGAAACTCCTGTTATGCGGTACGAAAATGCAAGGCCTCACTCTCATCTTCTTGTTCAACCAAACGAACCATCCGTCGGCACGGCCTACTACCTTGATCCACTGAGCCTGACAACACTTTAGAATATGTAGAGGGTAAAGTGGAAAGTCACTCAAGATGGCTAACTCCTCTAATACCTAGATCAGCGTAATAGTCAGTCGGCCAGAAGACAGGCCGGAATAATCAGACTAGGTCGCCTGGGTTACCATCGAGGCTAGTCACAAGCTGTGAATTCCGTCTCCGGGCTCGTACGGATACCAAGAACAAAGCATAAGCCACACATTGCATGCATACATACATTTAGAACTATAAATACATCTGTACATACATGCATATGTTTAAAGTAAACACGCACAATTCATATGCATATGCATCACAACTCATCCAAGTGCAGGTACCCACTACCATCACCAAGTCTCCCCAAACCAAGATCGCTCTCAAAGCAGAGATGGCACAATGCTAGGGCATCTATTGGGCCTTAAGCATCGGCGCAAATCCAAATCTCAACATATCAAGTCTCCAAGGGGCAGAACAATCAAGTCATATTTATCCTTGATCGAAGGGGTAAAAATTTTTGTTTCCAAAATTATCAATAAGGGATAAATACTCATCCTCGAGCCAACATCAAAATTATCCTTACTAAAGCTATCCCCTTTCTTTATTCAAGCCAGATTTCAAACCTTTGAACTCCATTACGTTCAAGCATGGTTACAAATCCTTGAACCCCTTCCTTCATTCAAGCCAAATTTCAAGCCCTTGAACTCCAGTACGTTCAAGCATGGTTACAAATCCTTGAACCCCTTTCTTCATTCAAGCCAGATTTCAATCCCTTAAACTCCAGTACGTTCAAGCATGGTTACAAATCCTTGAACCCCTTTCTTCATTCAAGCCAGATCTTGAACCCTTGAACTCCATTATGTTCAAGCATGGTTTGAGATCCTTGAACCTCTTATTATTTCAAGTCCATCCAGTTCCAGTAAGATTTCAAATCGTCCAAATTTCATCTTCCTTTGCCTCGGGTAACATAGACCCGGTATCGGTCAATCCATCAATCCATCTTCATTTGCATCGGGTAACCTAGACCCGATATCGGTTTATTTCTTCCTCAGTTTTGCCTCGGGTAACCTAGACCCAATATCGGCTTAACCTCATTCCACCTTTCTTGCCTCGAGTAACTTAGACCTGATATCGGCTTATTTCTTCCTCAGTTTTGCCTCGGGTAACCTAGACCCGATATTGGCTTATTTCTTCCTCAGTTTTTCCTCGGGTAACCTAGATCCGATATCGGTTTATTTCTTCCCCAGCTTTGCCTCGGGTAACCTAGACCCGATATCGGCTTATTTCAACGGTGGGTTCTTTCCTGTGTCTGTGGCGCTTTAAGTCGCGTTTCTCAAATTCACATTAACTATCCTAGACTAAGATCAGGTGGTGAATTTGATCACGCGAAGGGCAGCTGTAAGCGCCAGAATTTCACTCTTCTGAAAAAAAAAAGAGTATAGTTGTACAACTTTAACTATAGTCGTATGACTGTAATTAAACTACAGGTGATCCAACCCACACCCTAAAAGCCGAAAAAATAGAAGGAGAAAGGAGAGGCCGAACGGAGACAGAAAGAAAGAAAGAAAAGGGAGAAAAGAGAGAAAAAGGAAAAAAGAAAAGAAACAAAGAAGAGGAAGGGAATAACTGATCATCAGAAACCCTTGCATTTGGAGATTTTGGACCTAAAAGCTCTCAAACCCTAACTCAAGGAGAAAAGTCTGGATTTTAGTGGATTAGAGCAACGCCAGGGGTCAATCCTACGGTCGACGCACGCCAAAGAGGTAAACACTCCTTTTCCCCTCTCTTTTACAAGCTTTCTGGGTGATCGGTGTTGTTTGTGCCATTTCTATCCATTTTCTGCGTTTTTCATTTCTGGAAATCAAGAACAGCCGTGCGACTGTTCTTGAGTTCGATGAACAGTTGTACGACTGTAGTTACAGTCGTACGAGTATTCTTGATTTCCAGCGTTTTCTTTCAGTTTTCTTTAAATAAAATTTTGGCGAAATCCTGAGTCTAGAGTGTTTACAGTCGCACGACTGTAGTTACAGTCGCACGACTGTAGTTACAGTCGCACGAATGTAACATGGATTCCAGAACCAGAATATCCATTTTAATCCCTAAAATTTCCAAAAATCCCAAAAATTCAGAAAACCCCAAAAATCATCAAAATGAATTTTGTTGTGTGCATTCACGACTATAGATTCAATTTTCAGTAAAATTGCATTTAGAACAATGCCACGACGGAGACCCAGTTCTTCCGAAAACCGACCCATCTCATGTGTAAAAAATGCATGTAAACCGAAAAAATTATTTTCAAAATGATTTTCCCACAAAACCAAAAATACGGAGACGTTTCGAAATGTTTTCCAGGTCTAACCGGGCCGGCTAGCAGAGCCAACCCGGTGGCCCGGTTATCCGCTAAATGCATGCCTCCAATTCTTGATTTCTCATTCTGTCATGTTTGAGTCCTACTTGTGGCGTGCCGTATTTTATGCTAACCTTTGTTTTGCAGCTTTTATTTTTATTTTTATTTTTATTTTTATTTAATAGATTAATACATGTATCCTAGGCGATTGTAATTTTTTAGATAAATCATGTATTCTAGGCGCTTGTAAAAGTGAGTTTGAGAGCTTTTATTCTTTATTCGATCGGGTTGTAATAATTTAATTATTCACTATTTCACTTTAACCTGTATGCGCGCTGTATATCTATTTATTTCAATAAAATTGACTTTAGAATTTGAAATACTGTCTATGAACATTGACCGATATTTCTTTTAATTAGACACGAAATAAGGGACTTGTCCAGACCCAAATCTCTGGATAATGCAGCGGCCGTTCGTCCGGTTCAGCTGCATTATAATTTTCCCGGTTGAGCTGAGCCGGGTGGCGACTCTACAATATTCATTGAGGCTTAGGTCTCGGTTCTTTTAAGAATTAATTCCATTTATTTTCCAAAACCAATTTTCCATTTATAAAAACCCCACGCGAGGGAGGGGCCCACCCGAGATCGAGGCACCCCTTCCGAAAGGGAGTCTTGCGTACCGTCGAAAACGTCGTCCGCTTACAATGATATAAAAGCAGGAGTCCGATTTAATTGCTCAATTATTTTTTATTCACTTTTTTTAACTAGTTTTAGGAACTCACAAGCTTCTTAATCAGATATTGGATTCTTTTTTGCTGGAACTTCTTCCAGAACATCAGGCTCTTCTCCTAGGATCATACCATTTTGGATAAGGTGGCACCAATGGCTCCAAAGGGCAAGGGCATACTCAACCAACTTGTAATAAGAGAGGATACAATTCAGAGTACGGGATTGGGATAGGATTGAACAGTTCCTTTTTTGGACAAGTACTCTTAACCTTATCAATTGTAGCTCCTTGTATTGCTTGAGTACTTCCTACTGTATGAATGACGAATCTATTTTCAGGGTAAGAGAAACTAGGTGTATAAGCTTGAATGGCGTGTGTTTCTTCCTCTTTTTCCTTCCCAACTCCATTTTTCTAAAAGGTGAATTTATCCTATTGGGGACTTTTGAGCCTTCCTTTCTTAATTCCTTGCTCAATTCTCTCTCCAACCATTACAAAATCAGAAAAACCTGTTGTAGTATTAGCGAGCATCATACAATAGAATGGAGGCCTTAATGTATACAAAAAGGTAGATATCATCTCCTTTTCAGTTAATGGCAGACTGACTTGCGCCGCCTTATCTCTCCACTTTTGAGCATATTCTTTAAATGTTTCCCTGTCTTTCTTTTCCATAAATCCCAAATCCTCCCTATTTGGCGCCATGTCCATGTTATACTTGTACTATTTTAAGAATGCATCTTCCAAATCCTTCCATCTTTGAATATGGTCGCGGTCCAACTGCATATACCATCTTAAAGTAGGTCCTTTAAGGCTTTCTTGGAAAACATGCATTAAAAGTTTATCATTATCAGTATGTGCAGCCATTCTACCGCAGTAAATTATCAAATGACTCTAAGGACAGGCTGTGCCATTATATTTTTCAATTTCAGGCAACTTGAATTTGTATGGGATTGCGACACCAGGGACTAAACACAACTGAGTAGCATTAGTTATTCCATTAAATCCCTCGATTGCCTTTAACCTTTCTTCCAGTAGACCAACCTTTTTATTTATTAACTCAGCCGATGCCTTTCTTAATTCTGCGATTACTTTTGGATCGTCAAGATCTGGGATCACATGCTCATCTTGTTCTTTTTCAACGGAATCAACGAGGATAAATCTCTTGTCCATCTTCCCCTCATTCTTTTGGTGTTGAGAGTGAGATCCAAAAGGGGTATATTGGTTTGTTTCTAAGGAAAAGGGCACTTTTGGGCCTTCCTACGTATGTTTACTTTTCATGGATGCCATGAGCTGGGCCAATTGATCTTTCATACTTAGCATTTCGGCCATCTATTCTTTTAGTAATTCCATATCCTTTCTCATTTCTTTTTGATTATGCTTATTCATGATTCTTGTCTTTGACCTAGTCCCGTATGGATAAGCCAGTAGAAAATGATCTCGCTGCTCAGTGTCGTATCCCGATGTTCTAATTTTTAAAGAAAAGGAGCATATTTTAGTCTTCTATTACTTTTTATATGCTTAGGAAAAACAAATGAAGAAAATAAAGTTTTTTTAAATAAAAAACGATGAACATAATTCAAATACACCTATTAATATCATTTTAAAACACATTATTCAAACAAGTACATACTGCTCAACAAACTACTTCCTAAGAGCTAGCAGAACATTTTTTATAAATACTATGACCTAACGATTACGGAATACAGAGTATTTAATGAAACATACTAATAGTACTACTATTATTGCCTAAATGACACAAATCTTTTAATAAAATCTCAATCTTTATCCAAGTTTTCTGTAAAGCTCCATCTCCTTAACGAGATTTCCTAGATATCCTGTTATGTGTTCCCCAACAAAGGGAGATGCCACAAGCTCATCACTTAATAGCTGTAACTCATTTGCAATTGAGCATGCCCATCCTGCTGCCGCTTGAAAATTTTCCAAGGTGTTTCTTATCTTTTCATCCTTAGCAGCTATTTGCTCTTGGTAAAATACCTCCTTCTGCTGAAATTCTTACCATAAATTATTTGCATGCTCTTGACTTTGCTGATGTGCGACCCTCGATTGATAAATTTCATTATCAGACGATTGAAACCTTGTTTCTTCCTCATTCACCCGAACTTGGAATTTTTGTGCTAAATCATTTTTCTCTACCTCCACCATTTGCTTCTCCTTTTCCAAAATGGCAAATCTCATCTTAAATTCCAATTCCATTTTCATCACCTGATTCTGAAAATCGATATTTTCTTCCTCCATTATGACCACATTTTCTTCCTCCATCATAACCATATCCTCTACTGGTATTGGTGTTTCTTGTTTGACATTATCACTTTTTCTTTCAAGTACGAAACTGTTGATTCTCTGTTGAAGCCAAATGAGATATTCCTTACTAACTCCCCTATTTGAATCTCTATTTTCCATGACTCTTACTTCTTCCCAAGCTCCGGTCACATCTTTAACTCTTTCTTTGACTCATAGCTCTCCATAAGTGAAATTTACTTGATCTAGACGAGCTATAGCGAGTACAAACTGTCGTGCACCATACTGTCTTCTAACAAGGTATGGGGCGTATCCTGTACTTCCCCATAGACCAAGCGATGCTACCCAAATGAATGTGCCACACTTATAAACCGCTATACTTTCATCAAACCAGTCTACTGCCCATTTAATGCTCTGTTCATCTAGATTTTGGAGAAATCTGATCCATTTTCTTTTCGAAGGGTACTTCTTTGGCTAGCTAGCCCTCCCAAAGTTAACAATGTAATTCTTGCCAGCATCATACCTTCTACCATAAATGATTATTAGGAAAGGGAAATTTTCTGGGAGTTGAAAATGATTTAAGGCCCATATGCATAAAAGTGGTGCACATCTTTCAAATTGCCCATCTCCTTGCTTTCTGCAATTGTCCAAAGATCGAAGGTTTCTGCCAAGATTCATATAACTAGATTAACTCCCTTTTTTTCGTTTGCACAACTTTGGCAAAGTAGATAATGACTTTATGATCCACTTTTCGAACCCGTCTTGGGAATAACACCATGCCATATATCATCATTGCTAGCATCTTCATTCCTTTTTCATTATCGATATTATTGGCGGAAAAATTTATCATTGGAGCTAAACTGAAATACTAATTCTATTCTCATTCCGCAACATCTTTAAGTTGTAACCCGAAGACATGAGCTAACTGCTTTTTAACTTTTTCTTGTTTATCATAAGCAAAAAGCCTGTTCTTTTTATTAAACGGGATGTCCAACAGCTGGTGGTATTCCTCTAAGGTAGGAGTGATGTCGATTTCTCCAAAATTGAAACATTTGTAGCTTGGCTCCTAGAAGTGAATCAAAGCCTTTAACAGTGTGTGATGAGTTGGTAAATACATCAAATGCACGATCTTCCCATATTCCCTGGAAAAAGCTACCCTTCTGTCGTTCGGCAACATTTCAAAAACCTTTTTTATCTCTTCTAAATTATTCTGAATGATCTCCAACCCTGATAAAATAAGTATTCCAGTAGCAGGCCTGGTGATGACACTATCTCCATGCCTAATTTGATTCTCCCAAGCCCATTCTCTTACTTGAGCTTCATCATGGATTTCATACCTCGGAGAAGCCATTGAGATTTTATTAAATTCCCTGTGTTATGCATTTACAACAAAAAAAAAACATGTAAGTATCATTTTCAAGCAAACAAACATCTTCCAAAACAAAAAATCAGATATTTAGGGCATACAACCTACTAATGCATGATATAAATCCCCTCAATACAAAATTATAGATACGATACTTAAATTTTCAAAACGGATCCATCATTAACCTTCCAAAATATTACATTGCCGAGGGGATTACATAATAGGGGTTGGTGCCCTTATAGAGTCCTATTCGACAAAATTTTTAAAGGATTACTTCTATAATATTTAGGTGACACTCCCTTACATATTTTATCTTATAAAAAAGAAGCTACAAGATGTTGCTTTATACAAGCCTATAATAAAACACTTAAAAGATTACACTTTCAATAGTATAATCTTTTTATGTTTTATCTTACAAAATATAACTACTAATAGCATATCATACAGAACATAACATTCGAAAGATAATCTTTACAGTGGCTTAAACCTTTTCATACTTTGCCCTAAAAAAATCCTAAAACCTACATCCCTTGGTTGATGAATTCTCATTTGATGAAGGACTTGCTTGCATTTCTTTCATTAGACTCATTGTTGCTCTGATCATTCCTAGAAGACCCCACTTCTTCGCTCACCCATTGTAAGCGCCGGATTTAAAAAAAAAAAGGAGCAGATTTCACACGACCGTAATATACAGTCATATAAACGTGTTACAGTTGTGCGACTGTACTTAAAAACATTACAGTCGTACGACTATAACATCCACTTGCGTCTGCCAGCAGCAAGGATTACGGGCTGTAAAAGGGAGGGCAATTAATGCCCGCCCCTCTGGCAGCGGATTCAGGCGGCGAGATGTGATATAAAGGGAAAGGGTGAAGGATTTAAGGGGGAGGACAACCTGGTGAAGATTTTGGGAGAGAGATTTCAGCAAAAAGGAGAGAAGGAAAGAAAGAAAATAGAGAGAAAAAAAGAAAGAAAGAGCATACTGATTTCTTTAAAAATCATAAAGCTAACATGAGAAGTTTGTAAAGTTGATCCGAGGAACGACTTAACCTTGCTAACAAACTTGAATTTCGGACCAAAACCGCAAAGAACCTTGCCAATTAAGGATTTTGAGACACAAAGTTTTCAACCCAAATTCAAGGAGAAAATTGCAAGTTCTTGTGGATCGGAGCGACGCCAGGGGTCTAATCGACTTGGATAAGCTTCTAAAGAAGGTAAACACTCCTTTCCTTTCACTTTTTATTGCTTTCTGGGTGATTGAAGTGTATTTCGTGTGTTTTTGCTCTGTTTTTCATACCTCTATTTCTGGAAATCAAGAACAGTCGTACGACTGTTCTTGGATTTGATGAACAGTCGTACGACTGTAATAATAGTCGTACGAGTGTTATTGATTTCCAGTCCCTTTTCCCAGTTTATTTCAAATAAATTTCAGCGGGATTCTGACCCTGGAATGTTTACAGTCGCACGACTGTAGTATACAGTCGTACGACTGTAACTATAGTCGTACGACTGTAACTTGCCTTCCAGAATCAGAATTTCCATTTTTATCCCCAAAAATTCCTAAAAATTTCAAAAAAAAAAATAGAAAACCCCAAAAATCATCAAAATGAATTTTGTTGTGTGCATTCACGACCATAGATTCAATTTCTAGTAAAATTGCATTTAGAACAATTCAACGACGGAGACCCAGTTCTCCCGAAATCCGACCCACTTAATATATAAAAATGCATGTAAACCGAAAAAATTGTTTTCAAAATGATTTTCCCACAAAAACCAAAAATACAGGGACGTTTCAAAACGTTTTCCAGGTCTAACAGGGCCGGATAGCCGAGCCAACCCGGTTATCCCCTAAATGCATGCCCCCCAATTCTTAATTTCCCAATTCTGTCTGTTTGAGTCCTATTTGTGGCGTGCTGTATATATTGTGCTAACCCTCTATTTTGCAGGTTTTAATTTCTTTTTGTTTTTATTTCGAATGTAATTTAATAGATTAAATCGTGTATATTAGGCGGTTGTATTTTTCTAGATTCTCGTGTATATAGGCGATTGTATAAGTGAGGTGAGAGTTTTTATTTTTCCATTCGATTTCGTTGTAAGCCAATTAATATTTATTTCTTTTCTTTATTTTTGTATTAAATATTTTATATGCGCGCTGCATGTCTATTTACTTCAATAAAATTGATTTTAGATTTTGAAATACCATCTTTGAACATTGACCAATTTTATTTTAATTAGACACGAAATAAGGGACTTGTCCGGACCCGAATCTCTGGATAGTGTAGCGACCGTTCGTCCGGTTCAGCTACATAAGAATTTCCCGGTTGAGCTGAGCCGGGTGGCAACTCTACAATATTCATCGAGACTTAGGTCTCGGTTCTTTTATGCATTAATTTCGTTTATTTTCCAAAACCCGGATTTCCCGTTTATTAAAAACCCCACGCGAGGGAGAGGCCCGCCCGAGATCGTGGTGCCCCTATTCCATAAGGGAGTCCCGCATCCCGTCGAAAACGCGTCGTCCGCTCACACCCATTCTTCCATATCTATTAATGGATTGTCCAGATTCTCTTTTACTTGAAAAATCTTTTTTTTGTTTTTTTTGGCTTCGTCAATGGACTCCTTTATCACAACAGGTTCTTTGCTTTTCTCAAGCATATGTTCGACCACATTTAGTGCTTGTTCTTCTTCTCACAACATTTCACCATTTTTTCCTCTGCAACTTCTATCGGTCCCCATTTTAAGTACCCATCTACTTCATTACTTGAGTCAGCACCTCTTTCTTCAACTTCTGGCGGTTCCCGATGCAAATACCTATCCAATTCATCATCTAAGTCACTATCTTCTTCCTCAACTTCTATCAGTTCCCAATTCAAATACCCATCCAATTTGTCATCTAAGTCATCATTTTCTTCCTCGACTTCTATCGGTCCCCAATCCAATTCGACTTCAGAGCCCTCACTCTCATTATCAATTTCCCATTCCTCGATTACTCCTATCCCTCTGTCTTCAAGATAAACCGGGTTTAGAATAAGGAAAACTTCTCACCACTCCTCCACTTCCATAACAACTTGAAATTCCTGTATTTCAACTTCCATGAACTCAGGAAGACGATAAAAATTCACCTCAATTTTACCGTATATGAGGACACTTGAGCGAGGGAGTATACCAAGGTTAATCTTGATCCTTCCGTCGGGGTGGTAGCTTGCAGGATTTAGAAGTCCCTGAGGTATACCAGCTCTATCCATATTGTTTACTCTTATTAGCTCATTTTTTACAGCTAACCATTGCACTTTATTTTTAGTCGGGTCAATCATAGGGTTTTCCTTGAAGCTACCCTCTAAAGCAAAGAATTATTGATATGTATTATTTACCCCATCTGCTTCCATGATCAGATTTTTCCACAATCGAAAAGATATAAAGCCTGTATGGTAGATCAGGTGACTCCTGAAAAATTTGAAGCCATTCCTCTAAATCTGCAAAGTTGATTAACCACATGGTGAAATAACTATCCGTTTCAGGATTTTCCATCCATTAGTGGATGCACCGAATCAGCCATGCTTTATCAAGAATGAGTCATACTCTTCCAATACGAGCGAGATACAACAATATCATGAATGCCTCTTCTGTAAACTTTGTCACATGATCTGCACCGAGATAAAGGCAATTGAGATGTGGGTATTGATGGAGCCTGAACGGA